>CM032635.1:178358-744110 GCA_019097785.1 Fraxinus excelsior | reverse complement strand
ATATATATATTTTCTCATAACCTTATTTTTAACTACACACACTTCTCAAAAAATGAATTTCACACATAGGCAAAAATTCATTTAGTCAAAGTTTGATGATTTCCGTTCAAAATTGGTTAGCAGAATTTAACGTCAATTCATGCAATTTGCGGTTTCAATGAATTTGGATTAAGAAAAAAATTGAAATGATTAAGGAATGGGTTTTTGCAATGGTCCTTGTCTTCTTGTCCCTAATGATGCCAAATCACAGCTCACATGTGATAGTGGTCGTCTACTGGTAGATTGATCTCACATTCTGGTCTGGGTCCCACGTCTATAATTTCATCATCCATTATTTATATATACTTCCATTTTATTATGGTTTAATTAGGAAAAAGGATAAACTATAGTCAAAATTACCAAAAAAGAAAAGGTTTCATGTTATCGTGTCATTCCAAGAAGCTCTCGTGTGCGTCTTCTTGGGCTTTGCCATTTTGGCAATCTAAACCATTAGCTTTTAAATGCACATTAATATCAGCAAATATACTTAAATTCAGCTTTTATTTTTATTTTTTTCAAAAGAAACTCATACTTAACTTTTTTTAAACAATAATTTACTTATTTTTAGTTTTGACTAATAAAAGGAGAAAATATGAACAGGACTTTAAAAATGAATAAAAGACTTGAGTATAACGTTATTGATTGATGATCATAAGCCTTGAGCACCTAGCACACATTTATTCCTATTTATAATAAAATAAGCTCAACAACTCTCTATAATTAGCGTTTATCCAAAAAAAATATATAACAACTATCAAATAACAATTAACAACTTTGTATTTATCCTTTGATTTGAATTTGACAATCTTATCATTCCAAGATTTTATATTCTCCTTATTGTTCCTTTGATCATCATCATTGATGTTGCCAAGTTGTATAACGTTTCTAACATCCTCCCGCAAAATTGAGCGCTGAAGGCACAGTTTTGTTCGAAAAATTAAGCAATAGTTTTTATCTTCATTCTTGCGAAGATATGTCATATGTGTATATAAGCATTTCAAGTGTTTTCCATGCTGCATGGTTGTGTCTAAGCCTATTGTGATGATCCAACCATGAATGAGAGAACTTTCACTAGGCAACGAGTGTTGGAAAAAGTGGAGAAATAAAGAGTTTGTGGGCTGACTTTGGCACTAATTTTGAGCGGGGCCCGCTTGGTTATTTTGGAAAATAAAAGTTGATTTATGTTCTCCTCCATGAGTACATCGAAATCATATATTTACTTGTCAAAAATGATGCTCGGGTGAATGAGAAATTGAAACTCAAAATATGCCATGTGAAAGGAGTTTATGTTGGTGGGAAAACTAAAAATAAGGTTTGTCCCCATAGGAAGTGGATGAAAACTAAAACCACTTTATAAAGGATTACACTTTAGAATGGTGTAATCATGTGTAGCATAGAGGCTCTCTCCACGCGCGCGCAGGGGGTACAAATCTTGGACCGAAATAGGCTTCAGACCTTGAACTTGTGTGCGGGCGCGACCCGCGTACACAATTGTCGGATCGAAAGGAGCAAAATTGGCCCCTTAGGAGTGTCCACGTTTTGCTACATTTTTTAATTTTTCAACGGACTTTTTATTTTTCAAAACTGTTGAAACTCCAAAAACTCATGTTATAATTGTTATGAAATGAATGGGCAGTCAGTCTTTAAATGTATCTCATTTTTCCACAGTTTAATACACGAAAAATCATCTGTGATTTCATCTGCATACAGTCTCTGGTTTTCTGCATTTTTCATTTCTGTTCGAGTCTGTGGTGATATTTTTCAAACACTTGTTCAGTTCGCCGGATTAGAATCTGCATACAGTCTCTGGTTTTCTGCATTTTCCATTTCTGTTCGAGTCTGTGGTGATATTTTTCAGACACTTGTTCAGTTCGCCGGATTAGAATCTGTTGTGTTCGGATTTTACTAGTTTCTCCGTTGTATCCTGGGAAACAGACGCTCGGATTATACCTCAAGCACGTACAGTGAGGGGCCGAATCTGTTTTAAGGAAACTGTGTGTAACACAGGCCTCGGG
The DNA here is from genome assembly GCA_019097785.1 of Fraxinus excelsior. Lineage (NCBI taxonomy): Eukaryota > Viridiplantae > Streptophyta > Magnoliopsida > Lamiales > Oleaceae > Fraxinus > Fraxinus excelsior. Next base: position 742,056 of record CM032635.1, on the reverse strand, counting down.
GTTAAAAGTTTTATACAGTGTTAATCTCTTGTTGTGTCTCGTTTTTGCATATTAATATTCTGCAATTCTCTTTAATTATTTACTGTAATTAACAAAACTTTAAATCTGTTATTTCTTATTGTGGTTATCAAGTCATAGAAATTGTCATACCATTTGACTAGTTATAATATGCAAAAACGTATTTGTAAATCCGGTACCGATTCTATGTATTCGGTGTCTAAGTATAAATCTGGGATCCAAGTACTTGAAACAATTATCCTACAACGAGTACATTTGTTAATTTTGGTGTGAAACTTTTTTTTTTTTTTGGTATTGTTTGGAGTTGATGTGATGTATTCGGTGGGGACAATGTCTTCATTGGTGAAATGATCAACTTGTAACTCATTTGTCAATTTTTGTATGAAATTTTCTATTTTTGTTTTGTTTGGATTTGATGTGATGTATTTGATGGACGAGAATTAATGAGATATAGATGAGTATAAAGAAGTTGTCAATATTTACGAATAGCAAAGTGATAGAGAAGATTTCTGGTGTGTCAGTGCTCACAATAACTCTAATACCAAGAAGAAAATATGAAAAGAACTTTAAAAATGAATAAAAGACTTGAGTATAACATTATTGATTGATAACCATAAATCATGAGCACCCAGCACACATTTATTCATATTTATAATAAAATAAAATCAACTCACTATAACTAGTGTTTATTCGAAAAATAGATAACAATTATCAAATAACAAATTAACAATTTTGTATTTATCTTTTGGTTTGAATTTGACAATCTTATCACTATAAGATTTCTAGTTTCCTTATCACTCATTTAATCCTCATCATTTCTGTTGCCAAGTTGTATGACGTTTCTGACAATAAATACGTTTTTATTTACTTCAAAGCTTTCTTATTTATAATTATTAAGTTATAGCCAAACGTGCTTGACGGACCTACTTTTTGCAACCCAGCCAAAAGCTCTTATTTTGCCCGTGAACTCCATGAGAAATTCGAATAAAAGATGTAAATAAATTTTCATTTGTTCAATAACTTCAACTTTTGGATGATTAAGAAACTCGTACTTATTTTTCGAAATAATCTCAAACTTTACTGTAAAAAACAATAATTTACTTACTTTTAATTATGATTAAGCAAACTTTTTAAGCTTAGCCGATTGTACTCGCACCTAATTCTTTGCAAGTAAAACAAAAAAATACTGTTAAACATGTGATGAAAAGTTGATTTGACCTACACGTAAAGGGGGTGTCTAAATGAAGTAATATATAGTTAAATTCTTGTTTTAAAATGTAATAATTGGTGATTAATGTAGTATGTAATGAAATCATGTGAATTGGTGGAGTCAACCCATGCAGTGGCAAGCTAGAACAATCTTTTTTGGATCAAACAAGTCATATTCAAAATGGTTATTCTTTGGATAACAATTTGACAGTGGAGACCCACTACAAATTGTTGTATCAAGGGATTATTGATTTTGAGAATAATGGTCATTAATTATTGCTACAAGTTATAAAATCGGTTTAAAAAAGACCCTTAATTTGCCTTTTGGTTATTCTAATACTGCCTATTATGTTTTTCAGGATGAAAATAATCTTCCTGCAAGAATCTGTAATTGCTTTTGTTATGATTATTAGGGTCCGTTTGATTGTGAATGTGTAATTTGGGTGGGAAAAAAATAAAGAATTACAGGTCATTGAATTATCTAAAATTTGTTTTACTACGAATTGTAATTAATTGTGTCTGATTGATATAATTTGTCACTTGAAAAATGTTGAAAGTTCGGTATCCAGACGACTTTATTTTGCATGGATGTTGTCAATAAAAGTGATAATTTTTTTTACCATTGTGTCTAGAATTTTTTTCATTTGTCAAAAAGAAAAAAAAATATATGTGAAAAACCAAAAACCATCAAAACAACAAGAAAACAATTTCATTGAGAAGTGGGAAAATGAGGCACATGAGTGAAAAATTGGAAAAGGAATTCCATGGAAAATATTGGCTACCAAACAGTCCAAAACTTGGAAAATGGATCCATGGAAAATTTTAGGTTTCAAACACGGCCTTAGAAATACTTTTTTTTCTTTTTTGCTCAAAATATTAAGCAAGTCGGATTAATTTAACCTAAGGTTTTCCTTGAAAAGATAAAAAAATTAACCTAGTTCATCCAAGAGAAGGGTGTTGGGTCTAAAAATGATGCAAAACATTGTAGTCAAAAACGCAAGCAAAAAAGTGTAACATCTGCACCAGCCGGGAATCGAACCCGGGTCTGTACCGTGGCAGGGTACTATTCTACCACTAGACCACTGGTGCTTTGATAATAAAAGTGGTTATCCATTTAAAATATTACAATAGCTACAAAACTAAAACAAGAGATCTGATCCTAAGTCGAGAACCTCTTTTTTATTGTTTTATGTTCTCCATCATGATCTGAATTGACTAAAGCCAAGCGCTCAATAGAAGTCAAGAGACTCCTAGTTGTACGCATAAAGACTGTTTGATATGTAGTCCAATACTTATAAGCCAAAACATGCTATAAAAGTCCAGAGTCAACCTTTAATTTTTATTTCAACTGTTATTCCAGTGTCACCAGTATGAACTGATTACACAAATATGTACGCAAGTACCAGTCTTTTTAGCAAATAGAATACATAAAAATAGCACCTGAAAAGTTCATCCGACGTTTCGGCTTACATGAAACTTGGAGCTGCGAAATTCCATTCAAAATTTCCCCTTTTTTTATTTCTGAATTTGAATTGACATATCCAATTTCCATGCAGCCTAACAAGATGTAGCAGCATTTCACCACTTCAAACCGACATAAAGACATACAAATCACAATGGATAGTCGAGATAGCTAACCCTTCGCTTCTTGTGAGGAAGCATGAATTGAGATAATTCTTCTGACGCAGACGACTTATCCATGACACAACTCAAAGCCCCGTGAATAGAACTCGTTATAAGTTCCCGAGCTTCAGCACTGTTATTCATGTCGTCTCTTCTGCCAGTCAACAAGAACACAATCTTCACCCGTCCTTCCAGAGTAGAGATCTCGACATTTGCCAAATCTACAGGAAGCACATTGAGACACTGCCTTGTATCAGACAGGAGATCCGGCCTGTAATGACAACAAATAGAAGCCCTAAAGGAGAAAGATCCATCTACTGCATCCTCATCAAGTTCTTCAACTTTCACTTCATCTGAATCTGTTGGAATGTGTAAATCTTCACTGGCTTGTTTTGCAGTTTTCTTCAATTGTTTCACTTGGCTGATAACTTCCGCAAGTAATGTAGCTTTGTCCATCTATCGACAAAAAGGTAAACATTAGTTCTTGACATGACATGCAACAGTGGCAAATCTAATTCGAAAGCAAAACATTAACATTTAAAATCTTCCACACGCACATTTTTCATAAATAACTGTTGGTTAGACTTGGCCCTTGTTTGGTACACATTAAAATTTTCATTTTCATTTTCATTTTCATTCTTCTACTCATTTTCAACTACACATTCTTCAATAAAATAATATTTTCCATCACATCAATAATTTTTTCATCTTTTTCAACCACACATTCTCCATCAATTTACTATTCCAGAATACATTCTTCCAAAATAATGTAACTCAAACACACCCTTAAACTAACAACCTTTGTCCACTCTCATAGCATGTTGAACCACCTCATCTAAAAGCTTAAGTTATTAAAAGAGGACACGTTTATTCTTCAGGATTCAGAAGTGATATAAAATCTTCCTATATCTCAAATGACATTAATATGCCAACTCATACACTGATTGCACGAATTCAAAAGTTGAGTTAGACAGATACAAAGACCAATGAGCAAGAACTCCATTTTATGCAAATTTAATTGTCAAAGTAATAACCCTTATGCCTCGTTCAATTCAAACAGTGTGCAACACAATTTTGTTCATTCAAGTCAAATGTCAATATTGTGTGACGATGAAAGTGATATGATAGCAACTTATTCTATAAATTACATGTTCGAAATCTATTTATACTCCATCTCTAAATGTCTCTTTTAATACGTAACCCCAAACCACAAAAATATATTAAATTAAGTAAAGTATGACTTGAATTCTAGTCATTTTGCAATAATATATAAGAATATTCAAATTATTATAATTTAAAAGGGGGTCCACGGGGAAAAATTGGAAATAAGCATAGCACATCAGCTGGTAGGTAGCCTACTATCCAATCAAAATCTTCTATATGCAGACACCTGACTGCTTTGACCTTAGATTAAGAAATACTAATCAACCATTTTAGAAGAAGACAATGATTTAATGCTATTATATGTTTAAGTCGGCAAACAACCCCGAGTTCCTCAAATTAAACAATAGGAGAGCACATTGACATTTAATGTTACATCATCAGCCGAAAACATCAATCTCAACCATTAACTTAAAAACATCAAGCTTGAACATTACATCATCGGCCAAAAACATAAACATCCATACTGCACCAAAACTATCATTTATTTAATAGTATAAAATTTCAAAGCATCAATAAGAAGGCATACTCTAGACCATCAACCTCAATTGTTACGCCCTCGGACGGAAACATGAACATACTGACTGTAATAAATTGGCCATTTATCATTGGACACACATAGCAAGTTCTGTTAAAGCATAATCAGCCAGTGAAAATATTAGGTTTTACTGTTAGGTAGACATCATTTAATAATTTACTGTTTCGTCGATATAACCATTATTTTGAATGCAATGATGTGGCTACCAATTAAAATTGCATTCTTAAAAAGACAACGATAGAGATAGAGATGATAATCGAGAAGCAGAAATTTTCAGCTAACATGGTGATTTCTGAAGCAAATGATCAATAAATAGAAAACACACCAAATGATCAATGAAAAGAAATGGACAAAAGTCATTAAGCCCCTGTTTGAGCCACATTATTTTTTTCATTCTCATTCTTCTACTCATTTTCAACCACACATTCTTCAATAAAAAAATATTTTTCATCACATCAATAACTTTTTTTTTTTTCAACCACATATTTCCCATCAGATCAACTGAAAAAATGTGCACCAAACATGGACTAAGAAACAAATCCAACAAAAATCGTATGGATCACCAATGTTTCTGACTTTCATGAAAATGTATTGCTAGAGATAGTTCATATCTCAGGCACAAGTATGAATCTCCTTAATAATTTAACACTTTCAGTGAAACGTATAAAAAGAGATTTAGTGTATCAGTCACCAGAAGTATGAATCCCATTAGCTGTGACAATCATTCCGACAATGCAGAGAACTTCACTCATGTCACTAATTCATGCACGACTATAAACAAAAGAAGAGTAGCGCAAGAATATACATCGTGTACCACCAAATTTCAATGTGAGTTAATGATAAATATAGACATGAACATCAAATATTATGGTAATTCAAGATCATAACCAGCAAGAAATATCTCTAACCTTTTCTTCCCCAGGTACAAGACCTCGAAGCGTTGCCAAATGAGCATTAATCCTCTCTCTCCTCCTCCTCTCAGCCTCGCTGTGGCTCTTCAAAGCGGCAACTGTTTTCGCCTCTGAAACAACCCTCTTCTTCCCTGTTTTGCCTAAAGTTTTCACTAGCTCCCCCTTCTCGCAGTCCAATAATAATGATTGCCCAACTGACATAGCCCCACTTCCCCAATTCCCTGCAAGTCCCTCACAATCTGATTTAAGGTTTAAGCTATTTGGGTTCCTATAATACATACTCACATTTTCAATCCCACCATATTCATAACATATAAAATTTATATGTGTGCTTATATATGAATAACCACGTATATAAAGCTAACACAATCAGAATGAATTGATTTGCAAAATAAGTCGTGTTCCCAATTTAACAAATTTAAGCTGTAAGAAAATGATCACAAGGTAATACTACAAGCATATGTATTAAAATCAAGTGCTTTGCGTGTGCACTATCAAGTTTTTGAAATTAACCGGAAAAATAAAATCCTGATTATCCCCGCATGAATAAATTGCACATTCTTTCACATATAGCTATAAAATATTGGATAAAAGCAAAAAAAAAAAAAAAAAAAAAAAATTATAAAACTTCTATGGGTCAAGGCCAGGAGGGCGGGTGGTAGGTGCGAACCAAAACGACAGCATTTTAGAGCGAAGCTTGAGAGTGGCAACAGACGAAACGGCGTCGTTGGTGGTGGTTAATGGAAGAGACATTATTTTTATTAGAAGAGAAGTAATAAAAGACAACAAATTGGGATTCTGCTGGGTTATTGGGAAAAGAAATCAATGAGAATAAATCCACATCTTTTTCTTCTTAAAGGTATTGAATTCCCGCATCTCGATGAGCTTTTTGGGTTGAATCTTTGACAATTTGATGCGAGAATCAAAAGGAAAACCCAGAACACTTGTATCTTTCTGTGTGGTGGTGTACAGAAAATTACAAAAACCAAACCCAAGCAGTTAATTTATAAGGCATACAACAATCTAATCTGCCATGGGAAGTAACGAACTAAGCTTAAAAAATTAGTGCAAAACAAAACAAAGGAAAAAAAAAATGAAAGAAAGAACTTGTCAGTTCTTGACTTTTGTATGTTCATCAATAATATTAGTGGTAATCGACCCGTCTGTCTAATTTAGAATTTGTGGTTAGGGATGCAAATTAGTTGAGCTGACATTTTTTATCCAATAAAGGTTGACAATTAGTTAATATTTGGGTTAATTTCATTTTTATCAATAAAGAAATTTTAATTGGATTAGTCAACCTTTTTAATAAAAAAATAGTAATTTTTAGAAAAATGTGTAATTAAAAATTAGGAAAAAAAATTCGTTACAATCTTTGTTGACAATCTATATATTGTCAAGAATCATACTGTTAATTAAAAAACAATTTTAAAAATGATTGGTATAGATTCCTGTCAACTCATAATTGTCAACAAAATTATGAATTATGGTTGTACATGTAGCATGGTTCGATATTTATTACCAGAATATTTTCCCAAGAGTAGGGGCAACGAATTCTATACGATGACCAGATACGAAATTAGTCGTTAATCGTTATTAATTTTTTTTTTTTGAAAAATTAAGTTGGCCCTAGATCAAGAATGTTTTGCTCGACATTTTTAGTGAGAATGAGAATCGACTCACATTGAATTGTACAGTATAATATATTTCATTTTGCATCTCTACATTAAAAGCATATTCGTTTTTTCATTTCTTTCGAATCCTTTAATGCTAGTAACTTTTCTTAAAATGTGGTCATACTATTTCTTTTTCTTTTTCTTTTTCAAATTAATATATATATATATATATATATATATATATATATATATATATATATATATATATATATATATTCGTTTTTAATCATATGTTCCCACAATAAAATATCGTGTACGTAAATTTCAATTTTTTCTACTTGTTAACTATACATTCTAAAAACTCACTATTCAAAACCTTATATTTGTCAAATAATGACATCAAACATGGGCTAAATACTTTGTCTTGAAGTTGGCTAACGTTTGTCAAACAAAAAAAAGAGTTTTGGAGATAAGTTGACTTGTCTTTTATTAATTATCAGTTATATTATTTTTCAAACACTTCTTTCAATTTATTACTTGAACTCTTGAAGAGCATATAAGTGGGCCCAACGATTAATTTAAGGTGGTCGGTGTTTTTTCACAATTATTTTGTATTCTTTGGCTCTTCTTTAGACACACTCTCTCTCTTATTAATCTTCTAATATTATTGATTTAGAAGGTGTTTGATAGAAATTAAAGTCGGATTCAAATTGTAAAATTAGTCATTATTGTTGATTTTTATTAAACGAATGAGACTCAATAACGACTATATTTTCAATTTTAATTGAATTTTGAGCTCTACCAAACACGCTCTTAAGATGCTTAGTGCATTTTCAATATTAGTGTAAAATAGAGATTTAACCCTTATTTGACGCACAGTCTTTCAAAGTACATTTTTTCAAACTCATTTTCAACAACACATTTTTCAATAAAATAATATTTTTCTTCATATCAATAATTTATCTTTATTTTTTAACCACATATTTTCCATCATATCACTATTTAAAATACATTTTTTTCTCAATAATATCCATCAAACACACCCTTAGATCTCTAAAGTAGTCGGAAACCTCTCATATGGAGAGATGCAAATTGTATTTTCTGAATATAAAAAAAAAATTGTAAATTCACATTTTTTTTTTTACATTCTTGAGAGGTAAAAGTGAATTTATATTCATCGATATGTAAGTGAGGATGCAAAAAGGAAAAATTACACAACTACTCCACTATAACAATTACATTTTAAACCTAACAACCTTGTCAAAATATTTCAAAATTCAGTTAACTCAAATTTTTAATATTGATAAATAATATTATACCCACACCTTCAAACCCTAAACAATTTCCCTCTCCTTTTTCACTCACACTCTCTTCCCTTTTCTCTCTATCGCAACGCATCTCCTTTTTCACTATCTCCCTTCTCTCTCTATCACAACCACCGGAAAGGAGGAGCATAGCTGCGGTGATAACATGCAGCTTCGCAATGGCACTGCACGGTTGTTTACCGTTGTACATGACGAGGAGGACCTTTAAGACCAGGAAGTGGTGCCATCGATGTTCGCGGAGCCAATATTGATTTTTTATTTGGGTAGCATTTTGGGCGCTTCGGGGTGGACCTTTTTTTGATGGATCTAATGTGGGAAGAAGGTTTTGGGAGGTTTTTAGTAGTTAGGTAAAACACTCGATTAGTTGATCTGGGGAAATTTGGGTTTATTTCTAATCTACCTCTATTTTCTCTTCATCATGTTTACTATGGTGTCGAGGTTTACTAGTGCAATGTGGTGGTGCGTTTGTGATTGTAGTGGTGGCAATGGTGGTGAAGTGACTGGTTGTTGGTGCATGTGGCTATACAATAAAGTTAGGTGACAGTGCACTTCCTTGGCACATGAAAAAGCAACGTATTGTCCTTCCGTTGAGACTGAATATCGTGATATAACTACGTCTCCTCTTACAGGACCTTACTGTGCCCATATGAGTAACTTGGGCCATGGCACCTGTAGGTAAAGTTAAGGACTGCGAGTGAGGAGAAACATTAGTAGCAATGGATAAATTGGCGATAGAGGATATATGGCCAAACCCCAGTGTCTATAATCCATGGTAGTTTCATTTTAAAGGTCAAGGGAGAGATACCAGAGAAACTATTAGTGTCGAGCTGAAGGAGGTCCATCAAGTGCCGATAATTTTTGTCGGAGAGGCCAGGAGTAACACTCGAGGCCAGATATGCTTGAACATCAGATACCATATGTGCCATTAGCAATGGTTTGTTTGCCATTGTTAGGGGTCAAAGTGGCTACTTTAGCTTGTTGGTGTTCCAGTGAGGGGGATACCCAATATTCTCGAAGTAGGCAACCTCAAGATGTCCATCCTTGCACATTTTGTACACTTTTTAGTGCTGCGGGGGCGAGACTCATGGTAGCCCAGGTTATGGCTACTGGTTACGACCATGGTAGATTTGCCTGGTGAGGGCAGCAAGGGAATTTGAAGAAGTCGTTAGGTTTCTTCCTGATGGATGGTGGCATAAGCTTAAGCAATGGTGGGAAGGAAATCTATGGAAAGGATCTATCTTCAAATGTTAGAGAAGGAATCAATAAGACCCATAAGGAATTGGAAGAGTCGTTCGATGTTGACGGTGATTTCAGCTTTCTTTTTGGCTTCACGTATGCATAGATTCGATTCAGCAAGGTCCGTGAGCTCATCCCAAAATTCCTTGATGGTGTTTTAGTAAGTGATAATGGACATGATGCCTTGTTTGAAGTTTACAAGATCACGGTGGAGGCGGTAGATGTGGGGATGGTTGCTTTGACAGAAATAGTTGTCAAAATCGCTCAAAATGTCACATGATTTTGAAGAATAAATTAAGCTTTGGCGTAGAGATTTATCAATCGAATTTAAGAGCCATGAGAGTACCATATCATTGCAACGATCCCATAATGTAGCAATTGAAGAATCTGGTCGTTTTTTTAGAAAACCATTGACGAAAGCGAGCTTATTTTTGTCATTAAGGGCCATACACATTGAGCATTTCCATGTGGCATAGTTATCGCTCGTGAGGAGGTCGAGCACTAAGACAGTGTCAAGATCGTCAGCAGGGGTCAAGAAGTATGGTGAAGCGATATCATTGATCAATTGAGAAGGAGTTTGGGTAGTAGTCATGGTAAAGGAAGCAAATTAAAGGTACGTTTGACAGATTAATTTAATTCAATTTGATTTTTGTTGCAACAATAATTCGAGATGTTTATCCTCATTAAATCCTTTAGTCAATCAAATAATATTATTTGATTGACTAAAGGAATTATTTAACATTTAGATTGGATATTAATTCACTATTTATGAATAATAAGGAAAAAACTTGTAAAACTGAAATATTTAAATTTTTATCAAAAATAAAATAAAAAAATAATTTTAAGTAAAAAAAATTCAATTGTAAGTAAAAGAATACGTATTTGACTATACTGGCATGGGCGGATTCAGGGTTGGGCTACACACTCAGCCCAGATGCACTAAATTATAAGGAAATTGGTTTTAGTCCACTATTCAAGCCCAATAAAATTTAGTTGAGTAGCCCAATTGAAAACCCAATTAATTGAAGACCCAAACCTTTCCTATTTTCACGATTCACCCATAATTTTCACTACCAAATTTTTACCCAAACGGCCAAACCCTTTCTATTTCGACGAGATCGCGACAATGACGAACGAGGGCTGCATTTTCACTTCAGACCACCACCGAGCCCGAAGTCTTCCTATTCAGCAGAATCAGCACGGTTGAGCGGCTCAAGGTTTTAGATTCTCAAAACTTTCACTCTTTCTGTTTTTGAATTTCTCAATTTCATCTATCGGAGACTGACATTTGCACTCCTTCATGCTTTACCAGTTTACCGGCACCACTTCACTGTTCTTCAGGCTTCAGGCTTCACCGGTGTTCGACGACTGTGTTCACCACACTTGGTCAGTTGGTCGGTCCACTTCACCTTCTTCGCATCAGTAGCAGAGGCAGTCAGGCAGAGCAGCCGGTCCTTCAGCTTCAGGTAATTGAAAATTCTTTCTCTCAGTAGTGAGTAGTTAGTAATACAGTTTCATTGTGCCAAGATTTTTATTGTTAATTTGTGAAATTTGGTGTTGAATCTGTGAAATTGGGTGTTGACAAAATTGGATTTTGAATCTATGAAATTGTTAATTTTTAATGCTTGACAAAATTGGGTGTTGATTGTTGAATCTGTGAAATTGTGAATTATCAATGCTTGACAAATTTTTTTTGTAAGAGTTAAGAATAAAAATATATTGTGGGTCTAGAAATGTATTAAGAAGGGAATTAAGCTAGTTTGACATCTTTGAGGTGTCAAAATCGAGACCGTTGATTTGAATAAGTGTTGTTAAAATCAATGATAAATCAACCATAATGTAAGTATTGCAAAATTGAAAGGGAAGGTATCTATGTAGGCATATTATTACTCATAAGAATCAATGTGATATTTCTAATCAATTAGAATACGGAAAATTCGATATCATGTAACGTTATAATAAGTGCACAAGCGATCAACTCTTTTATTGTCCATCTAATGTGCGGCTAGGCACAATATTTTTAGTTTAACTTGGATGTGATCTGTTTCAATTCGATTCTAGAGAGAATTGAACCAAATTTTTTTGGCATTTAGTAAGTGGAATCGTCGTGTCCAAATTTAATTATATAATCGAACTATAATTAAATATTTAAATATTTACAACAACACTTCATTAACTCAATCAATAATATATTCATTCGTAACTCTTACAAAAAATTTCTTGTTATATATAAATTTTATTCATACATTACGTTTTAAAAATTTTAGCCCCATGTATGATGAATTCCTGGCTCCGCCCCTGTATACTGGTATATTTTTGTAGCAGTGAATTTCGTATTAGAATGATACGCCGTAATCCACGTTAATATTATGATTGTTCCTTTAATCACATTCTCCCTAATTGTATTCCTCACAGTCCTATCCCTAATCCAACAATGTACCATAATTTTCATATTTACAGATTAACAAAAAAATTCGGCTTGCAGGCCCGTCCAAGCCCTTCCCTGCCCGGCCCGAGTTACACATACCCTTCCCGAATTATTTTATTTTTCGATTTAAACTATGTTTAAAAAATATATTAAAAATAAATAAATAACAGAAAAGGTGGAAAATGAGAATTTTTAATCCCTTTCTCCCTCTGCCTTCATCTCCTTGTCTCCTTAAAATTCTTGACGGACGAGGATGGTAATGATCATCCCGGCCTCTCTCCCATTGTCATCCATATTGATAGTTGAAGATCGAGTGTGATCCTATAATGAAAAGTGGAAGGATTTATTTAGGGTAATTAGCCTATAACGTTCACATTTTTACTATTATTTTGGAAAACGTTCATATATTCTATTTTTTGGGTACCTATTTAAATAAAACAAAAAGAAAATAACATAAAAATAAAGAACTAATTGTAACTATAGTTCAAATTTAAAAAAAAATCAAATCAAATGAGTTCCAAATAAATTATTAACAAATTAGAGGAAAAAAAAAATCTTCTTCTCCAACTATGACGAAATAGCCAACCATAAAGACCAAGACCTTTTGGAAACGTTGGATTTTTAGTGGGACCCAAATGATCAGCAAAGGACGGTGATCAATGCATTCGGGTGAATTGTTGATCGGTGAGGACCGTGAGGTGCGAAACAGAGTACGAGATGCAAGTTTCATCTTCCTGTTCTTTAGAACAAAGTCAATTTAGTAACGCTACATAAGGAAAAGCCACAAATCACATGTTAGGTGTTTAGGTTGGGAAATAGGGATAGGCAAAAAAAAAAAAAAAACATGTCAAACTTAATATTCGCGAGGTCTCATTTCGAATGGGGAATTACCCACTCAATCAGGAATTCGGGTCAGGGACGGGGCGATAGACTTCGCCCCAAGATGGGTATGGATAACAAGGATCCCACCCCGTTTAATTTTTATTTTTTTTTAAGAATTCAATAATTTAAATAGAAAATTCCATAAGATTTCATTAGTTCTAATAGAAGATGACAACTAAAATTATTTAAGGAATAAAACAAATAATAAAAGCCTATGTTTACCAAATATTTGAACTTTTTAAAATAAATAAACTAATTTAAAAAATTAATAAATATCTTATTGTTTTACTTTAATGAATGAGGACAATAAAATAAAATTTAAAAAATTAAAACAGGTAGTAAATGTGGCAAGGGCCCGCTCTGCCTTAAACGGGTAACGGGGAGGGAAATTATCCGACAAATAGGGGGTGGGGGTGGGGGTAGGGGAGGTTGTCTTGACCTCGACATTCCCCGTTGCCATCCCCTATTGAGAAATCACTCAAATTGGAACCCAAATGGCAAATGGCCCCTACTAGTTGACAATGTATCAATGATCGACAATTTTTTTTTTAGAGAATGTGTGATTAAAATATATATAAAAAAAAAACCAGGAATGAATGTAAAAAATAGTTTCATTTGAAAACGTATGATTAAAAATGAGAGTGACAAAAAAGTAATTTTGCAAAATGTTTCAAACCAGGCTAAAATTAATAGCTAACATGCTACAAGGTCAGCAGAATGGGGATCAATGGTGCAATTTCCCCCTATTTTATACCGTCATCGCTCATCAGCTTCACTTAATCACCGCACAACTGAGGAAAAAAATTATAGGGAAAAGATATATGTACAGAATGTAAGTTTACACCAAAATTAATTTCCAAAAATACCCTTCTACACAAAAATTGCAATTAAAGACATCACAAGAATATAAAAACTTCAATTTAATCCCTAAAGATTTATAAATAAAAGATTTTTACTTCTAAAAAATATTATCTTTTATGAGAAGACCCAAGAGTAATAAAATTAATAAAATTTGTAAAGAATTAAGATATAGATTAACTTTAAGATTTTATATATCCATAATAAACAATAGATTAAAATATTCTGAGTTAAGAAATTACCTAGAATATACAAATATCTAAAAAACTAAAAATTCCGCTTACTCCGATAAGAAATGGTATCAGAGCCAGGTTACGAACCTAAAATAATGATGAACATAATAGATGAAGAAAGTATAATTGAAGAATTTTTGAATAAAATAGGAAAACATAAAAAACCAAGTTATCCTTATTTACCTAAAAACAGTACAAATGAAAGTTTTGAAGATATACACAAAAGATTAGAAAATTTAGAATATAATCTACAGGTAGGAAATGCTCTTTTAAATAATAATCTTAAAGGAAAAGATAAGATTATAATTAATCCACCTTTAGATTTTAGGATAACACAAAAAGATGAAAATAAAGGGAAAAATCAAGAGATAAATCAATATATGATTACAGAAGTTGAAAAATTAGAACAAAAATTCTTAGAATCTACTGGCGAAGAATATAATGAATATAAAAGACAGTTAGAAGAATTAACTGAAAAAATGGAAAATATAAAAATGAACACTAATCCATCATCTAGCTTTAAAAAGGAAGACTTTAGTAGTGATGAAGAATATGAAAAATGGCAACCTCATCATCCAATTCCTAATAGGGATGGTCTTAACCAATATAGGAAAACACAAAAGAGGTATACTGGAAATGTAGGAAAACAATCTGTAAAAGAAATAAGTCCTATGAAATCTTATAATGAACCAATACACACAACAGGAATATGGTTAGATCTTGATTGTGTAGATAAAAATAAAGCTATAGATACATGGGTAAAAAGTACAGATTTAGCGATACAATTTAATAAATGGGAAACATATACAGCATTTGGATTTATAGAACATACATTCAGAGGAATTACATCTGACTGGTGGAGAAAATTACCAGAAGATATTAAAAGAGGAATAAAGTATGGAGAAGATACAACTGAAGCATTAGATAATAGAAATGCCTTAAATGATCAAAATATACAAGAAATATTAAAAAGACTTGAAAGAGCCTTAAGAACAGAATTCTTAGGACATAGATTCAGTTCTGATGAAGAATTTAGAAAACAAGAAGAATATAATTCAGGAACAATAGCAATGGAAAATTTAAGAATATGTGATATGTGTGAATTAGATAGGTACACATGTAAATTTGAAGAGATATATTATGTATTAAACCAAGGAGATTACCAAGAAAATAAACCAATGTTAAGATCCTATTTTACAAAGTTACCACACCCCTGGGGAATGAAGTTATTAAAAGAATATGAAAAAATATTACCAGCAGGAGAAGAAGAAGGTATAAAATTAGATAGTCTTGGAACTAGGATTGAATTCACAAAACGGATGATAAGTACTTGGTGTAGAGAAGCTCTAGAAAATAAGAAAGCATATAAGATAAGGAAAAATTCTTTGTGTTGTTACAAAGATTTAGGTCAAATAGAACAATTTGGATGTTACAAAAAGAAATATAAACCTTATAAGAAATATAAAAGAAAATTCAAAAATTATAAAAGGTTTAAGAAAAGAAGTTTTAAACCAAATAAAAAATATTTTAAGAAAAGAAATTGGAATGTAAAGCCCAAGCTAAAATATGTCAAAAAATGTAGATGTTTCATATGTAATGAAGAAGGACATATTGCCCCTCAATGTCCTAAAAAGAGAGATAAACAGAATGTAAAAACTCTTAGAATTTATGAAGAATTCAAAGACGATAGTGATATAGAACCAATTGAATACTTTGAAGATTTAAGTAGTGAATGTAGTAGTATTTATGAATTAGATACATCCTCATCAGAAGAAGATTCTGAAGAGATAGTGTATATGAATCAAGAAATACAACAAATAGATCAAGAAATAGAAATAGAAACAACTGAAGAAGTTGAAGATACAGTAGAAGGTATAAAACAAGAAATTACCTTTGATATTAAAAAATATAAAGGAATAACCAAGCAGATATTAGACTTACAAGAAAAAGATGTATTTCATCAGGGATTCTTAGGTATATTACCAAGAGTAAATAAAACAATTGTAAGTATGAATTATAGAGAAATACCTATTTACATAGAAGATATAATGGGAAAAACAAGAATTCCTATAATTACAAAAGAATTGGTAAAACAAAAGTTATCTAAAATACCAGAGAATGTAAGAAGCAAATTGAAATGTATTGAAATAGGAGGAATACAAGTTATGGTAAAAGGGTACTTTAGAGAAGGAATGAATATACCAATAGAAATATATTGTATGGACAATAGAATCTTACAAGATCCTGTAGATGCTCTATTAGGAACTATTGTAGGAAATCTAGTTTACCAAAAGATAATGTTCACAGTAAGACCAAATTATGCAGTATCATTAATTGATGAAAATATAGATCAAAGTTTCAATCTATACTATCGAATTGGAAATTTAAAAATGCCACAAAAAAGTAAAGCTATTAGTATAAACATAAAATCAATTTTTGCTTTTAGTACTAGCCATCATAATAATTTAAGGAAAATAACTGATAATATTATCATACATAAAGACTTTAAAGAATTAGCTGAATACATACCTCCTAGGAAATACCAAGAACATGAAGTAACCATACCAGAACAGATAATGCTTGATTTCCATAAACAAGCAAGAGAAATCAATTCTGAAGGAAAATTGATAAGAAGAAATAGTATTAGTCTAGAAGGAGATAATCTTATTGCAAGATTCCCCTCCAGACAAAACTCTAAGACAAGTCAACTTAGAAAATTAAGTATTTCTGAACCAACAAGTTCACAATACTATATCAAAACTAGATATATTAATCAAGAAGGATACAAGAAGAACCTTCTTGTTCTTATAGATACTGGAGCAGATAAAAGTCATGTAAATGCTAAATTTGTTAGCCATTTAGTAGACTTTGAATTACCCGAACCATATATGTTTAAGGATTATTTGGGAAATAATCTTGAAATAAGAAAATATGTAAAATTCCCTCTTATATTTGTGGGAGAAGATCAAAAAGAATTTACTAAGGAAATAATTTTATATAAAGACGAATTATATGGAGTCAATCGTTCACCTATAATATTAGGAATGAACTTCCTTGGAAAATTTAGTCCTTATAAAATTTGCCAAGGATATTTAAAAATAACAGTTGATGATAATCCAATTATCATATCAAGAATAGATGAAAATATGAAATCATTGTTGTCATGGAAAGAGTAATAAGTACTAATCCCATGAGTCCATATATTGAAATAACACTCAATATAAGAAGTTACTGCAGAATTAAATTCCATGCATACTTAGATACAGGGAGTACAATAAGTTTGTGCTTACCAAATGTACTACCATCTGAGTATTGGAAATATGATTCAAAAAAGGTTGTCACCGCTACAACAGCAGGTGGAAACAAAATTATATACAGCAAATATGCTACACAAGTACCTTTTCTAATATCATTTAGAGAAGTATTTGTTGATACAATATATATGTCAACAACAATTGGATGTGATATTTTATTAGGACAAAATTTCCTACTAAAATATGCACCATTTACACAATATATTGATAAATATATGTTCACAACCCCTTGTGCACATAAGATATTTACACCAAAAATCACTAAAGCTATTAGCATAGCATATAGAGAAATTAAACATCAGAGCTCCTCAACCCAGCGTGGTGGATGTTGGAGTACAGAAAAATTCAAACCAATTACAGTTTTGAAAATGACAACAGAAAATAAGTTAGAAAAATTGAAAAAAGAAATCTCTGAAACCTATTCTGAAAATCCATTAGAAAAATGGAACATGGATAAGGTAAAAGCCAAGATAGAATTAATTAATCCAGACACTATAGTAAGAGTTAAACCAATGAGATATAGTGTAGAAGACCAAAATGAATTTAAGGTCCAAATAAAAGAATTGCTAGAAGCCAAACTAATTAGGCCTAGTAAAAGCCCACATAGCAGCCCAGCCTTTATGGTTAGAAAACATAGCGAAATAAAAAGAGGAAAAGCCAGAATGGTAATTAACTATAAGAAACTAAATGAAGTTACTAAATTTGATGGATATTACTTGCCTAATAAGGATACTCTTATTAAACAAGTACAAAATAAGAAAATATTTTCAAAATTTGATTGTAAGTCAGGGTTTTGGCAAATCGTACTTACAGAAGAAAGTAAACCGTTAACTGCATTTAGCACCCCTAATCCTTTAGGACAATATGAATGGAATGTAATGCCATTTGGGTTGAAAAATGCACCACAAATATTCCAAAGAAGAATGGATGAGGTAATCAAGCCAATTACTCATTTCTGTATTGCTTATGTTGATGATTTACTTATTCATTCAAATAATATAAATGAACATATTGAACATCTTGAAAAATTTTGTTATATTATGAAAAAACATGGTATTACACTTTCTCAAAAGAAGGCTGAGATAGCCAAAACAGAAATAGAATTTCTTGGATTATATATAAAAGAAGGAGAATTGCAATTGCAATCTCATATTGGTGAAAAACTTCAAGAATTTCCTGAAGAAATCAAAGATAAAAAACAGTTACAAAGTTTCCTTGGTATATTAAATTATGCTGAAGGATTCATTGAAAATTGTGCCAAACTAAAGAATTATTTTCTTCCAAAATTAAGGAAAAACGTAATATGGTCTTGGGAAGAGCAAGATTGCAAGAATATAAGAAAAGTAAAAGAGGAATTGAAAGTTTTGCCTAAACTTGTAATTCCACAAGAAGAAGATTTCTTTATCCTTGAAACTGATGCTTCAGATAATTATTGGAGTGCAGTATTAAAGGTTAAAAAGAATCATAAAGAATATAATTGTGAAAAGAATTGTTCTTGTCCCGAGATACTTGCAGGATATACATCAGGAACATTCAAAGAAGTTGAAACAAGGTATGAGACAAATAGAAAAGAACTCATTGCTGTTAAGCGAGGAGTACAAAAATATGAAGATTATTTATTACCAAAAAAGTTCTTGATTAGAACTGATAATACTCAAGTTAAAGCATTTTTGAAAAACAATGTTGACCCATCTATTGCTAATAGATATATTATTAGAATTCAAATTTGGTTTTCTTATTTCAAATTTGATATTGAATATATAAAAGGAAAAACTAACTTTCTTCCTGATTATCTTAGCAGGGATGGAGCTAGAACAATTAAGGACGAAAGTCCAAATTCTTGAAATAAAAGTTTCCTACTTGGAAGCACAAATGCAAAATATCCAAGATAGCCTTCGAGGCAAAAATATAGCCCTTGAGGCAGAAGTTACTGGTAACAATCCTAGTATTCCTTCACCAGGACTTATGAATACTAGCACTCTTCCCGAGGATAAAGGGAAAGACAAGAAAACAATAGGAACCCCTTCACAGGGAATACTCAAACCTATTGTTGGTAAAGAAGATATAAAAACCCCTATCAGGGATTTACAAGATATCAAAATTAGCGATGGTAATTCTTCATCAAGCCAGAAATTACCAAAGCCAACTATTGAAACTATTGACCCAAAAGATGTTGTCAAGATATGCCATGGAATGAAAATACCCAAAAAGGATAACTATGAAGAAGTAATATTCTTTCTTGTTATTTTTAATATTTTATCTGATTGGTATCTTGAAATAGGAAAGTGGATGAGAACTCTCCACTATGGAAAATACAACAAGATAAATTTTTATCCAGAAACACCAGCCAACTGGGTAAGAAATTGCTTTGAAACAGGAAATATACTCTGTATATATCCTAGCAAGGACCTCAAAGAGATAGCTCAACTCCCGGCAGATGTCAGGAAAGCAATTAAGAGATATACAGAGGTTGTTAAAAGTACAAATATATATATCAGGTTCTATTCAGCGCCAATGGAATGGGATCCTATTCTTGAATATATGCAGCCATCGTTCCATGTTATAAAATTGGGACTCACGAACCAACATTTTTTGCCAACCAATCAAAAGGTTGTGAAAAACGGATACCAAGATATCATTAACATGATGTCCTATAGAAGAGCAAAAGGGTATAAGGAAATATTCGAACATGTAACTCAGTTAATTACTGAGAAAGAAAAGATATGGATCTATCCATCTGAAGAGTATATAATTTATTCTAATGCAAGGGTTCCTACAAAAGACGAAGACCTGTATCTCCTTGACAATTTACTCTCCACCATAATTTCAAATCAAGTTAATGGATCAGAAGATATGTCCAAAGAACTGTGCAAAATACTCTGGGATTACAGTGATCATCATTGCGAGCACTGCGTTGTAGAAGATATGAGCCAAGGAGCATCCCTCAACAGTGAAGAATTCCCTGCTGAATTCTTTGAATCGAGAATGGAAAAATGATGGAGAACAAGAAAGTGACCCTTTATCACTACTTTAATAATTCACTTTATTAAAGAAAAATTGTGGTCACTAAAAGACAGAAGATATTGGAGAAATGTCATAATCCAACTCAGGAGATAATTTTCCATAAAAGATATTGATGGACACATGTGATCAACACAAGGTAGTGGGAGACACCCGTGACCAACACAAGATAGTGGGAGAAATTATTTTTACTACCTAACAAAAGAAAGTGGGAAGACAGCTGGAAAGATAAGAGTCCTTATCACTAAAGGAATGCCTCAAAGACCTCTATATAAGGGGAAGAAATCTAAGATTGAAGATATCTCGAAATACCTTGAAGAAAAACACATCTCAAATTTTCTTCTTTAAATCTGTATACACCACTTGTATTCAGAAATATTGTTAGATAGCTTGAAGATAGGAAAGCTTGTAATAAGGTAATCACTTATGGAGTTCTAAACTTCATAAGGTGAGTACCAAAGGTATGTAAATATAGTGTGTAAGCATGTACTGTTTCAGTTTATGAATATAAAGATGAAGTTTGTTATGTTCAACAAAGTTTTCATAAAAGGATTTCGTTAAGTTTCTCATGATTCCTCGGCAGTACAGATAGAGATTTTAAAAGATTTTCAAAATATTGTTTTGAATGGATGTTAACCATGCCAAAGTACCTGTTTTGAATTAAAAAAAAGGCAGATCTTTAACAAAATTGTAGCACCTTGTGTGTGAGTTTATCTTTTAAAATTTCGTTCCAAGTAAGAACTTGTTTCTGAAAAGAGTTTGAATAGAGGTGAAAACAGAGACTCTGAATACTGTGAGATAGCGTCTGTGGCAACACGGCTAGTTCTCTAAGAATGAGAAATGCAACCTTAATTGAAAAGCCTTTTGCGGAAGCAGTTGTGGACCCAAATGGTTTAAAAAACATTTTAAATATTCATCTGATTCAGAAGATTGATTAAGTACATGCAAAGCAGCTATAAGAACATACTGGAGGGAAAGCCTGATTATTTCCATTGATTACTGTAAGTCATTTACATGCTTTTATATGCTTATCTTTACATAATTATTCTCTGATTGCTATGAACACTTCACAAGCATCCACATCTAATAATGATAGCCTTAAGCTTTACTTAAATAGTATAGATATTTCGTTTTTATTAAGACTAGTTAAGAAATCTGAAAAAGTATTTTCTGCTGGTCAAGAAAAACTTGAAAGTATATATCTTGATATAGATTATGCTTGTAAACATAATATAGGATTTGATCCTGTAAGAACTAGTAGAGAAATAAAAAAGGTAGAAGATGTCATAAATGAATATAAAAATATAGAAGAAGAAGTTTCAGAAGGAATTGTCCTTAGCTATATAACTAAAAAAAGATCAGCCAAAAGCCTTTGAAAAACTAACAAAATATAGAGAGTTTTTAGGAAATATTGAAAAGTTTAAGAAAATATTATATACTCCTGATTAAACTTATGAACCACGAAGAAAGAGAAAATTTAGAAAGATTTAGGAGAATCCAAGATAATACTAGTGAATTAAGATCTAGAGAAGTTAGAATACTTCTTGAAGAACTCAGAAGAGAAGAAAATCAAGAAAAGTGGGACAAAATAAGAACAACTATAAAATATCATCAATTTGAGCAACAAAAATATTTGATTTGGTTACAAGAAAATACTGAATTAAGATTCCCAGGTTTAGTTCTAAGAACTTATAACCCAAATAGAAATATAGAAGAAAATAATCCTGAAAGACCTAACAGCTAAAAGATATAGGACATATCTTGCAAATTATTTCATTAAGGGTAAGATAGTAATTTAAAAGAAACAATATTATATTATTTAAAATCCTTGTGAGTATCTGGTAATGATCTGGTAAAATCTTTCTGGTAGTGTAGCATGGTCCAAAATTATAACGTACAACACATTCAAGCATCAATATGCTCTGGTGTTCACATTATGAGCCAGTATAGCATTGGACAATGTGTGAAATATCGGTGAACCCTCAACTAGAAAACCACATAAATAAAAAACCCTAGCTCTTGCAGTCTAGATCAAACCAGACCGTCGATAAAGAGAAATGGTTTTGCCTTTTTTTTTTTTACTCTCTCTGTTTTTCTCCGTTTCTAGATCCGGCATTTCAGTTTTATTTTTCTCTTGTAATGGTAAAACTTGAGTTAATTTTTCAGATTTTTTCTTTATTTTGACATCTCAATCATAATGTATCCATTGAATTGTTGATATTCGAAGTTGGTTTAATTCATTTCTTCTTGTGAAAGGCATTTTAGATTTAAGTTTGTTTATTTTTTTCTTGCTCGAGGAAGAGCAGTGGATGCTCTACTTCGTGTTGTGGAAGTCGAGTCAATATTATTACTTTGGTGCTATTATTTTTGAAAAATTTTCCAAATTTGGACTGCTAAACCTGTTTCGTTTATACGTTTGAGGAAATGGTGGTTCACTAATCAAAAGTGTGCTTTTTGATGGTCACATTACTGAAGAAATAATGGGTTAATTGATTTAAATAAGTTGTTTGTTTTTTTTTTTTTTATTCATTTGTAGAAATGGTTGATGCCATGAAGAAGGTAGCAAAGCTTGATGTTGAATTGACAGTTGAGGAACGGAATTTGCTGTCAATTGGGTATAAGAATGTGATTGGAGCTTGAAGGGCTTCTTGGAGAATTTTATCATCAATTGAACAAAAGGAAGATGCAAAGGGCAACGAACAAAATGTAAAGAGAATAAAAGAGTATAGGCAAAAGGTTGAAACAGAGTTGTTTAATATTTGTACCGATGTTATGGCTGTAATTGATGAGCATTTGATTCCTTCCTCATCTGGCTGTGAATCCACCGTGTTTTTCTACAAAATGTGAGTTCTCTTTGCAGAGTTAGAACTTCATATGCTTGGTGCTCTTGAGTTGTCTATGTAAGTTTGTTTTTTGTTTGAGTTTTTGCATTAGTATTTGTGACATTTTTGTAGGAAGGGGGATTACTACCGGTATTTGGCAGAGTTTAAGAGTGGCAGTGACAGAAAGGAGGCTGCTGAAGAATCTTTGAAAGCATATCAGGTATAAAGGATTTCAATTTCATTTTAGGAATTATTGTGCACTTGTTAACAATTATGTATAATGTCGATAGACACTAATACCATATTATTCTAGTTAGTTTATACCAATTGCAATCTGTAGCAATTAATTTATTTTATTTTTTATTTTAAATGAAATTTGGGATAGTGAAACATGCTTTTTTTCTTCCAAATGTATATAAATTTTGCATTGAGTTTCTTCATGGATATTCCCTCCCTCTTAAGCTTACGAGGCAAGTGTTTATAAAACATACTTGTTCCTCGTTGGTTTTTAAATAAATATTTGTATTTAAAGCTAGTGTTCTGGTTGATGAGAAATGGATTAGGAAATGTGAGAATATTTTATATAAGAGTCTATATAAATGACTATCATATTTTACATGAGATTGATATTGTTGGGGAAGGGATCATCTTGACACGATAGATTGTTGATGCTGGAGAAGTATTTAATCGTCACAACTTTTTGTATGTGCTCGCTTTGCAACATTTAATTGCAGGCTGCCACTACGTCAGCTGAGTCTGATTTACCACCTACACATCCCATCCGTTTGGGTTTGGCGTTGAACTTCTCTGTTTTCTATTATGAAATCATGAACTCTCCAGAAAGGTACACAAGATTTTATGGCTATCTCAATTGTGTGTTGAGAGATCCTTGAGCTTTTTTTGGAAATCCATATGACATGTTGCTTTGTATTACAGGGCTTGCCACCTTGCTAAGCAAGCATTTGATGAAGCTATCTCTGAGTTGGATACACTGAGTGAAGAATCTTACAAGGACAGTACATTAATTATGCAGCTTCTCAGGGACAATCTCACCCTTTGGACTTCTGACATCCCAGAGGATGGAGGCAATTTCTCTTCTTATTGCTAAATTACGCTTCCAGATTTTTCATCTTGAAATACTTTTTATTGCCTAGTTTTGTCCCACTTGTTTGGTTAAATCAACGAGTAATTATATCATAACTCATAAGATGTTTTTTGCTGATTGCTTTTATTGTTATTAGCTTTATTTATTTGTTTTCCTTTTTTCATCAGAAGAAGGCCAAAAGGTAGATAGCTCTGTAAAAGCAGGATGTGAAGATGCAGAGGTTGGGTTACGTGCTTTTCGTAATTTGCAACTTCATCTCTGATGTCCTCAACTTCTTTGCTATTTCCATTAAGTTATTTCCACTATTGTTCTTGCAGTAATCAAGTATTACCGCAATCAGGATAAGCAGTAGCTGATTCATTTTTCAACGTTGGAAGTTGCCTCCTGAATTCTAGGTCACTCTTTCCTAGTTTAAAGTCCTGTCCAGAATTCTGTTGTTTATTCTTGTCATGTACTTGTCATTGTTGTGATAGTATTTATTTTACTTGGACGTCTACTATCCAATGCCAAAACTGTCTTTATTTGATGCCAGTTATGATGCTTTTACATTTGCATCTAGCTACATTGTATCTTCAGATCTAGAAATGAACTGAATAGAGCAGAGTGATGTAAAAGGATTCATATAATCCACTCTAAATTCATTGAGAACAAGGTTTAATTTGTTGTTGTGGAGACATTTGCGCGTTTCTATTGCTTTGTCCAAGTATTACTACAAAAGCTTGTGCAACTTCTCTACTCTATGTTGACGCCCTAACTCCTACTCTTTTAAAAAATGAGCAACTTTTCTTGTGACAGAATACATCTAGCCCTTGTTTGACATACTCTTCATAAATTGTTTATTATCGGTCAAATCACTTTATTCATCATGGGATCCACAAGTACTTGTTACTTATCTATCACTTATTTTTATCTATTTATAATTTAAAGCTTTTTGTAAACACTTTCCAAACAAACGGTTACATTTTTCTTTTACCCTTTTAGAGAAACTCTCTCTTAAAATATTTCACCTTTTTTTTTTCTAATTTTTGATTTATAGATGACAAAATTGTTTTAGATTGAAGAAAGCTCTATTTTTTATTTATTTATTTTTAAATAAAGTAAATTTAGCTAAAGGGAAAATAATAATTGGGGTCCCCAACTTGTAGTCTGTGTTGTATTTTGCTGTCACCTTCTAAAACGCAGCATTTCAGTCTCTGACCTTTTACTTTTTTTACACCTGTGGACTCACAGAATGAAACATCAAACATCTAATTATCTAAGCGTCCTTTCAATTGCATGTAGCATGTGTTATTTGTACTAAATAAATCTATTAAAATAATAAGTACAAAAAGAAAGTGAAAGGAAAATGAGAAAAAAAAAAAAAAAAAAAAGAGCATTCCAGTGGCAGTAAACGCTACTAATAAAAAATAAAGAAAGAAGAAAAAATAATGATATTCAAACAGATGTTGGCTTGGGAAAGATGTGCTTTATTCAGCTGTAGTTTTTATAATATCATACCTGTAATATTCTACAGCACTCTCTTAGAATGCGATTCTTGTTCGAGAAATCTGTTGATGCTATTGGATCAGATCCCATCCCATATTTAGGATTCTTTAACCCAACAATGCTACGTGTACATAATCATTTACCGATTTTTTTACCGAATTGACGGCGGTAAATGATCATGTACGAATAAAATTATGGGAAAAGATATATGTACAGAATGTAAGTTTACACCAAAATTAATTTCCAAAAATACCCTTCTACACAAAAATTGCAATTAAAGACATCACAAGAATATAAAAACTTCAATTTAATCCCTAAAGATTTATAAATAAAAGATTTTTACTTCTAAAAAATATTATCTTTTATGAGAAGACCCAAGAGTAATAAAATTAATAAAATTTGTAAAGAATTAAGATATAGATTAACTTTAAGATTTTATATATCCATAATAAACAATAGATTAAAATATTCTGAGTTAAGAAATGATACCATTTCTTATCGGAGTAAGCGGAATTTTTTTCTTATCGGAGTAAGCGGAATTTTTAGTTTTTTAGATATTTGTATATTCTAGGTAATTTCTTAACTCAGAATATTTTAATCTATTCTTGATATGATAATTGGATTATCATCAACTGTTATTTTTAAATATCCTTGGCAAATTTTATAAGGACTAAATTTTCCAAGGAAGTTCATTCCTAATATTATAGGTGAACGATTGACTCCATATAATTCGTCTTTATATAAAATTATTTCCTTAGTAAATTCTTTTTGATCTTCTCCCACAAATATAAGAGGGAATTTTACATATTTTCTTATTTCAAGATTATTTCCCAAATAATCCTTAAACATATATGGTTCGGGTAATTCAAAGTCTACTAAATGGCTAACAAATTTAGCATTTACATGACTTTTATCTGCTCCAGTATCTATAAGAACAAGAAGGTTCTTCTTGTATCCTTCTTGATTAATATATCTAGTTTTGATATAGTATTGTGAACTTGTTGGTTCAGAAATACTTAATTTTCTAAGTTGACTTGTCTTAGAGTTTTGTCTGGAGGGAAACCTTGCAATAAGATTATCTCCTTCTAGACTAATACTATTTCTTCTTATCAATTTTCCTTCAGAATTGATTTCTCTTGCTTGTTTATGGAAATCAAGCATTATCTGTTCTGGTATGGTTACTTCATGTTCTTGGTATTTTCTAGGGGGTATATATTCAGCCAATTCTTTAAATTCTTTATGTATGATAATGTTATCAGTTATTTTTCTTAAGTTATTATGATGGCTAGTACTAAAAGCAAAAATTGATTTTATGCTTATACTAATAGCTTTACTTTTTTGTGGCATTTTTAGATTTCCAATTCTATAGTATAGATTGAAACTTTGATCTATATTTTCATCAATTAATGACACTGCATAATTTGGTCTTACTGTGAACATTATCTTTTGGTAAACTAGATTTCCTACAATAGTTCCTAATAGAGCATCTACAGGATCTTGTAAGATTCTATTATCCATACAATATATTTCTATTGGTATATTCATACCTTCTCTAAAGTACCCTTTTACCATAACTTGTATTCCTCCTATTTCAATACATTTCAATTTGCTTCTTACATTCTCTGGTATTTTAGATAGTTTTTGTTTTACCCATTCTTTTGTGATTATAGGAATTCTTGTTTTTCCCATTATATCTTCTATATAAATAGGTATTTCTCTATAATTCATACTTACAATTGTTTTATTTACTCTTGGTAATATACCTAAGAATCCCTGATGAAATACATCTTTTTCTTGTAAGTCTAATATCTGCTTGGTTATTCCTTTATATTTTTTAATATCAAAGGTAATTTCTTGTTTTATACCTTCTACTGTATCTTCAACTTCTTCAGTTGTTTCTATTTCTATTTCTTGATCTATTTGTTGTATTTCTTGATTCATATACACTATCTCTTCAGAATCTTCTTCTGATGAGGATGTATCTAATTCATAAATACTACTACATTCACTACTTAAATCTTCCTTTTTAAAGCTAGATGATGGATTAGTGTTCATTTTTATATTTTCCATTTTTTCAGTTAATTCTTCTAACTGTCTTTTATATTCATTATATTCTTCACCAGTAGATTCTAAGAATTTTTGTTCTAATTTTTCAACTTCTGTAATCATATATTGATTTATCTCTTGATTTTTCCCTTTATTTTCATCTTTTTGTGTTATCCTAAAATCTAAAGGTGGATTAATTATAATTTTATCTTTTCCTTTAAGATTATTATTTAACAGAGCATTTCCTATCTGTAGATTATATTCTAAATTTTCTAATCTTTTGTGTACATCTTCAAAACTTTCATTTATACTATTTTTAGGTAAATAAGGATAACTTGGTTTTTTATGTTTTCCTATCTTATCCAAAAATTCTTCAATTATACTTTCTTCATCCATTATGTTCATCATTATTTTAGGTTCGTAACATGGCTCTGATACCATTTCTTATCGGAGTAAGCGGAATTTTTAGTTTTTTAGATATTTGTATATTCTAGGTAATTTCTTAACTCAGAATATTTTAATCTATTGTTTATTATGGATATATAAAATCTTAAAGTTAATCTATATCTTAATTCTTTACAAATTTTATTAATTTTATTACTCTTGGGTCTTCTCATAAAAGATAATATTTTTTAGAAGTAAAAATCTTTTATTTATAAATCTTTAGGGATTAAATTGAAGTTTTTATATTCTTGTGATGTCTTTAATTGCAATTTTTGTGTAGAAGGGTATTTTTGGAAATTAATTTTGGTGTAAACTTACATTCTGTACATATATCTTTTCCCTAAGTTTAATCAGGAGTATATAATATTTTCTTAAACTTTTCAATATTTCCTAAAAACTCTCTATATTTTGTTAGTTTTTCAAAGGCTTTTGGCTGATCTTTTTTAGTTATATAGCCAAGGACAATTCCTTCTGAAACTTCTTCTTCTATATTTTTATATTCATTTATGACATCTTCTACCTTTTTTATTTCTCTACTAGTTCTTACAGGATCAAATCCTATATTATGTTTACAAGCATAATCTATATCAAGATATATACTTTCAAGTTTTTCTTGACCAGCAGGAAATACTTTTTCAGATTTCTTAACTAGTCTTAATAAAAACGAAATATCTATACTATTTAAGTAAAGCTTAAGGCTATCATTATTAGATGTGGATGCTTGTGAAGTGTTCATAGCAATCAGAGAATAATTATGTAAAGATAAGCATATAAAAGCATGTAAATGACTTACAGTAATCAATGGAAATAATCAGGCTTTCCCTCCAGTATGTTCTTATAGCTGCTTTGCATGTACTTAATCAATCTTCTGAATCAGATGAATATTTAAAATGTTTTTAAACCATTTGGGTCCACAACTGCTTCCGCAAAAGGCTTTTCAATTAAGGTTGCATTTCTCATTCTTAGAGAACTAGCCGTGTTGCCACAGACGCTATCTCACAGTATTCAGAGTCTCTGTTTTCACCTCTATTCAAACTCTTTTCAGAAACAAGTTCTTACTTGGAACGAAATTTTAAAAGATAAACTCACACACAAGGTGCTACAATTTTGTTAAAGATCTGCCTTTTTTAATTCAAAACGGGTACTTTGGCATGGTTAACATCCATTCAAAACAATGTTTTGAAAATCTTTTAAAATCTCTATCTGTACTGCCGAGGAATCATGAGAAACTTAACGAAATCCTTTTATGAAAACTTTGTTGAACATAACAAACTTCATCTTTATATTCATAAACTGAAACAGTACATGCTTACACACTATATTTACATACCTTTGGTACTCACCTTATGAAGTTTAGAACTCCATAAGTGATTACCTTATTACAAGCTTTCCTATCTTCAAGCTATCTAACAATATTTCTGAATACAAGTGGTGTATACAGATTTAAAGAAGAAAATTTGAGATGTGTTTTTCTTCAAGGTATTTCGAGATATCTTCAATCTTAGATTTCTTCCCCTTATATAGAGGTCTTTGAGGCATTCCTTTAGTGATAAGGACTCTTATCTTTCCAGCTGTCTTCCCACTTTCTTTTGTTAGGTAGTAAAAATAATTTCTCCCACTATCTTGTGTTGGTCACGGGTGTCTCCCACTACCTTGTGTTGATCACATGTGTCCATCAATATCTTGTATGGAAAATTATCTCCTGAGTTGGATTATGACATTTCTCCAATATCTTCTGTCTTTTAGTGACCACAATTTTTCTTTAATAAAGTGAATTATTAAAGTAGTGATAAAGGGTCACTTTCTTGTTCTCCATCATTTTTCCATTCTCGATTCAAAGAATTCAGCAGGGAATTCTTCACTGTTGAGGGATGCTCCTTGGCTCATATCTTCTACAACGCAGTGCTCGCAATGATGATCACTGTAATCCCAGAGTATTTTGCACAGTTCTTTGGACATATCTTCTGATCCATTAACTTGATTTGAAATTATGGTGGAGAGTAAATTGTCAAGGAGATACAGGTCTTCGTCTTTTGTAGGAACCCTTGCATTAGAATAAATTATATACTCTTCAGATGGATAGATCCATATCTTTTCTTTCTCAGTAATTAACTGAGTTACATGTTCTAATATTTCTTTATACCCTTTTGCTCTTCTATAGGACATCATGTTAATGATATCTTGGTATCCGTTTTTCACAACCTTTTGATTGGTTGGCAAAAAATGTTGGTTCGTGAGTCCCAATTTTATAACATGGAACGATGGCTGCATATATTCAAGAATAGGATCCCATTCCATTGGCGCTGAATAGAACCTGATATATATATTTGTACTTTTAACAACCTCTGTATATCTCTTAATTGCTTTCCTGACATCTGCCGGAAGTTGAGCTATCTCTTTGAGGTCCTTGCTAGGATATATACAGAGTATATTTCCTGTTTCAAAGCAATTTCTTACCCAGTTGGCTGGTGTTTCTGGATAAAAGTTTATCTTGTTGTATTTTCCATAGTGGAGAGTTCTCATCCACTTTCCTATTTCAAGATACCAATCAGATAAAATATTAAAAATAACAAGAAAGAATATTACTTCTTCATAGTTCTCCTTTTTGGGTATTTTCATTCCATGGCATATCTTGACAACATCTTTTGGGTCAATAGTTTCAATAGTTAGCTTTGGTAATTTCTGGCTTGATGAAGAATTACCATCGCTAATTTTGATATCTTGTAAATCCCTGATAGGGGTTTTTATATCTTCTTTACCAACAATAGGTTTGAGTATTCCCTGTGAAGGGGTTCCTATTGTTTTCTTGTCTTTCCCTTTATCCTCGGGAAGAGTGCTAGTATTCATAAGTCCTGGTGAAGGAATACTAGGATTGTTACCAGTAACTTCTGCCTCAAGGGCTATATTTTTGCCTTGAAGGCTATCTTGGATATTTTGCATTTGTGCTTCCAAGTAGGAAACTTTTATTTCAAGAATTTGGACTTTCGTCCTTAATTGTTCTAGCTCCATCCCTGCTAAGATAATCAGGAAGAAAGTTAGTTTTACCTTTTATATATTCAATATCAAATTTGAAATAAGAAAACCAAATTTGAATTCTAATAATATATCTATTAGCAATAGATGGGTCAACATTGTTTTTCAAAAATGCTTTAACTTGAGTATTATCAGTTCTAATCAAGAACTTTTTTGGTAATAAATAATCTTCATATTTTTGTACTCCTCGCTTAACAGCAATGAGTTCTTTTCTATTTGTCTCATACCTTGTTTCGACTTCTTTGAATGTTCCTGATGTATATCCTGCAAGTATCTCGGGACAAGAACAATTCTTTTCACAATTATATTCTTTATGATTCTTTTTAACCTTTAATACTGCACCCCAATAATTATCTGAAGCATCAGTTTCAAGGATAAAGAAATCTTCTTCTTGTGGAATTACAAGTTTAGGCAAAACTTTCAATTCCTCTTTTACTTTCCTTATATTTTTGCAATCTTGTTCTTCCCAAGACCACATTACATTTTTTCTTAATTTTGGAAGAAAATAATTTTTTTGTTTGGCACAATTTTCAATGAATCCTTCAGCATAATTCAATATACCAAGGAAACTTTGTAACTGTTTTTTATCTTTGATTTCTTCAGGAAATTCTTGAAGTTTTTCACCAATATGAGATTGCAATTGCAATTCTCCTTCTTTTATGTGTAATCCAAGAAATTCTATTTCTGTTTTGGCTATCTCAGTCTTCTTTTGAGAAAGTGTAATTCCATGCTTTTTCATAATATAACAAAATTTCTCAAGATGTTCAATATGTTCATTTATATTATTTGAATGAATAAGTAAATCATCAACATAAGCAATACAGAAATGAGTAATTGGCTTGATTACCTCATCCATTCTTCTTTGGAATATTTGTGGTGCATTTTTCAACCCAAATGGCATTACATTCCATTCATATTGTCCTAAAGGATTAGGGGTGCTAAATGCAGTTAACGGTTTACTTTCTTCTGTAAGTACGATTTGCCAAAACCCTGACTTACAATCAAATTTTGAAAATATTTTCTTATTTTGTACTTGTTTAATAAGAGTATCCTTATTAGGCAAGTAATATCCATCAAATTTAGTAACTTCATTTAGTTTCTTATAATTAATCACCATTCTGGCTTTTCCTCTTTTTATTTCGCTATGTTTTCTAACCATAAAGGCTGGGCTGCTATGTGGGCTTTTACTAGGCCTAATTAGTTTGGCTTCTAGCAATTCTTTTATTTGGACCTTAAATTCATTTTGGTCTTCTACACTATATCTCATTGGTTTAACTCTTACTATAGTGTCTGGATTAATTAATTCTATCTTGGCTTTTACCTTATCCATGTTCCATTTTTCTAATGGATTTTCAGAATAGGTTTCAGAGATTTCTTTTTTCAATTTTTCTAACTTATTTTCTGTTGTCATTTTCAAAACTGTAATTGGTTTGAATTTTTCTGTACTCCAACATCCACCACGCTGGGTTGAGGAGCTCTGATGTTTAATTTCTCTATATGCTATGCTAATAGCTTTAAGATTTTATGTGCACAAGGGGTTGTGAACATATATTTATCAATATATTGTGTAAATGGTGCATATTTTAGTAGGAAATTTTGTCCTAATAAAATATCACATCCAATTGTTGTTGACATATATATTGTATCAACAAATACTTCTCTAAATGATATTAGAAAAGGTACTTGTGTAGCATATTTGCTGTATATAATTTTGTTTCCACCTGCTGTTGTAGCGGTGACAACCTTTTTTGAATCATATTTCCAATACTCAGATGGTAGTACATTTGGTAAGCACAAACTTATTGTACTCCCTGTATCTAAGTATGCATGGAATTTAATTCTGCAGTAACTTCTTATATTGAGTGTTATTTCAATATATGGACTCATGGGGTATCGGAGTAAGCGGAATTTTTAGTTTTTTAGATATTTGTATATTCTAGGTAATTTCTTAACTCAGAATATTTTAATCTATTGTTTATTATGGATATATAAAATCTTAAAGTTAATCTATATCTTAATTCTTTACAAATTTTATTAATTTTATTACTCTTGGGTCTTCTCATAAAAGATAATATTTTTTAGAAGTAAAAATCTTTTATTTATAAATCTTTAGGGATTAAATTGAAGTTTTTATATTCTTGTGATGTCTTTAATTGCAATTTTTGTGTAGAAGGGTATTTTTGGAAATTAATTTTGGTGTAAACTTACATTCTGTACATATATCTTTTCCCTAAGTTTAATCAGGAGTATATAATATTTTCTTAAACTTTTCAATATTTCCTAAAAACTCTCTATATTTTGTTAGTTTTTCAAAGGCTTTTGGCTGATCTTTTTTAGTTATATAGCCAAGGACAATTCCTTCTGAAACTTCTTCTTCTATATTTTTATATTCATTTATGACATCTTCTACCTTTTTTATTTCTCTACTAGTTCTTACAGGATCAAATCCTATATTATGTTTACAAGCATAATCTATATCAAGATATATACTTTCAAGTTTTTCTTGACCAGCAGGAAATACTTTTTCAGATTTCTTAACTAGTCTTAATAAAAACGAAATATCTATACTATTTAAGTAAAGCTTAAGGCTATCATTATTAGATGTGGATGCTTGTGAAGTGTTCATAGCAATCAGAGAATAATTATGTAAAGATAAGCATATAAAAGCATGTAAATGACTTACAGTAATCAATGGAAATAATCAGGCTTTCCCTCCAGTATGTTCTTATAGCTGCTTTGCATGTACTTAATCAATCTTCTGAATCAGATGAATATTTAAAATGTTTTTTAAACCATTTGGGTCCACAACTGCTTCCGCAAAAGGCTTTTCAATTAAGGTTGCATTTCTCATTCTTAGAGAACTAGCCGTGTTGCCACAGACGCTATCTCACAGTATTCAGAGTCTCTGTTTTCACCTCTATTCAAACTCTTTTCAGAAACAAGTTCTTACTTGGAACGAAATTTTAAAAGATAAACTCACACACAAGGTGCTACAATTTTGTTAAAGATCTGCCTTTTTTTAATTCAAAACAGGTACTTTGGCATGGTTAACATCCATTCAAAACAATATTTTGAAAATCTTTTAAAATCTCTATCTGTACTGCCGAGGAATCATGAGAAACTTAACGAAATCCTTTTATGAAAACTTTGTTGAACATAACAAACTTCATCTTTATATTCATAAACTGAAACAGTACATGCTTACACACTATATTTACATACCTTTGGTACTCACCTTATGAAGTTTAGAACTCCATAAGTGATTACCTTATTACAAGCTTTCCTATCTTCAAGCTATCTAACAATATTTCTGAATACAAGTGGTGTATACAGATTTAAAGAAGAAAATTTGAGATGTGTTTTTCTTCAAGGTATTTCGAGATGTCTTCAATCTTAGATTTCTTCCCCTTATATAGAGGTTTTTGAGGCATTCCTTTAGTGATAAGGACTCTTATCTTTCCAGCTGTCTTCCCACTTTCTTTTGTTAGGTAGTAAAAATAATTTCTCCCACTATCTTGTGTTGGTCACGGGTGTCTCCCACTACCTTGTGTTGATCACATGTGTCCATCAATATCTTTTATGGAAAATTATCTCCTGAGTTGGATTATGACATTTCTCCAATATCTTCTGTCTTTTAGTGACCACAATTTTTCTTTAATAAAGTGAATTATTAAAGTAGTGATAAAGGGTCACTTTCTTGTTCTCCATCATTTTTCCATTCTCGATTCAAAGAATTCAGCAGGGAATTCTTCACTGTTGAGGGATGCTCCTTGGCTCATATCTTCTACAACACAGTGCTCGCAATGATGATCACTGTAATCCCAGAGTATTTTGCACAGTTCTTTGGACATATCTTCTGATCCATTAACTTGATTTGAAATTATGGTGGAGAGTAAATTGTCAAGGAGATACAGGTCTTCGTCTTTTGTAGGAACCCTTGCATTAGAATAAATTATATACTCTTCAGATGGATAGATCCATATCTTTTCTTTCTCAGTAATTAACTGAGTTACATGTTCGAATATTTCCTTATACCCTTTTGCTCTTCTATAGGACATCATGTTAATGATATCTTGGTATCCGTTTTTCACAACCTTTTGATTGGTTGGCAAAAAATGTTGGTTCGTGAGTCCCAATTTTATAACATGGAACGATGGCTGCATATATTCAAGAATAGGATCCCATTCCATTGGCGCTGAATAGAACCTGATATATATATTTGTACTTTTAACAACCTCTGTATATCTCTTAATTGCTTTCCTGACATCTGCCGGGAGTTGAGCTATCTCTTTGAGGTCCTTGCTAGGATATATACAGAGTATATTTCCTGTTTCAAAGCAATTTCTTACCCAGTTGGCTGGTGTTTCTGGATAAAAATTTATCTTGTTGTATTTTCCATAGTGGAGAGTTCTCATCCACTTTCCTATTTCAAGATACCAATCAGATAAAATATTAAAAATAACAAGAAAGAATATTACTTCTTCATAGTTATCCTTTTTGGGTATTTTCATTCCATGGCATATCTTGACAACATCTTTTGGGTCAATAGTTTCAATAGTTGGCTTTGGTAATTTCTGGCTTGATGAAGAATTACCATCGCTAATTTTGATATCTTGTAAATCCCTGATAGGGGTTTTTATATCTTCTTTACCAACAATAGGTTTGAGTATTCCCTGTGAAGGGGTTCCTATTGTTTTCTTGTCTTTCCCTTTATCCTCGGGAAGAGTGCTAGTATTCATAAGTCCTGGTGAAGGAATACTAGGATTGTTACCAGTAACTTCTGCCTCAAGGGCTATATTTTTGCCTCGAAGGCTATCTTGGATATTTTGCATTTGTGCTTCCAAGTAGGAAACTTTTATTTCAAGAATTTGGACTTTCGTCCTTAATTGTTCTAGCTCCATCCCTGCTAAGATAATCAGGAAGAAAGTTAGTTTTTCCTTTTATATATTCAATATCAAATTTGAAATAAGAAAACCAAATTTGAATTCTAATAATATATCTATTAGCAATAGATGGGTCAACATTGTTTTTCAAAAATGCTTTAACTTGAGTATTATCAGTTCTAATCAAGAACTTTTTTGGTAATAAATAATCTTCATATTTTTGTACTCCTCGCTTAACAGCAATGAGTTCTTTTCTATTTGTCTCATACCTTGTTTCAACTTCTTTGAATGTTCCTGATGTATATCCTGCAAGTATCTCGGGACAAGAACAATTCTTTTCACAATTATATTCTTTATGATTCTTTTTAACCTTTAATACTGCACCCCAGTAATTATCTGAAGCATCAGTTTCAAGGATAAAGAAATCTTCTTCTTGTGGAATTACAAGTTTAGGCAAAACTTTCAATTCCTCTTTTACTTTTCTTATATTCTTGCAATCTTGCTCTTCCCAAGACCATATTACGTTTTTCCTTAATTTTGGAAGAAAATAATTCTTTAGTTTGGCACAATTTTCAATGAATCCTTCAGCATAATTTAATATACCAAGGAAACTTTGTAACTGTTTTTTATCTTTGATTTCTTCAGGAAATTCTTGAAGTTTTTCACCAATATGAGATTGCAATTGCAATTCTCCTTCTTTTATATATAATCCAAGAAATTCTATTTCTGTTTTGGCTATCTCAGCCTTCTTTTGAGAAAGTGTAATACCATGTTTTTTCATAATATAACAAAATTTTTCAAGATGTTCAATATGTTCATTTATATTATTTGAATGAATAAGTAAATCATCAACATAAGCAATACAGAAATGAGTAATTGGCTTGATTACCTCATCCATTCTTCTTTGGAATATTTGTGGTGCATTTTTCAACCCAAATGGCATTACATTCCATTCATATTGTCCTAAAGGATTAGGGGTGCTAAATGCAGTTAACGGTTTACTTTCTTCTGTAAGTACGATTTGCCAAAACCCTGACTTACAATCAAATTTTGAAAATATTTTCTTATTTTGTACTTGTTTAATAAGAGTATCCTTATTAGGCAAGTAATATCCATCAAATTTAGTAACTTCATTTAGTTTCTTATAGTTAATTACCATTCTGGCTTTTCCTCTTTTTATTTCGCTATGTTTTCTAACCATAAAAGCTGGGCTGCTATGTAGGCTTTTACTAGGTCTGATTAGTTTAGCTTCTAGCAATTCTTTTATCTGGACCTTAAATTCATTTTGGTCTTCTACACTATATCTCATTGGTTTAACTCTTACTATAGTGTCTGGATTAATTAATTCTATATTGGCTTTTACCTTATCCATGTTCCATTTTTCTAATGGATTTTCAGAATAGGTTTCAGAGATTTCTTTTTTCAATTTTTCTAACTTATTTTCTGTTGTCATTTTCAAAACTGTAATTGGTTTGAATTTTTCTGTACTCCAACATCCACCACGCTGGGTTGAGGAGCTCTGATGTTTAATTTCTTTATATGCTATACTAATGGCTTTAGTGATTTTTGGTGTAAATATCTTATGTGCACAAGGGGTTGTGAACATATATTTATCAATATATTGTGTAAATGGTGCATATTTTAGTAGGAAATTTTGTCCTAATAAAATATCACATCCAATTGTTGTTGACATATATATTGTATCAACAAATACTTCTCTAAATGATATTAGAAAAGGTACTTGTGTAGCATATTTGCTGTATATAATTTTGTTTCCACCTGCTGTTGTAGCGGTGACAACCTTTTTTGAATCATATTTCCAATACTCAGATGGTAGTACATTTGGTAAGCACAAACTTATTGTACTCCCTGTATCTAAGTATGCATGGAATTTAATTCTGCAGTAACTTCTTATATTGAGTGTTATTTCAATATATGGACTCATGGGATTAGTACTTATTACTCTTTCCATGACAACAATGATTTCATATTTTCATCTATTCTTGATATGATAATTGGATTATCATCAACTGTTATTTTTAAATATCCTTGGCAAATTTTATAAGGACTAAATTTTCCAAGGAAGTTCATTCCTAATATTATAGGTGAACGATTGACTCCATATAATTCGTCTTTATATAAAATTATTTCCTTAGTAAATTCTTTTTGATCTTCTCCCACAAATATAAGAGGGAATTTTACATATTTTCTTATTTCAAGATTATTTCCCAAATAATCCTTAAACATATATGGTTCGGGTAATTCAAAGTCTACTAAATGGCTAACAAATTTAGCATTTACATG
Organism: Fraxinus excelsior; assembly: GCA_019097785.1. Classification (NCBI taxonomy): domain Eukaryota; kingdom Viridiplantae; phylum Streptophyta; class Magnoliopsida; order Lamiales; family Oleaceae; genus Fraxinus; species Fraxinus excelsior. The sequence goes on along the minus strand of CM032635.1, from coordinate 703,561 downwards.
ACTTTTATCTGCTCCAGTATCTATAAGAACAAGAAGGTTCTTCTTGTCTCCTTCTTGATTAATATATCTAGTTTTGATATAGTATTGTGAACTTGTTGGTTCAGAAATACTTAATTTTCTAAGTTGACTTGTCTTAGAGTTTTGTCTGGAGGGAAACCTTGCAATAAGATTATCTCCTTCTAGACTAATACTATTTCTTCTTATCAATTTTCCTTCAGAATTGATTTCTCTTGCTTGTTTATGGAAATCAAGCATTATCTGTTCTGGTATGGTTACTTCATGTTCTTGGTATTTTCTAGGGGGTATATATTCAGCCAATTCTTTAAATTCTTTATGTATGATAATGTTATCAGTTATTTTTCTTAAGTTATTATGATGGCTAGTACTAAAAGCAAAAATTGATTTTATGCTTATACTAATAGCTTTACTTTTTTGTGGCATTTTTAGATTTCCAATTCTATAGTATAGATTGAAACTTTGATCTATATTTTCATCAATTAATGACACTGCATAATTTGGTCTTACTGTGAACATTATCTTTTGGTAAACTAGATTTCCTACAATAGTTCCTAATAGAGCATCTACAGGATCTTGTAAGATTCTATTATCCATACAATATATTTCTATTGGTATATTCATACCTTCTCTAAAGTACCCTTTTACCATAACTTGTATTCCTCCTATTTCAATACATTTCAATTTGCTTCTTACATTCTCTGGTATTTTAGATAGTTTTTGTTTTACCCATTCTTTTGTGATTATAGGAATTCTTGTTTTTCCCATTATATCTTCTATATAAATAGGTATTTCTCTATAATTCATACTTACAATTGTTTTATTTACTCTTGGTAATATACCTAAGAATCCCTGATGAAATACATCTTTTTCTTGTAAGTCTAATATCTGCTTGGTTATTCCTTTATATTTTTTAATATCAAAGGTAATTTCTTGTTTTATACCTTCTACTGTATCTTCAACTTCTTCAGTTGTTTCTATTTCTATTTCTTGATCTATTTGTTGTATTTCTTGATTCATATACACTATCTCTTCAGAATCTTCTTCTGATGAGGATGTATCTAATTCATAAATACTACTACATTCACTACTTAAATCTTCAAAGTATTCAATTGGTTCTATATCACTATCATCTTTGAATTCTTCATAAATTCTAAGAGTTTTTACATTCTGTTTATCTCTCTTTTTAGGACATTGAGGGGCAATATGTCCTTCTTCATTACATATGAAACATCTACATTTTTTGACATATTTTGGCTTGGGCTTTACATTCCAATTTCTTTTCTTAAAATATTTTTTATTTGGTTTAAAACTTCTTTTCTTAAACCTTTTATAATTTTTGAATTTTCTTTTATATTTCTTATAAGGTTTATATTTCTTTTTGTAACATCCAAATTGTTCTATTTGACCTAAATCTTTGTAACAACACAAAGAATTTTTCCTTATCTTATATGCTTTCTTATTTTCTAGAGCTTCTCTACACCAAGTACTTATCATCCGTTTTGTGAATTCAATCCTAGTTCCAAGACTATCTAATTTTATACCTTCTTCTTCTCCTGCTGGTAATATTTTTTCATATTCTTTTAATAACTTCATTCCCCAGGGGTGTGGTAACTTTGTAAAATAGGATCTTAACATTGGTTTATTTTCTTGGTAATCTCCTTGGTTTAATACATAATATATCTCTTCAAATTTACATGTGTACCTATCTAATTCACACATATCACATATTCTTAAATTTTCCATTGCTATTGTTCCTGAATTATATTCTTCTTGTTTTCTAAATTCTTCATCAGAACTAAATCTATGTCCTAAGAATTCTGTTCTTAAGGCTCTTTCAAGTCTTTTCAATATTTCTTGTATATTTTGATCATTTAAAGCATTTCTATTATCTAATGCTTCAGTTGTATCTTCTCCATACTTTATTCCTCTTTTAATATCTTCTGGTAATTTTCTCCACCAGTCAGATGTAATTCCTCTGAATGTATGTTCTATAAATCCAAATGCTGTATATGTTTCCCATTTATTAAATTGTATCGCTAAATCTGTACTTTTTACCCATGTATCTATAGCTTTATTTTTATCTACACAATCAAGATCTAACCATATTCCTGTTGTGTGTATTGGTTCATTATAAGATTTCATAGGACTTATTTCTTTTACAGATTGTTTTCCTACATTTCCAGTATACCTCTTTTGTGTTTTCCTATATTGGTTAAGACCATCCCTATTAGGAATTGGATGATGAGGTTGCCATTTATCATATTCTTCATCACTACTAAAGTCTTCCTTTTTAAAGCTAGATGATGGATTAGTGTTCATTTTTATATTTTCCATTTTTTCAGTTAATTCTTCTAACTGTCTTTTATATTCATTATATTCTTCACCAGTAGATTCTAAGAATTTTTGTTCTAATTTTTCAACTTCTGTAATCATATATTGATTTATCTCTTGATTTTTCCCTTTATTTTCATCTTTTTGTGTTATCCTAAAATCTAAAGGTGGATTAATTATAATTTTATCTTTTCCTTTAAGATTATTATTTAACAGAGCATTTCATATCTGTAGATTATATTCTAAATTTTCTAATCTTTTGTGTACATCTTCAAAACTTTCATTTATACTATTTTTAGGTAAATAAGGATAACTTGGTTTTTTATGTTTTCCTATCTTATCCAAAAATTCTTCAATTATACTTTCTTCATCCATTATGTTCATCATTATTTTAGGTTCGTAACATGGCTCTGATACCATTTCTTATCGGAGTAAGCGGAATTTTTAGTTTTTTAGATATTTGTATATTCTAGGTAATTTCTTAACTCAGAATATTTTAATCTATTGTTTATTATGGATATATAAAATCTTAAAGTTAATCTATATCTTAATTCTTTACAAATTTTATTAATTTTATTACTCTTGGGTCTTCTCATAAAAGATAATATTTTTTAGAAGAGTAATAAGTACTAAGTTACGAACCTAAAATAATGATGAACATAATGGATGAAGAAAGTATAATTGAAGAATTTTTGGATAAGATAGGAAAACATAAAAAACCAAGTTATCCTTATTTACCTAAAAATAGTATAAATGAAAGTTTTGAAGATGTACACAAAAGATTAGAAAATTTAGAATATAATCTACAGATAGGAAATGCTCTGTTAAATAATAATCTTAAAGGAAAAGATAAAATTATAATTAATCCACCTTTGGATTTTAGGATAACACAAAAAGATGAAAATAAAGGGAAAAATCAAGAGATAAATCAATATATGATTACAGAAGTTGAAAAATTAGAACAAAAATTCTTAGAATCTACTGGTGAAGAATATAATAAATATAAAAGACAGTTAGAAGAATTAACTGAAAAAATGGAAAATATAAAAATGAACACTAATCCATCATCTAGCTTTAAAAAGGAAGACTTTAGTAGTGATGAAGAATATGATAAATGGCAACCTCATCATCCAATCCCTAATAGGGATGGTCTTAACCAATATAGGAAAACACAAAAGAGGTATACTGGAAATATAGGAAAACAATCTGTAAAAGAAATAAGTCATATGAAATCTTATAATGAACCAATACACACAACAGGAATATGGTTAGATCTTGATTGTGTAGATAAAAATAAAGCTATAGATACATGGGTAAAAAGTACAGATTTAGCGATACAATTTAATAAATGGGAAACATATACAGCATTTGGATTTATAGAACATACATTCAGAGAAATTACATCTGACTGGTGGAGAAAATTACCAGAAGATATTAAAAGAGGAATCAAGTATGGAGAAGATACAACTGAAGCATTAGATAATAGAAATGCTTTAAATGATCAAAATATACAAGAAATATTGAAAAGACTTGAAAGAGCCTTAAGAACAGAATTCTTAGGACATAGATTTAGTTCTGATAAAGAATTTAGAAAACAAGAAGAATATAATTCAGGAACAATAGCAATGGAAAATTTAAGAATATGTGATATATGTGAATTAGATAGGTACACATGTAAATTTGAAGAGATATATTATGTATTAAACCAAGGAGATTACCAAGAAAATAAACCAATGTTAAGATCCTATTTTACAAAGTTACCACACCCCTGGGGAATGAAGTTATTAAAAGAATATGAAAAAATATTACCAGCAGGAGAAGAAGAAGGTATAAAATTAGATAGTCTTGGAACTAGGATTGAATTCACAAAACGGATGATAAGTACTTGGTGTAGAGAAGCTCTAGAAAATAAGAAAGCATATAAGATAAGGAAAAATTCTTTGTGTTGTTACAAAGATTTAGGTCAAATAGAACAATTTGGATGTTACAAAAAGAAATATAAACCTTATAAGAAATATAAAAGAAAATTCAAAAATTATAAAAGGTTTAAGAAAAGAAGTTTTAAACCAAATAAAAAATATTTTAAGAAAAGAAATTGGACTGTAAAGCCCAAGCCAAAATATATCAAAAAATGTAGATGTTTCATATGTAATGAAGAAGGACATATTGCCCCTCAATGTCCTAAAAAGAGAGATAAACAGAATGTAAAAACTCTTAGAATTTATGAAGAATTCAAAGATGATAGTGATATAGAACCAATTGAATATTTTGAAGATTTGAGTAGTGAATGTAGTAGTATTTATGAATTAGATACATCCTCATCAGAAGAAGATTCTGAAGAGATAGTGTATATGAATCAAGAAATAGACCAAGAAATAGAATTGGAAACAATTGAGGAAGTTGAAGATTCGGTAGAAGGTATAAAGCAAGAAATTACCTTTGATATTAAAGAATACAAAGAAATAACTAAACAGATATTAGATTTACAAGAAAAAGATGTATTCCATCAAGGATTCTTAGGAATATTACCAAGGGTAAATAAAATAATTGTAAGTATGAATTATAGAGAAATACCTATTTACATAGAAGATATAATGGGAAAAACAAGAATTCCTATAATTACAAAAGAATTGGTAAAACAAAAGTTATCTAAAATACCAGAGAATGTAAGAAGCAAATTGAAATGTATTGAAATAGGAGGAATACAAGTTATGGTAAAAGGGTACTTTAGAGAAGGAATGAATATACCAATAGAAATATATTGTATGGACAATAGAATCTTACAAGATCCTGTAGATGCTCTATTAGGAACTATTGTAGGAAATCTAGTTTACCAAAAGATAATGTTCACAGTAAGACCAAATTATGCAGTATCATTAATTGATGAAAATATAGATCAAAGTTTCAATCTATACTATCAAATTGGAAATTTAAAAATGCCACAAAAAAGTAAAGCTATTAGTATAAACATAAAATCAATTTTTGCTTTTAGTACTAGCCATCATAATAATTTAAGGAAAATAACTGATAATATTATCATACATAAAGACTTTAAAGAATTAGCTGAATACATACCTCCTGGGAAATACCAAGAACATGAAGTAACCATACCAGAACAGATAATGCTTGATTTTCATAAACAAGCAAGAGAAATCAATTCTGAAGGAAAATTGATAAGAAGAAATAGTATTAGTCTAGAAGGAGAAAATCTTATTGCAAGATTCCCCTCCAGACAAAACTCTAAGATAAGTCAACTTAGAAAATTAAATATTTCTGAACCAACAAATTCACAATACTATATCAAAACTAGATATGTCAATCAAGAAGGATACAAGAAAAATCTTCTTGTTCTTATAGATACTGGAGCAGATAAAAGTCATGTAAATGCTAAATTTGTTAGCCATTTAGTAGACTTTGAATTACCTGAACCATATATGTTTAAGGATTATTTAGGAAATAATCTTGAAATAAGAAAATATATAAAATTCCCTCTTATATTTGTGGGAGATGATCAAAAGGAATTTACTAAAGAAATAATTCTATATAAAGATGAATTATATGGAGTCAATCGTTCACCTATAATACTAGGAATGAACTTCCTTGAAAAATTTAGTCCTTACAAAATTTGCCAATGATACTTAAAGATAACAGTTGATGATAATCCAATCATCATATCAAGAATAGATGAAAATATGAAATCATTGTTGTCATGGAAAGAATAATAAGTACTAATCTCATGAGTCCATATATTGAAATAACACTCAATATAAGAAGTTACTGCAGAATTAAATTCCATGCATACTTAGATACAGGGAGTACAATAAGTTTGTGCTTACCAAATGTACTACCATCTGAGTATTGGAAATATGATTCAAAAAAGGTTGTCACCGCTACAACAGCAGGTGGAAACAAAATTATATACAGCAAATATGCTACACAAGTACCTTTTCTAATATCATTTAGAGAAGTATTTGTTGATACAATATATATGTCAACAACAATTGGATGTGATATTTTATTAGGACAAAATTTCCTACTAAAATATGCACCATTTACACAATATATTGATAAATATATGTTCACAACCCCTTGTGCACATAAGATATTTACACCAAAAATCACTAAAGCTATTAGCATAACATATAAAGAAATTAAACATCAGAGCTCCTCAACCCAGCGTGGTGGATGTTGGAGTACAGAAAAATTCAAACCAATTACAGTTTTGAAAATGACAACAGAAAATAAGTTAGAAAAATTGAAAAAAGAAATCTCTGAAACCTATTCTGAAAATCCATTAGAAAAATGGAACACAGATAAGGTAAAAGCAAAGGTAGAATTAATTAATCCAGACACTATAGTAAGAGTTAAACCAATGAAATATAGTGTAGAAGACCAAAATGAATTTAAGGTCCAGATAAAAGAATTGCTAGAAGCCAAACTAATCAGGCCTAGTAAAAGCGCACATAGCAGCCCAGCCTTTATGGTTAGAAAACATAGCGAAATAAAAAGAGGAAAAGCCAGAATGGTGATTAATTATAAGAAACTAAATGAAGTTACTAAATTTGATGGATATTACTTGCCTAATAAGGACACCCTTATTAAACAAGTACAGAATAAAAAGATATTTTCAAAATTTGATTGTAAGTCCGGGTTTTAGCAAATCGTACTTACAGAAGAAAGTAAACCACTAACTGCATTTAGCACCCCTAATCCTCTAGGACAATATGAATGGAATGTAATGCCATTTGTATTGAAAAATGCACTACAAATATTTCAAAAAAGAATGGATGAGGTAATCAAGCCAATCACTCATTTTTGTATTGCTTATGTTGATGATTTACTTATTCATTCAAATGATATAAATGAACATATTGAACATCTTGAGAAATTTTGTTATATTATGAAAAAGCATGGAATTACACTTTCTCAAAAGAAGACTGAGATAGCCAAAACAGAAATAGAATTTCTTGGATTACACATAAAAGAAGGAGAATTGCAATTGCAATCTCATATTGGTGAAAAACTTCAAGAATTTCCTGAAGAAATCAAAGATAAAAAACAGTTACAAAGTTTCCTTGGTATATTGAATTATGCTGAAGGATTCATTGAAAATTGTGCCAAACAAAAAAATTATTTTCTTCCAAAATTAAGAAAAAATGTAATGTGGTCTTGGGAAGAACAAGATTGCAAAAATATAAGGAAAGTAAAAGAGGAATTGAAAGTTTTGCCTAAACTTGTAATTCCACAAGAAGAAGATTTCTTTATCCTCGAAACTGACGCTTCAGATAATTACTGGGGTGCAGTATTAAAGGTTAAAAAGAATAATAAAGAATATAACTGTGAAAAGAATTGTTCTTGTCCCGAGATATTTGCAGGATATACATCAGGAACATTCAAAGAAGTCGAAACAAGGTATGAAACAAATAGAAAAGAACTTATTGCTGTCAAGCGAGGAGTACAAAAATATGAAGATTATTTATTGCCAAAGAAGTTCTTAATTAGAACTGATAATACTCAAGTTAAAGCATTCTTGAAAAATAATGTTGATCCATCTATTGCTAATAGATATATTATTAGAATTCAAATTTGGTTTTCTTATTTCAAATTTGATATTGAATATATAAAAGGAAAAGCTAACTTTCTTCCTGATTATCTTAGCAGGGATGGAGCTAGAACAACTAAGGACGAAAGTCCAAATTCTTGAAATAAAAGTTTCCTACTTAGAAGCACAAATGCAAAATATCCAAGATAGCCTTCGAGGCAAAAATATAGCCCTTGAAGCAGAAGTAACTTGTACCAAGTCTAGTATCCCTTCACCGGGACTTGTGAATACTAGCGCTCTTCCCGAGGATAAAAGAAAAGACAAGAAAACAATAGGAACCCCTTCACAGGGAATACTCAAACCTATTGTTGGTAAAGAAGATATAAAAACCCCTATCAGGGATTTACAAGATATCAAAATTAGCGATGGTGGCTCTTCATCAAGCCAGAAATTACCAAAGCTAACTATTGAAACTATTGATCCAAAAGATGTTGTCAAGATATGCCATGGAATGAAGATACCTAAAAAGGATAACTATGAAGAAGTAATATTCTTTCTTGTTATTTTTAATATTTTATCTGATTGGTATCTTGAAATAGGAAAGTGGATGAGAACTATCCACTATGGAAAATACAACAAGATAAACTTTTATCCAGAAACACCAGCCAATTGGGTAAGAAATTGTTTTGAAATAGGAAATATACTATGTATATATCCTAGCAAGGACCTCAGAGAGATAGCTCAACTCCCAGCAGATGTCAGGAAAACAATTAAGAGATATACAGAGGTTGTTAAAAGTACAAATATATATATCAGGTTCCACTCGGTGCCAATGGAATGGGATCCTATCCTTGAATATATGCAGCCATCGTTCCATGTTATAAAATTGGGACTCACAAACCAACATTTTTTACCAACCAGTCAAAAGGTTGTGAAAAATGGATATCAAGATATCATTAATATGATGCTCTACAGAAGAGCAAAATGGTATAAAGAAATATTCGAACATGTAACTCAGTTAATTACTGAGAAAGAGAAGATATGGATCTATCCATCTGAAGAATATATAATTTATTCCAATGCAAGGGTTCCTACAAAAGATGAAGACTTGTATCTCCTTGACAATTTACTCTCCACCATAATTTCAAATCAAGTTAATGGATCAGAGGATATGTCCAAAGAACTGTGCAAAATACTCTGGGATTACAGTGATCATCATTGCGAGCACTGTGTTGTAGAAGATATGAGCCAAGGAGCATCCCTCAACAGTGAAGAATTCCCTACTGAATTCTTTGAATCAAGAATGGAAAAATGATGGAGACAAGATAGTGACCCTTTATCACTACTTTAATAAAGCAAATTATTAAAGAAAAACTGTGGTCACTAGAAGACAGAAGATAGTATTAAGAAGTCTTTGTGATAAATGATCATCCATCCACTAGTAGGTCATATATCACAATCAATTCCAAAAAGATAAAGCCAGCTAGCAAGAAATAATAGAAGAGATCCGTTAAGATAAGATTTCCCAAAGACTAAAGACACAAAATGCCAGAAGATAGTGGGAGACAAAGGTGAATTTCACTACCTAACAAAGGATAGTGGGATGATAGCTGTAAAGATAAGATTCCTTATCACTTAAGGAATGACTCAAAGACCGCTATAAAAGGAGGAATCAAGATCCAAAGAAGGCATCTCGAAATACCTTGAAGAAAAACACATATCAAATTCTCTTCTTTAATCTGTATACACCACTTGTATTCAGAAATATTGTTAGATAGCTTAAAGATAGCAAATCTTGTAATAATGTAATCACTTATGGAGTTCTAAACTTCATAAGGTGAGTACCAAAGGTATGTAAATATAGTGTGTAAGCATGTACTGTTTCAGTTTATGAATATAAAGATGAAGTTTGTTATGTTCAACAAAGCTTTCATAAAAGGATTTCGTTAAGTTTCTCATGATTCCTCGGCAGTACAGATAGAGATTTTAAAAGATTTTCAAAACATTGTTTTTGAATGGATGTTAGCCATGCCAAAGTACCCGTCTTGGATTAATGTTTTGGGGGAAAATGGCAGATTTCTAACAAAATTGTAGCACCTTGTGTGTAAGTTTATTTTTTAAATTTTCGTTCCAAGTAAGAACTCGTTTCTGAAAAGAGTTTGGATAGAGGTGAAAACAAAGACTCTGAATACTGTGAGATAGCGTCTGTGGAAACACGGCTAGTTCTTTAAAGTGAGAAGTGCAACCTTAATTGAAAAGCCTTTTGCGGAAGCAGTTGTGGACCCAAACGATTTCAAAACATTTTAAACATTCATCTGATTCAGAAGATTGATTAAGTACATGCAAAACAACTATAAAGACATACTGGAGGGAAAAGCCTGATTATTTCCATTGATTACTGTAAGTCATTTACATGCTTTTATATGCTTATCTTTACATAATTATTCTCTGATTGTTATGAACACTTCACAAGCATCCACATATAATAATGATAGCCTTAAACTTTACTTAAATAATGTAGATATTTCGTTTTTATTAAGATTAGTTAAAAAATCTGAAAAAGTATTTCCTGCTGGCTAAGAAAACCTTAAAGAAATATATCTTGATATAGATTATGCTTGCAAACATAATATAAGTTTTGATCCTGTAGAAACTAGTAGAAGAATAAAAAATATAAATGATATTATAACTGAATATAAAGATATCGAGGAAGAAGTTTCAGAAGGAATTGTTTTAGGATATATAACTAAAGAGGATCAACCAAAAGCATTTGAAAAATTAGCAAGATACAGAGAATATTTAGGACAAATTGAGAAATTTAAGAAAATGTTACAAAATCTTGATTAAATTTACAAACCAAGAAGAAAAGAAATAATCCTAAAAAATTCAACAACTAAAAGATATAGGATATATCTTGCAAATATAGAGAAGAAGGGTAAAATAGTATTTTTATAGAATCAATTTTATATTATTAAAAATCTTTGTGAGTGTCTGTAAGACATCTGTGAACCAGTTGTCTGTAAGTGTAGCATGATCCCTCCCATTTACTTCAAGTTGAAGCCTCCTCAACTTGAGCAATTTTCTTGTGTTAGGGTGTCCATATGGATTTCTCGTGTCGCCCCTATCAAAATTTTCAAACACTAAAAGTTGTATAAAAAAAGAGAGAGAGAGAGAGAGAGAGTTAAGCCACTTTAACATAATAATTTGTCAACCTACTTACATATGCAATTAGCAACAGATGATTGAATACAAAAATTGACTTTCTTTTAAATGATTTAATTATAGAATATCACGTGACATTATATCAAAGAAGTTTGCAATTTTTCTGACAACATAGCATGGGTTTGAGGGTGCTACTCTATCTCCAACGGCGTTCGACCCAGGCTTGTTTCACAATTTTGACAAATCTTAAGATGCACATTCTATCTAAAACACTGTAATTACGATCGAATATATAATTCTCATAAGAGTAATGATATGGAGCTCCATTAGAGTTACAATTTCAATCTAATTGACGCTAAATAATATGGTAAATGAAATGTGAAATTAAATTATTTATTTAATTTCATCTATCATTAAATGTCACATTAACACTTCCTAAATTGGAGTTGTAATCCTAACGGAGCTAAATACATTATTCTTCTTGTAAACTTCAATAATCACTAAAATTCACAATGAGTGTGAGTGCTTCAAGAATAAAATATAATAATTCTCCCATTACCCTATCACCATCACCAACCCCACTCCACCCGTTGACACATTCACTTTCCTTACTCATCCCAGCTCACTGCACTCCACAGAAGCAGAAATGGCCATCTCAATCTCCATTCCCAATTATACCCTTCTGCCATTTCTCTATTTACTCCTCTTTTCCTCTTACCACCTCCCCATTTTGTCCATTAATGTCACCGATTTGTTAACCTCGTACCCCGATCTATCGGACTTCACGAATCTCTTGACAACCACCGGCGTCGCTTCTGATCTGGCCCACCGCACCTCCGTCACGATCCTGGCGGTTCCCAACGCGTTCTTGCGTAGTTCCTCTGCCGATCTCACGCCGGGGCACCACCCTTCTTCTAGTAACCTCGCCGACGTTTTTCGATACCAGGTACTCCTTGAGTACTTGTCTTTGTCCGACCTCCGCCGCATACATCCCGCCGGGAAACTCGTCACCACCTTGTTTCAGACAACCGGCCGTGCTGCGTCGAACTCCGGCACAGTTAACATCACGTTTAACCCTTCTTCTAACGCCGTCACTATCTACTCCCCTACATCTAATGCTACTCTCCTTGCCCTAATTAAAACTCTTCCTTACAACTTCTCGATTTTCTCAATTAATTCGCTTCTAGTCCCTTACAATCTCGATCTAATGGCTTCTGAAACTCGCCCGCCTTTGGGGCTCAATATTACGAAAGCACTAATTGATGGGCACCAATTCAATGTCGCGGCATCGATGCTTCAAGCATCTGGGGTTGTGTCTGAATTTGAAGCCCATGAGAATGGTGCCGGAATCACACTTTTCGTACCCACTGATGACGCATTTGCCGATCTGCCTTCATCGGTAAAGCTCCAGTCTCTACCGGCTGACCAAAAAGCACAGGTTTTGAGATTCCACGTTTTGAATTGTTACTATCCATTAGGTTCTTTGGAGTCAATAGTGAATCCGGTTCAACCCACGTTGGCGACGGAGCAATATGGGGCTACGAGTTTCACCTTAAACATCAGTCGGGTTAACGGGTCGGTGGGCATTGATACCGGGATAGTGCAGGCGTCCGTGACACAAACGGTTTTTGATCAGAAGCCAGTGGCGATTTTTGGGGTGTCCAAAGTTTTGTTGCCCCGAGAAATTTTTGGGAAGAATCCAATTGAGGTGAACAAGCCAGTAACAGCAGGTGCTCAGCCACCGGATATTGCACTCTCGCCAGAGCCTGGAATGAACAGTCCAGCAGGTCGTGTTCCATCACCGGCTGGGATGGAAATTCGATCTGTAGCGGCAGCTGAAAAACTGGGATTGCAAAGATTATTGTTGAGTTTGTGGTGTCTATGGCTGAATTATCTATATCTATGGCGATGAGATTTGATTATTTTGGGATTGTAATTTGTCATGGTTAAAATATAATTGGGGCCTACAAAGGCAATCATTTTCTCGGTGGTATCATTCATCAGTCTCATGAGGTAAAGATTATCAAATTTGTGCTTAAATTGCCAATAATTCTAGATCCCAATTTCATTTGTATTTTTATTTTTGTATCATTTATTGTATTTGCATTGTCGATTGTTGTTGTAAAGCACTTGAAATTTTTTAATATATGTAATATATTACCAAATTCTGTAGTAAAGTGACTGAAGAAATCATTGGGTGTCTTATGGTTCTGTTGCACATTCTTCAAGGACGAGATTTCAGAAAAGCTGAAATTTACAAGGTTTTGATATCGGAAATTTTGCTGACTTTTGGGATTTGTCACAGAAAAAAAATGCAAACCTGCCGAATTTAAAAGTGTTATAAAGGAAGAGAAATTCTGTCCATGGATTAAATTGGTGTTAACAGGCTCAATGACAGGGCGTTTATCAGGTGCTGTAATGGCAGATTTTGATTGGCGGGCTTTTTTAGTTTTTTCTTTGACTGCAGTAATTTTTTACTAGTGCATATCTGAAAAAAAAAATAAAAAAAAATACTGTCATTCATCTTCTTCATGTAGCACGGTTGTCCTTTCCTTTCACAAAAAAGCTAAACGAACAGGGTCAATGACAAAGGCATTTTCCAAGGATTGAAGTGGCTGTTTTGGATTGGCAATGTTTCCTATCCCTATAGCATTTCTCTTCCTTTCACAGTTTCATGCACAAATTTTGCATCAATCTTTATTCTGCTATACATTATTCTTCTGTTTCAACAGTTGCTGCCTTTATATCACGTCTGTCACCAAATATTTGCCTGTCATTTGTTTTTACTTTGTATTTTCTTGTTCTATGTTTTGTTTTGCGTGTTTAAGTGCTAGTGCTTAGAATTTGATACTTCATAACCTGAAATTCTAGTTCGAGGAAGTGTGATCATTGTATTAGTTCTTATTTGAGTCAATTTCACTCATGGCCACCATACTTTCCGCTAAGTGACACCATGGCCCCCAAACTTTAATTTGTTTCACCATGGCCTTCGAACTTTCCACTTCATCTCACCATTGCCACCAACATGAAAATGTTAATAGGTTTACCCTTTATCAAAATGTTCAAAGGTTAGGATTACAGGGGCGGAGGTGGGGGTCCTGGGTGGACCCGAACCCCCCACCCCCCACCCCCACCCTGATTTTTTGATTTTTTTTTAAAAAATTATTTATTTATTTATTGTATTTTATGAAGGGGATATAGTAGATATTTTAAGCATTTGAAAAATTCTTTCATGAATTTCATAATGTGCATTTTTTTTTTTAGTACTGAGATTTCAGGTTCTCTATTTGGGTATTTGTGTGAGAGACATTTTATTGCAAGGGAGGACAATACTTTAAACCCGCTTACAGATATTAACTGAACGAGAATGCTAAAATTTTGGATTTTTCAACTATAAAAATTAAAATGCATTATGCATATATGCGTAAGTCTTAACTACTAATTTTGAAGTTTAAACAAGTAGAATTGTAAGCACCCAGAAAATAATTGTCGATTACAGACACATCTCTATGAATGCATTATAATGTTTTAAGTTTTCAACTAATATACTTTAATTTATGTTACTTTGTTTTATTTCTTCATCACAAAGTACCAACTTCCCTAATTTTAACAGACGATGTTTATAAAAAAAATCGGGGGCGCTGTCCCCCAACCCCTTCAACTCTAGAACTTTCCTACTTTGACGGGCTGACTCTGCCCCCTGGTTAGGAACCACGAGTGTTGTTTACCCTACAAAGTCCGGTGATCATGGTGACACTAAGAGGAAGGTTTGATGGTCATGATGAAACAAATTAAAGTGCGTGGCCTTGGTAACACCAAGTGGAAGGCTCGGTGGCCATGATGAAACAAAACAAAGTCCAATGGTCATGGTGACACTAAGTGAAGAAATTGGTGGCCATGGGTGAAATTAACATGTTCTGATTTTGGCGATCCAGATGAAAAATGGTGACTGTTTTCTTTTTGAAAAATGATTAAAGACCAGAATTTCTACCGGATTTCAAACTTCATCTCACATGGGCATGGGCCCCATGTGATTAAAAAATTGCCAAAACTCAACCCGCCCTCCCCTCCCCTATTGTCTGGTCGGTCAGTACAAGATTTTAAAAATCCTGTACTTCTAACATTCTCCTTTCTTTTTTGAATAAATATACTTGTACATAATTTTGTACTACTTTGTTGATAAAATGGCCAAGTGACGACCCCCTATCGGGGGGGGGGGGGCCTGTCCAAATATGGGGGCCGCCACTTAGCCATTTTGTCAACAAAGTTGTAAAGATTTTTGTACAAGTAGCACTACTCTTCTTTTTTATGTGTCAAAATATCTATTTTATCCCTATTAAATTAAAATTCAAGTTAACTTGATGCTTACTAACTTTTTTTCTTGATGAGTTATTGCAAATATTTGTAGGTAAAATTATATAAATTATTTCTAATGTTGCCTATGTTTGAGCTCATTTTTTTTTTTTCGAAACTCGTTTTCGTAAAACTCGTTTTCAATCACATATTTTTCCATAAAATAATTTGACACGAAATTCCAACATTTTCCCCTATTTTTAATATCAATATTCTCCAAAACTCACTATTGTTAAACTTATTTTTCTTAAAAAAAATAGGCGCAAACAAAGTCATAGTTATATCGATTTTCATGTACAATGTCTCAAATAGCATCACACATAAAGATATTTTGGACTTTTGGACTGGTATTTTAAAAATAAATAAACGAGGTAAACCTTTTTTTTGGGGCAAAACCTTCAAGCTTTAAGGTAAACCCTCACTTGTGGCGGAGGAAAATCGTGGTTGCAATCAACTATAAAAAGCGAAAAGAACTAGAAATTGATTCTAAGTAATCTGAGCGACCTTGAGAACCAAGACGTGTTAAAGAATCAACCTCTTGGTTCGCTTCGCGATAAACATGTGATATATCAATAGATATAACATGAGCAAGCTCTAAAATATCCTCCCAAATAAGCTTAATAGGCTAAGGAATGGTAACATGATGATGAAATCTATGAACCACCACATTGGAATCTGTTTCTATAGCAATCATTTCTATGCCAATGACATACCATAATTGAAGGCTTATTTTAAGACCTGGTATCTCCACCAAAGTGTTGGTACCAACCCCAAGATAATGATAGAACCCAAAAATTACCTTCCTTTGCCAATTCCGAAGCAAACCACCACAACCAGTCGGAATTTCCAGTGCTAGTACCATCAATATTTAGTTTATAAAAACCATACTGTGATGGGAACCATTTTATAAAAAAATGGAAGTCTGACTCATATTGGCACCATAGGGATGTGCAACACCTGTTAATAAGAAAAAGAAAGAGACAATTTCGTGGTTTTAGCATACCATTCAATTCGTGTAGTTAGCGTTTTACTTTAGCACAAACTATGTGCAAGTTTGCAATCTCATCCTTAAATTGTGCAGAATTTCTGGCCAACCAAAGCTCCAAGGAGAGAAGAGGTGGGATTAGGAAAGCTACAAGATGTTCCTGTTGGAGATATTACACCGATAAATGTGCACGTTATATTCAAATCAATACGTACCGTGTTATACTCGTGAAATCGAAATAGAATTCGACTTACCAAAATCTGATTTGAGAAGATAAAATAGTGATTTACCGACTTCAAATATAATAATATGGATTCTTCACTTCCCAATATGAGTGAACGCACGTTGTTCTTCAATTCAAACCTTAGCATGAAATCAAAAGAATATTAGTTACTTTTCGAAATCAAAATACTAAATTAGAATGAAATCGGAAAAAGAAAGATGAGATGCAAGTGATGCGATCGATCGAGGCAAGTGTTTGACACTTTGTCCTTAAGATGAATTTGCCCCGCATCGGTGCTAACGGTTTCTTGACAATCATCTCCCAAGATACAACGACCACGTCTAGCCATAGGAGCACTCCAAATGACTTAGACCAACGAACTCGAACGGAGTTCCCTCTCTACCATAACCATGATTTTGATGCAAGAAATAATCACTTCTACAAAGTGTTTTATGCAAAACTAAAGTAAAACATGAAATAGAATGATATGGAACTATCAATTGAATTTGTTCCACTTCTCATTATTCCATATCAAATTCAAACATGTGGGATCCCTTATATAGTAGTTGGAACATCCATACCAAGAGACACATCTCTTAGAATTTATATCTCTCCATAAAGAGATACAATTACATCTCTACATAAAGAGACAATTATTGAAAAATAATGCCAAAAGTCATGATCTCCAAGAGTCATGATCCATATGAAAAGACACATCTTTTCATCTACATATTTTCTAGAATATTTCACAATATTCCATATAATTTTTCAATAATTCAAAATTTGGCTTAATTTCTCATTCACCAAATAACACATTTCCAACAATCCCCCACATGAATGAAAATTAATGCAAATGACTATGCAGACACTAGTAGAGAGAGGGCGGAAAAAACACTGCATCAGAGAAGGTAGCTTCTGGCCTTGATCCTCCTTTAGTGAAATACTATCGGACTTACTGGCTAATTGGTGAACGTGATGTCTTGAACCATTCAGCCATTGGTGTAAGTCAAGACAACAGTACTCACACAATGTCTTCCCTAAACCGTTCATGGTTCTCACTGTTGTGTTCATTTTGGCCCTGAACAACTCTTGGATTTCATAAGTGCTTTAGAGAATTCAAGCCTTTAAAACATTCTCATAGAAGCGGCCCCACTTCACACTTATATAGGTGACCTCCTATTAAGAGTATTCTGTCATACTCTACTTGACTTAATCAAGATATAGGAATCATTAAAAGAGTATCTTAACCTTCAATCACTCTGCAGAAAACACTTTAATTATCATAGGAATGAGTAGGAATAATTTCCTAAATGCTTCATGGAATCTTCATAACTTAGTTTTCCCTTTGAACCAAGATCTTGGGATCTCCAGTCAACAAGGTAGGGTTACCATCACAAAGACTCTTACGTCGTAGGCTTTAAGCTCATTCCCTCGATATGCAGTATTCTTGATCTCTCGGTAAATCTCTAAAGGTACCACGAGTTTACACCATTGAGATCGACTGCTTAATGGTATTATGTCTACGACTTATACGTCTAGACTTACCATTACATGTGACTTAGTATCTCATCAAATATAGCTAATCAACGATTGATTGATTTAATAGATACAACATGTCACCACCAAGAAATCCTCTCATGAAGCTACATGCTTCTAACTAGCTTTATCTAAAGCTTTATAAATCCTCTTATCACACACTACACTAGTCAATCACTTTTAGTAATGGATTTCAGAAAGATGGGTATTCAATATCATTATTGAAATATCACAATGCATTTCAACTTTATGAATATTCTTCAAATATTCTAATTGATCTTGCATATCCAAACAAACACCATAATTGGCTTTTATCCCATTTCATCCACTTTAGACTTAGTGTATATCATCCTTATAATCAATATAAAGGTTTTCTATCCTTTCCACCTTTATAGATACATTTCTATGATTATAAGGTATAGAAAATTGTAACTTTTAACATAAGTTACCCCCACAATTCCTCAATTAGGAATGCATGTGCAATCTAGTAAAGTTGCATCCACAAGTTTTGAACTTTACATATAAGTTCGCAACCATTAATGTTAACCCCCACATTTTTGGGTTATACTTTTGAACTTAGAGTTCATCAACTCTCTCATAGTTCAATTCATTTATCGAATAGATAATGTCCATATCGAATGCTTCATGAAAGTTTAAGTACTTTCAAAGTGGTCATCAATCCACAATTTATTTCAATTGAAATAGTATACAATGTACTTCAATCCAACTATGTTTTAATTTGATCATCCAAATTAAATTAAGGTCATCACATAGACCAACAATATTTTCAAACATATACCAATTTAATTGGTTTCACGATTGAAATCAAATTCAACAATGAAGAATACTAAGCATCTTGATTCACAAGAATTGCAACTTCTCCCAACATATATCACATTTGTGACATTTCACGAGATAGTATTATTTCATGTTAAATAATACTTATTCACCATATTCAAATTTAATGAACGAATCATCCATCAGTTGTGTTTTCAAAAAAAAAAAAAAAAACTCAACGAGAGGACGCACCTCTTCAAATTAATCTCTATGAAGAGATACACTAATTGGAAATTAATCATACCAAAGGACATGATTTCTCATATGAAAAGACATATCTTTCCATCCAAATCGATTCTAGAATATTTCATAATATTCTACGAATTCCAAATAATTAAGTGGCTTAAATCTCATTATCAAATGATGATTTCCACTTAAATTTCTCATATTCCAATAAAAGGAATTTATTCCATCTTAGTCAACACATGTCGTGACTAGGAATATCAATATCATGGGAAATTCACACACTTCCACATTTAGAGATATCATCATTGATCCCAATCTCGATCAATTAAATAACCAAGACCAAATGATCAACAATTGATCTGGTACAAAAGACCAAAACGTATATTCATTATTTTATGTAATAAACGTCAACAATAATATTTCCATTGCAGTTATAAAATGAACAGTCATCGAAACCATAAATTAGACAACTTTCCATATTCATTGAATACCAAGAGACTATCACCATCAACCAAAGTTAGTACAATTTCCAACATGAAAACATGCATCCAAAACACGACAATGTTCTATTTTGGCATGTAAACTATACTTGCAATCACGTGAACATATGCATTTTTAAACCAGAATATACAAATTTGACCAAAAGTCATGTGACAATTCACCATTCCACATTATAGTAAAGTATGCATTTAATTTATATATTCTTTTAATTAGCAGCTTCCGTTTGATCATTAAAGTATAATACACGCCACATATTTTAATGTCCATTAAGTGACTTTTGTCTTTTTCATATATCAAAATTAGATTTAATATGCATTCAAACTCACGTAAATTATGTAACCAAAATCAAACATGCACAACAAACTTCATCTTAAGATTGTTGGAGATATTACACCGATAAATGTGCACGTTATATTCAAATCAATACGTACCATGTTATACTCGTGAAATCGAAATAGAATTCGACTTACCGAAATCTGATTTGAGAAGATAAAATAGTGATTTACCGATTTCGAATATAATAATATGGATTCTTCACTTCCCAATATGAGTGAACGCACGTTGTTCTTCAATTCAAACCTTAGCATGAAATCAAAAGAATATTAGTTACTTTTCGAAATCAAAATACTAAATTAGAATGAAATCGGAAAAAGAAAGAGGAGATGCAAGTGATGCAATCGGTCGAGGCAAGTATTTGACACTTTGTCCTTAAGATGAATTTGCCCCGCATCGGTGCTAACGGTTTCTTGACAATCATCTCCCAAGATACAACGACAACGTCTAACCATAGGAGCACTCCAAATGACTTAGACCAACGAACTCGAACGGAATTCTCTCTCTACCATAACCATGATTTTGATGCAAGAAATAATCACTTTTACAAAGTGTTTTATGCAAAACTAAAGTAAACATGAAATAGAATGATATGAAACTATCAATTGAATTTGTTCCACTTCTCATTATTCCATATCAAATTCAAACATGTGGGATCCCTTATATAGTAGTTGGAACATCCATACCAAGAGACACATCTCTTAGAATTTATATCTCTCCATAAAGAGATACAATTACATCTCTACATAAAGAGACAATTATTGAAAAATAATGCCAAAAGTCATGATCTCCAAGAGTCATGATCCATATGAAAAGACACATCTTTTCATCTACATATTTTCTAGAATATTTCACAATATTCCATATAATTTTTCAATAATTCAAAATTTGGCTTAATTTCTCATTCACCAAATAACACATTTCCAACAGTTCCTGCATGGACCTACCCAAATCAGCATCCCAAAATAACATGGTAGCCCGCCAGGAAATATTAGTAGGAATTCTAACTAAATAATTTTCCAAAATATTGTCATGCTTGGGTAACTATAGAACTGGTTGGGAAAACATGATCTATCATTTTTGCATGTCCCTATGAACAACAGAGACATTTGGAGATAATAGGAACTCCACAACGCTGAATCACTTCATCCACTGGAACCATATTATGCCAAAGGCGCACCAAAAAACTAAAACTTTTAACGGCAAGGTGGAGTTCCAAATAATCTTATAAGGTAGAGAGGAAGGTCTAGTGCTTCTAAGAAGAGATCAAGTTGACCTAGTAGAAAATAAATTATTACTAGTAGGGCACCAAATTAATTCATTTATACCGTTGCGAAGAGGAACTTGGGAACGTTGAATTTATTCTGCTAAAGGTGAGCCACCCAAAGAAAAAAAATTCTAGATCCCACTTGCCATTTAAAACTACCTCATGAAGTCGTAAATTTGGGGAGTTGATTGTCCAGCTAAGTGAAGCTAAAGCACTCGATCCCCTCCAATTGTCATACCAAACATAGCACTCCCGTCGTAAATCGGCCATCAAATATGCTCTAAAAGGAATGAAAAAACGATGAGAGATATGATTCCAACAATGCGAGTCATTAAGACCTACAGAAAAGTTGGCCAAGTCTATAGGATGATTGAGGTACTTTTGTCGCATGAAATTTGCCCAAAGTGAGTGAGATATAATTATTCGCCATGCTATTTTGCACTGAAGCGACTGGATCACATAAAAAAGAACACGAATTCCCAAATCTACTTCCTTTTGCGGAAAACAAATGCTTTTCCAAGAACCCAATGGCGTTTAACACCCTCTTCTGATTATTCCCAAAAAAAGTTGGCAGAAAAAGAATGATTCTTTTTAACGACTTTTATGGGAGGTGTGACCTTAAGAAATAAATAAATAGGAATGACGCTTAGGACTGACTTGATTAAAGTGAGCTTTCCACCCATGGATTTCCTTTCCTTTTCGTCATTTTTTCCTGATTCTATCAAGCACGAGGGTGAACATCAAAGAATCGTGTTTGTCATAATGTGGAGGTGATCCGAGATATGTAAAAGGGAGAGAACCTTCTTTGAAACCTGCTATAGAAGCAATAATACGTTTTCCATGAATGATAAAAGAACTCTTGGTCATATTGATTAACTGCCAAGAAACAACTTCATAACGTCGAAGAAATCCCATTAAATTATTAAGGCTACGTCGAGTGCCATTATTAAACACTAAGAAATCATATGCGTAAAGAAGATGCGATACAGGAGGACGTGTAGAAGGAATTTGATAAGAAGCAGTTTTACCCTCTGCAAGAAGTTTCGTAATACCCCTACTAAGAGGTTCTCCACTAAGAATAAATAACAATGGCAATAATGGATCACCTTGTCTAATTTTCATAGTTTTTTTTTTTTTTTTTTCCTTTTTTTTTTAATTGCCTTCAAATGTGAAAAGGCAGAATGTCAATATTTATTTATTTATATATAGGTTTGGGACTGTACTCCCAAGAATGAAAGGTTTGAGATTTATTTACACTTTTCGAAAAGATTAGGGACCCGGATACAATTTTCCCTAATAGAAATGAAGTGGAAAGATCACAAATCACAATCTACCTTTTTTCTCCCTCTTTCATCTACACCACAAAATTGTATATTACAAGGGGAATGCCTCTATTTTTTCTTCTCATCATTTGCTTATATCTTTAAATTCTGTTTTTCATCCTAAAAGAATATCACGGAAAAATTTATTTCAAAACAATCAAAATAAAGGGACAAGATTATCTCATATCTGCGAGCAAGATTGTTATAATTATTTAACGTGAAAATACATTTAGCAACATATGATTGTAAAGGACTTTGAAGCATGAACACGACTTCATGGCGAGAGTATCCAAGGGGTGGGGGCACGTATTGTACGTTGACATGGCTCTGATAAAGAATGACGGACACGCCTTCATGGGGAGTGCAGAGTGTTAATGGGGGACACGTATTTAATGTTGACATGGCTTTGACAAAGAACGACGTCGCAACTACACAATGCAAAATAATGGAAACAAGAAGAAAAAAAAAAGGAATGAATCTAAATCACAAGGCAAACACATTTTACATGTCAAAAAATAGAGAGGGAGAGAGAAAGATAGAAAGATGTAACTTGAATCCAGCCAGAGATGGAGCTAGGGGGGGGGGGGGCCTAACTTTGTCCGCGGTACATTATTCCTAGTTAATTTGTGATCGAAAAATAATTTGTGACCAATAAATAAGTTGTGACTCATAAATATGTATATGTGACCATGAATCGTATAATTGTGATTTGGGACGGGTAAAGAAGTTTCTTTCACAATTTCTAAATAAAAATTATTAGAATGTTCTATTTTATTTTATTTTAATAATAAATAGTTGAATTTTGTTACGCCACCGTAAATGATTTATTTGTCAACAATAGGAACCCGTGACGTCACACTTATAATTTCTCAAATGTGATATTATAATTATACTTATAATTGTAATATATCATATAACTAATAATTTTTAGGAGCAAGAATTCTGCTCCAAACAATTTTAGCTAATAAATACATAGACTATAATTTCTTTATTTTATTTTTTTCCTTCTTCACAAAAGTTGTACGACAATGACGTGAAAATATTTTACACTAAAAAGGCAGAAATGTTATGTCCAAACTCTCTTTGACCGAAAGAATATGGAGACAATTGACTATTTAAATTAGTCATTTTAATGTCAAAAATTTCAACTTGTCATTTTTTTTTTTCCATTCAAACTTTGACATTTCCAAATTTTGATACCATGTTTGGATTATGACATGAAACTTCTTTATATTTATTTCTATATGGACAAGTATCAATTTACATTAAATGGAATTTTATTTAAGTTGACGTCGGAATTAACACAAATAAAATAGATATTAAACCCTTCAAGTAAAGATAGCTATTTTAAATTCATCGTTAAACGATTTTTCATTTCGAAATATGCATCATATAGTTGGTCACTGGTTTTTCGAAACGATTAACGATACCAAGAGCATATCGAGAAATATAGTTTGAAAGTGAAAATATGCCAACGGAGGTGAAGGGGACCACGAATTAAATTTAATAAATTGCCACGTTTGAGAATTGTAATCCGAAATTGACATGCAAACTCAATTGGTAAAAACCCCGGCTGTAAAAATTTATCTATTTTCTTGAGGGTCCATCCTACTGACCCCATGAAACTTAATGATTAAGGAAGTGAGATGTTTGTTTGTTATGTCGATTAATCTAGTATATCTTTTTATATATGTGTAAAAATTACTTTCTTTCCGACAAATTAAAACATTACTATTCATTCGACACGCGTGACCATTTTACAGTACTAAAGTTTGTATTGAAATGTTAGACAGATATATTAGAAGTCCAATAGGCGATATGTTGCTTGTATGGAATGTACGAAGAGAAGATAAATGCATGTGCAAGTGGTGGTGGCTGTGGTGCGGCTGACGGCGGTGGACAGCGACCATTGAAGGTGGCAGCCATATTTCAGACCACCTGGACTTTTGTTTGCTCAATGGCTACCATATCTTATTCTACAAACTATCATCTGAAAATTGACACTTTTGCCAATTTCTTCTCAACGCCCTTTTGCTTCTTTATTTTATTTTGTGTGCACAGTTTTTTTTTTCTTCTTTGAAGTGAAATTTTATCAGCATATTTCTTTTTTTTCATTTTTAAATAATGCGTTATAGTTTTATTGGATATTTACTTCTTTAATATTTTTAAATTATGAGTGTGACAGTTTTAAATAAATTAAAAATGAAAAGGTAAATATGATATTTTGGCCAACAGGTGAATTGTTGGAGAAGGTGGCTTATGAGGGTTTTCCACTTGCAATATTTAATGATGATACTTCTTTGAATTTTTAAAGTATGATATAATTATCAAAGTGGACAGTATGAAGTTTTAATTATAATTTTTTAATAAACTAGGTGCAAGCAACGTGCAATGCACGTTTGCTTAGTTTATATTTAATAGTTTTGTTTAAGAATTAATTTGTTATTAATAAATATATAATTTTTTTGGTTAATTAAATAATTAATGATGTAATATTTATGTAATTGATAAATAATTAAATAAACTGGGATCCTCTCTGTATCTTCAACCAAAATCACACAAAAAAAAAATATGGTATGTTAAGGTGGTTCGAAGAAGAAGTTACTTAGGCTCCGCTTGATTTCAGTAATGTAGAATGAGAATGAAAAATATAGCGGTTATTGGACCCCACATAAGAGATAGAAAGCTAATTTATTTTTATTATTATTTAATTATAATTTTGAAAGTAAGGGGTGATGAAAAAAGATTTTCCGTTAAAACAAGAAATTCTGTTAGTTTTTTCGTTAAATCAAAAAAATTCCGTTAGTTTTTCCGTTAAACCAACATATTCCGTTTAATAGCCACTTTTTATATATAGAAAGATAATGAAATTAGGTTCTCTCATTTCACCCATTTCAATTATTTATTAATTCACATTCACATTCAATATGATGTCATTTAACAATGATTATTTTTTCTCATGCTTAACCCAATAAATAAATGAATAAATATTTTATTTTCCAACAAATAATAATGGAATTAAAATACCTTAAACTCGTAATCATTCTCTATCGATTATATTTTTATAGTAATATTTGATTAGTTCGAAATAATAATAATAATAACTTATTTTTTCTATTTCTAAGCAATTTGTTGTTTTAAAATGTCACTATAAATATTATTGATTGAAGAAAATTTTGAATTAATTGGTATAAAATAGTTAGGAAGACAAAAAAATTTGAAAAAAAATAATAATAATTTCTTTTGAATGAAGCTTTGGTTGGAAGATGAAAATGTAACCCATTCTAGAAGCTAAAATGTGACCAATAAATTAAAAAACTCAAGGTCAAAGGCAAGTATGCCCCGGCACTAATGATGGTAAATCCTAGCACTAAGAGAAAATCATATAAAAATTGAAAAAATAATTAAATGAAGTCAATGAAAAATTATGACAATTATTAAGGGTAAACTAATTCAACACATTAGAAATGATTATATGAATCGCCATTCAGCAAGACATGAGTATAGAAATTGCTTTTGATAAAATAAAATACAAAATCACCCAAGGGAAAAGACGTTAACAATACAGAAAAGCTATAAATTCGTTGGTTCTGCCTCAAATTCTATTTTTTTTTATATAATTTTACTTGTGATTGCAATATTTTTTTATTTTTTTTGAGATTTTAAATAATTACTTTAATGGTCAATGTCATAACGACCCACTCTACTTTATTTATTTTTTCAAAATATAAAACGAGGTACGGGATAATGTAGAAACCTCACTTATGTCTTGAGATGGAGGCCCCGAAAACCCTTTACGAGGACTAAATGATTTTGTAAAAATAAATAAATCTTTAATTAATTGTTGAGAATTTAAATAGTTTCCTAAACCTTAAAGAAAACAAAGTTGATTTATTGTTTAATTTGACTTTGAAAAAATAGAAATAGTAAAAGGATGTTTTTCAAGTCTTTGAACAAATTCATTGAAAGTGGCTGACTCAAAGAAATTAATGAATGTTATAATCAAATACAAATGTGGACTAACCGATGCCACAGTAATTTGTTTGTTACATTTCAAATGCCACCCCCATATTGGGTCCCACTAGAAATTCTCCCAAATTACTTTATTTTTTTATATTTTAAAACCCAATTATCTAAAATCGAAACAATTCCTCAATTTTTTGAAGAATAGTTAACTTTTATTGTGTATGATTGATTTATCTGATCTTGGTCAATGAAGCAAAGTTAAAAATAAAAAAAAACAAAAAAAAACATAGAAATAAGGATGATAAAGTAATATTGCAGATGAGGTCTCTAATATATTAAATTTGTACAAAAGTATACTCAAACCCTCGACCTTTTAAATTTATAGTAACTTAATCTCGAATATAATGCTTATATCTACATTGTTATTAGAAAAGAAAAGAAAAATTGTAAAAATAAATTCCTCTTCTCCACGTTCATGATGAGAAGGGATTAAGAGAAGATAATGTAGGGATCCAAATCAAAAGCGACACATATGGCAAATCTAAGAACATGGAGAGCCAAAGGGATAACGAGAAAGGGAAACTCTGAGGACGAGGGAATACACGAGTTACACCAAGAAATTCACGACTAGGACGAAAATATAATCTTTGAAAATCAATTTCCTTAATTTTAGTCAACCTATAAAGTCAAAATAAATCCAATAACTAATTGATCAGCGATTGCGATTATTTAGTCACAAAACACTAAAGAAGTTCAACTACTCCACCTCACAAAATTAAATATAAAAAAAGTCAAAGTGAAGCAAATAGAATTATATGCAAGTTGACAAAGTGTAAGGTTTTCCGCTTTGGCAATTTCATTGTGTTTTGTGCCACGTTTCAATTAAAAATATTCTCTACACTCGTTTTGACTTTTTCCACTACTCAATTCACGCTTTCTACCCGTGATTTACATTCCACGTTAATAAAATGCCAATCCCAACTTCCATTAAAAGCGTGAAAGTGGGTTGAACAACACGCTTTAATTTTCTGTCCGGTTTAGTTGAAAATCAGATTTTCAATAGATTTTGGTACGAATAAATGAAATATATGATTGAAAAGTTATGGATCTATAAAATGTACTATTAAAAAAAAGTAAATTTTAGAAAATGGAGACAAAATATGTTCATATGTGCTAATTAATAAATGCACAAATATTAAAAATTATAAAAGTGGTTGAGAATTGGAAATGACCGATAAATGAAAACTACTAGTTTCATCAACCTTACCTCCTCGCAGTGGCAGTCAACACCGCAAAAGTAAAAATTCAAAACGATTTTTTCTTTCCTTTTTTTTTGGTATGCAAACAAATCCCCGCAAGCACGCATCGACTCCTCTCTCTACTTGTTTTTATTATCTCAATCAACACTTCCCACACAAAAGTCAACGCTTCTTTCTCTCTCTCTCTCTCCCTCTAAAATTTCACCATTTCTTTCTTTTAGTAAGGATAATGAAATGAAGTTTTGAACAGATTCAAGATTTTTTTTTCTTGATTTGAGTTTTTTGTTGCTTTACTCGGTTGAAGCTTGAGTTTTTTTGTTAATGGGTAACGGAGTAGGGAAGCTGAGCTTGTGCTTCACCGGAACTGTAAACGCCGATGAAGCTCGGCGGCGGAGGAAGGACATGGCGATGATGATATCTGATCCGTTAGATGATCTGGGTCACTCTTTTTGCTACGTCCGACCTGAATTGACGAGGCTGTCTTCGTCTAAGGTGCATACGGAATACGAGGAAGCATCTACGACGACGTTCAGGTCAATCTCCGGAGCTTCCGTTAGTGCCAACACATCCACGCCGCTCTCCACGGCGTTTGTCGACCACTATTCGTATAACAGTATTGACCGTGCCTCCGCCTTTGAGAGTTCTACCTCCTTTGCTTCAATCCCGCTGCAAATCATCCCGAGAAGTTCCGGCACCCACTCCGGCCCGTTGTTCAATAATTCGGGCTTGGTTCCGAACTCGGGCCCTATGGAGCGTGGCTTCATGTCTGGCCCAATTGAGAGAGGATTCTTATCAGGCCCCCTCGATCGCGGGATCCTCTCGGGACCTCTCGAAAGAGGCAGCTCCGATCAGTTCCAGAGAAGCTATTCCCATGGGGGTTTTGCGTTTCGGCCCAGATCGAGAAAAAGATCGTTGATTCGGGCCCTCAGAAGAGCTTTATCAAAGAGCATCACCAGAGGTCAGAATTCTATTGTTGCTCCGATCAAAGGCATGGTTTCAATGAAGGAAAATGATTGGATGGTGAGTTCTGAGAAGCAGAACGAGTTAACAATCAGTAGTAGCGTGAATTTCAGCAGTGAGTGTAGCTTGGATGATGATGATTCATTGGAAAATCAGAATCTTCAGTGGGCTCAAGGAAAAGCAGGGGAGGATCGAGTTCATGTTGTCATCTCTGAGGAACATGAATGGGTTTTTGTAGGGATTTATGATGGATTTAATGGCCCCGATGCACCTGATTATTTGTTATCCAATTTGTATTCAGCTGTTCATAAAGAACTCAAAGGTTTGTTATGGGATGACAATAATAAGACTGATAATTCATTGGTTTCTAATTCCTTTGCTGTGACTGAGAATGGAAACTTGGAAGCAGACGAATTTAGTTCGACTAAGAGTTTTGGTGAGGTGGTTTTACGGGATAGGACTAAGGATGGTTGTTCTAGATGTGTAGAGCCTGAGAATTATCCTAACGATAATGGGGATTTGAATTTTGATTTGTGGTATAAGAAAAAACGGGGGAGGAATTTGAAGAGTAAGTATAAAGGAGTGGCGAAGAAATGGGAGGACAATCAGAGGAGGTGGAGATGTGAATGGGATAGGGAAAGATTAGAGCTTGATAGGAGATTGAAAGAGCAGTTGAACAAAAACCGATCAAATGGATCAGGGGCAGCTAACCACTTGGATGTGCTAAAAGCCATTTCGCAAGCATTGAAGAAAACGGAGGATGCATATTTGGATCTTGCTGATAAGATGGTCATGGAGAATCCCGAGCTTTCTTTGATGGGTTCGTGTGTTCTTGTGATGTTGATGAAGGGAGAGGATGTTTACATGATGAATGTGGGCGACAGTCGAGCAATTCTGGCTCAGAAGAAAGAACCAGATCTTTGGAGCCAGGATTTGGAGAGAATCAGTGAAGAAACATTACATGACCTCGAGACGTTTGACAGTGATATGTCAAATGCACTACCCAGCTTAACTGCTTTTCAACTCACCATGGATCATAGCACGTCTGAGGACGAGGTGAAAAGAAAACCCCTAGTTCGGATTTTTTATTTTTATTGTGTTTTAGTTTTTGATTGATCATATAATACTATATTTTCAGGAGGTTCAAAGAATTCGAAGTGAGCACTCAGACGATGCTTCTGCCGTGATCAATGACCGCGTAAAAGGTTCATTAAAGGTCACTCGAGCTTTTGGTGCCGGTTTTCTCAAGCAGGTATTTCCTGCTATAGGATTTTTCCACACAACCTCTTGCAGTAGATAATGTAGATAAAACATGGATAAAGTTAATGTTGTTGATTCCTTGTGTGTTTAAGAAAAGTAGATTCCTCAGTTGGCCACGATAAGTTCTTTCAATGAGTAAACATCAAAAGTAAGGAGGATAATTTTATGCTTAGCCTTTCCTAGGTAGAGAAAAGTTGCTTTATCTTACCATATTTGGGGTGGTTGTAGACATCCCGACTGACCAACGATATTTACCTGAAAGTGTTTTGTATTTCATTATCATGTGATATACAACTTATTCTGCCATTGATTCTAGTGGAAAGTAAGACCTAGAAATGAATAATTTGTTTCTTTGGTTTGTTGGATTCCATTCCTGGGGCAGAGAGAAAAAGGATATCTGTAGTTTTAAAGTAAAGTTTGCCTCTTGGCAATTTTTTTGACATCATGCAATTGGATTGCCAATTTCTAATGCCTGTTTGATAAGTGGATTACACATTATTGGACAATATTAAGGCCCCATTTGACAGGGGCTTTTGCTTCTGGTTTTTTCCTAACGAAGTCGCTTTGAACCAGCTTCCTCTAAAAGCTCTTCTTAGACAAAACATTTCAATGAACAAGCTCAAAAGCAACTTAGATTCAGAGGTAGTTTTTTATTTTTCAAAAGTCATGACAAACGGGCAAGTACAAGAAGTACAAATTTTGTCCGTTCTACTGTCAAGTACAATTTAATACTGCTTATCGTACATGGTACCATAAATAGTTTGCTGAAACCCAAGATTCCTGTATACTAGATGGCATCACTTTTTCCGAGCTCAATTTTTGGATATTATCTTTTAATTGTAGTTCTATATGAGAAAATATTTGATGGCAATTATTTCCATCAGAAATGTTATTTTGAAATTTTTGTGCTTAGATTTCTCGTGTTTGTACAGCCAAAATGGAACGATGCACTTCTAGAGATGTTCAGAATTAACTACATTGGAACTTCACCTTATATCAACTGTCTACCATCACTCTACCATCACAGATTAGGGCCAAGAGACAGGTTTTTGATATTGTCATCGGATGGACTCTATCAATACTTCACGAATGAAGAGGCTGTATCCGAAGTCGAACTCTTTCTCTCTTGGTCTCCAGAAGGAGATCCTGCACAACACTTGGTCGAGGAATTGCTATTTCGTGCAGCAAAAAAAGCTAGTAAGTTATTGTTTTACTTGTCTCATCGTACTCGTCCCAACTGATATGAGAAAACTAAGATATCATGTTTGCTATAATGCTTTGATTTCAGGCATGAATTTTCAAGAATTGCTCGAAATACCACAAGGAGATCGACGTCGCTACCATGACGACGTTTCGATAATAGTTGTTTCTTTGGAGGGAAGAATATGGAGATCATGTGTATAATTAAGTTGAAAAGAAAACAATAAACAGATTATGATTCAAAAAAATCTGTCCAGTACCCATTTTTGATGTTTTTTTTCCAAATCACCTTTTGTAACATGACAACAACAACAATTAAGTTGATAGGATAAGTGAAAACTTAGTTGTGCATTGTACTAGGTGGTGAGGATTGACTTTGTAAAGGTGAAAAATTGTTATTTTTCCAAATAAATGACATCCAAATTCTACATGTCTTTTGAGGAATTGTGTGGAAATCTCTTTGCTCGTTTTGAGGAAATGAATTACGACTTATTTCTCTTGTCGTGCTATGTTGGATTTCGGCAGAAACTAGGAAATTGCATTGAAAGGCCAATTGGGGATAATAACTTATTCTAACTGCTAACTAATTGAGTAGTAAATGCAAGCAATGTAGGTGGGGAGGTTGGTCATTTTGTCATTAATATTTCACCAGATATACTTTGCTAAACATCTCGGGAAAATTATTTATTTATTATGCATTTTCTCGGATTCTGGATATTTTGTAATGGGATTTTTTTATTATTTATTTTCCTTCATAACAGTGGATGAAAGTGTAAAAGTTGTATCAACTATATAAAGAAAATCGTTAGGGTCCTCAAGTCTTTCAAAATAGAGCAAGTAAGGCCTCAACTTTCAATTTGTCATAAACTTTTACTATGTATGCTTAAAATATGATGTTGACTAAAATATCTTTTACAATCAAGCTACATGTACATTATGGTAGACAACAAAATTTGACATTTTTTCATATGACAACAATTTATGCCATTGATTCATTCATCCCATCACTGCCTAGATTTCTTCCATCTAAGAAAATGTCATTTTTGGTGTCAACCAAAGATGTACATCTAAGCTTAATTGTAACTTTTGATACTCCTAAAATAATTATAATTTTACATAAGCAGTTACATAAAATTTTACAAATGGATTATTGTTACAACATTGGTGACATAAGACCCTGTTTGATAGCCTCTATTTTCCTTCGAAGTTGGAATTTTTTTTCCATTTTCTATTTTTTTAGTTATTTGATAAGTATAATTTTCTTGGGAATTGGTTTTCCACTTGGAGTGCTCACGTGGCCCATTTTGTGGGAAATTGAGGAAAACTTTTTCCCACCATTTTGGTGGGAAAAGTACAAAAAAAAAAAAAAAATACTTTAATGGACAATTTCCATGTAAAACAAAATCAAACGAATACTAAACTTTGATGAAATAAATAATTTTTTAGAAAAAAAATTGTTTTTTTTTTATTTTTTTACATTTTGACAATTGAAACAAATTTTATAACCAATTGTGGAAAAATCTATCACTTCAATGGACAAGTTCCATGTAAAACAAAGTCAAACGAACACAAAAATTTAAAATTTTTCGGATGAAAAATTATATCAATCAAACACACTTAATTAACTTTTTCCTGTAAAACAATTTTTAGGTAATTGCTTTTCCTGAAATTCATTTTCCTTCCACCAATTTTTCACTATTATAATCAAACGGACTCTAAGTGTCATTAAATGAAATGTACAATTTAATGAATCACATAATTTCATCTTTAATTAATACTCTCTATCTCCACAAAGATATGTTTGTTTTCATTTTCGCACAAATCTAAAAAATGTATTTAATATAGTTGTAAATATAAATTTTTCTTACATTTTTTTTAATATAACCTACATTAAATTATTATTTTTTAATATGAATAATTCATATTTATTGATAATAAGACACATTGTATAATGGAATATTAGAAAACTAAGCAATCAATTATGCACTTAACAAAGAAAGTGAAGTATAATTTGAGATAAACACAAAAGAAAAGAGAACTTATTTTTATGGGATGAAAAGAGTAGCATTATTCTATTCAAAACCTTCATCACATGGTTCCACGTGTTATTATACTTGTGGAATAAGGCCACTTGAACACAATAGATAAAGTAAAGACAGATTGACGACATTGTATGTGTGGAGATTTTTTATTTTTTTTTCAAACTGTCCAATCAAGTATAGACACGTGTCCCTACTGTTTTTTAGCATGTCCTTGAAGTTATTTGTGTAGCATAATTGATACTTGTGTTTCTTCGTTGGAAAGTCCCCTAAAAAATATATACGATATACACACACTCTTATCACCCTTTGAAATTGTCCCCTTTAAACAAAACCGAGCACTGGTTCATCTAACATTAAAAATTAGAATTATGGTATATGTACATTTTAGTACATCCACAATGACATCCCCCCGTAGGGAGGGAACATGTGCAATGATGTGATATGTATTAATTCAAATTCCCAAATACTATATATTTAGTAACCACATTTCATTAAATTCAATACTATTTCAGTATTTCTCCTAAAAAGTTAGTAAAATTTTAATAGGATACTCTATTAGTGACCAATGCCTTTTTCTGAGAAACTCTATGAGAGGAAGATTAATGATTTATATAAATTATTTCGTCTCAATATTTTCATTCATTAATATATACAAAATGTGTAATCACACGTTCTTATAATAAAAATAATTTTGTACGTCAACCAATAATATTTTCTTAAATAGTCAACACTTAAAATTATGTTTCGAGAGACTTTACAAATTTACATTTTAAAATAAAGAGAGGCAAACACATTCCCAATAATTATATATATATATATATATATATATATATATATATATATATATATATATATAAAATATTTCAATTTTCAACAGAGAAAAATAATATAATAATTTCGAAGGAAAGTAGTGAAAATAAAATATCAATATTTTTTGGGAGTGGAAAAATTAAATATTGAAGATAAAAAGTCATCTTCGATTGTAAACTCGAGAATTCAAGAAATCTAGTCGTATATTCCGTAAGCCAATAGCAACTTCTTCTATGTTTAGAATATAATGTTAGTTTTCAATTTCCCCAATCGCAATGGTTCGTTCCTTGCAAAAGTCATGCAGATCTAACAGAACACAGATGACAATCTCAATTATCATTCTGGAAAAAATCAAATTTACAAGCAGTGGAAGCAGAAGGCTCCCTTGTAATTGTTCTATACACTACATTTAAATTAGTAATACAATGCCAAACACTATAATTTGAATGTAAATTAAGTAGACGACTACATTTTAAGCAACAAGGGCGGGGATCCACTCACTTCAACATTTACAGAGCCAATCTTGAATGGCAATTTTCAATGCATGGTTGGGAGTGAGATTTAAGTGGGTCAGTTTCAAGTTCGTCATTGGAGAAGTCTCGTGGCCATTTTCCAACCAACCACGCAATGCCTCTCCCTCATAGGTGAACCCATCAGCTGCCACCTGAGGGTCATGCATTATTTCCTGAAAGAAACCCCGTGTTAAATTTCATCTTAATAAAATTTGATGAAACGATATTTTCATGAATTATGCTATTTGTACATTCCTTGATAACATCATCGTTGACATTGTGTGTATTGTCAAAATCTATCCTTGCCATTGATTATTTTAAGTGTAGTTAAAATCAAGTGCAAAAACGTTAGCCACCTCATACAATGTCAACCAAAGTGTTAATCAGTGTACCTATAGCAAAACCGTTATACACCATATACTAATAGTCTGCATAAAAGCACTACTTACTTGAAGTATTGGGCATAAGAAAAATAATGGTACTTCTTGCTCTTCTAATACAGGAAGGCGCTCCAGCTCCCTAACGAGAATTGGGCTCAGTTCAGGTCTATCCCGACTGTTTGATTCACAGCATTGCAATCCCAAGTCCACCAATCTCCTAGCCACATATGATGACCATTCGCCGGCAGATAAATCTAATATGGATGCTACTTTCCCACTGGATACAGCCCTGCGCACTTCACTCACTAAACCTGTTGTAGTTCGTCCTGTGAGTAGCTGAAGTATGATTAATCCAAATGAGTAGATGTCAGACTTAGGTGTTAGGGTTCCTGTTCTATGAAACTCAGGATCTTGATATGCGAAAGCACCATTTGATTCAGCACAATGACGGAAACTTGGGCACCGGATGGTTTTGCTTGTTATGAGCATACGAATCCCATAGTCACTTATTCTGCAGGTGTTCTCTGAATCAAGGAGGATATTTTCTAGCTTCAAATTACCATGTACAAGCTTTTCCGGTTTGGAAGAGTGCAAGAACAGAAGTCCACTTGCAGCATTAGCTACGATTCTTGCTCGATTCTTCCAGTTTAGGGGGCCAATGCTACTGTAGTGGAAAAGGCGAGTCTGTAGGTTACCACCTGGCAAGTACTCATATACAAGAGACCAGGCATCTGGACAAACTCCAATTAAACCAACGACATGAGGATGTCGCAGTTTGCCAAGAACTTGAACCTTCATTTTCATCACAAGTCAAAAAAATCCATCTTAACGATCGCATTTGATATTAAGAAACAAGAGCTTGGGTTTACCTCTTTGTGGAACTCCGTTTGCCCTTGCATTGCATAAGGATGTAGATTCTTTATTGCAACTGACCTGTCCAACATTTCCCCCTTGTACACAGTACCATATCCTCCCTGCCCGATCCTAAAACTCTCGGAGAAATTGCAGGTAGCAGCATGCACATCTGACAAGGAGAATACAGCCAATTCAGAAGTATCTCCTTTAAGCCAAAAAGGTTTGTCGGGGTCTGCATCTCCATATCGTCCATGACTTCTCCATCTATCGAGCCACCGTGTGGCTTCGTTCTTCTGCCTTTGAAGTTTTTGCTTTTCCTTTCGCAGAGTTGCAATTGAAGCTTCAATAAGCTCCAGTTCTCCAGCAAGTTCTTCACGTCGACGGTTTGCTTCCCGTACACGACTGTCCAGGAGGGCTATATTCCGCATGGTTTTATGTAGCTCATAAGTTATTTTCTCTGTCTCCTCCACTAGCTCGTCTTGTTCCAGTATTGTAGCTCTCATTGCATCCTGAGCTTCTTCTCGAAGTCTGACTTCCTCAGAATAAGCAATTTCCAAAGCTTTGACCTAAGAAGCCATAGTGAGATGTTATTATATTCAAATTTAATTGACGTTGTACGTTATCAGAACCTCAGGAAAATGATGTACAACTGATTAGAAGTTCACCTTATTGACAGCTTCCACGAAATTAGTTTCCAATTTTTTGTGCTTTGAAAGCTCTAGAAATGCTTCATCTTTCGATTCTTCAGCTTTAATTTCTAATTCAATCAGTAGACTATATAAGCTCTCTTCCTCGGCTTTTGTACTAAAGACGGAAGACACTCTTGGTTCAGCAGCTGAAGTGTAGTCAGAAACAGAGCTAGAGCTTGTTGAAGTAGATACATCTCGACAACGGAATGGATCACGTGAGCTTTCGACACATAGTGAAGAAGTTTCAGCCTGTACCCAATTTTTTATCCAGATCAGAGTAATTTCTAGCAGAGGTAGAACAAAGATTCTGGATGGAAAACAACCTTATTCTTGTCAATATGTAAAGACTGAAATCTTAAGTTTTGCACATAGGCAGGACAGATTGGTACACAGCTCGTGCTTTCAGAGGCTTGTCTTGTCCAGACTAGCTTTCCTTTGTCGACGAACCTTATCTCACAATAAGAAGGAATGTGTCTTGCAGCACGGCTTGCTTTGCACGAGCTCTTTTTCCCTTTCATGAAACTATGGAAATAGTTAGGGCTGAACACTAACAGAAAAAAGTTCTAATGTTCTTCATCGTTATTATAAACATACACACAATCAAATCAATCGGAGCATGTACTATTACACCTTAATAAGTTTTCAAAACATACAAAAATCATACACGAGGTATTATGAAACTTAAAGCAAACAAGTTTCCAGATTACATAATGCATTGTGGTGTTTGTTAGCAAGTAGAGAGAGTCCGACTGAAGAATAAAATGAACACGTACTCTGGGATAGCTCCAATAACAAGTTTCTTAATGCCGCGTGTATTCACTAAATCTACAATCCCCTTTTGAACTTCGTCAGCTTCAGTTGTAATAACCCTCGCCTTAACCTGCACATTTTTTACATTACCTCAGGTGACATCACTTAATAATTGTTTACAAAATGGAAACATTTATTACTGTGAATGCAAAAACGATGCTCTACAATTTTGCAAACCATTGTCACCACCTTGACAGAATATGTCATTGCTCAAAAACGGAAGCTTGATGATCAGAACAATCTCAACAATCTTACGCCTTTAAATAGCAGGAGCAGCGTAAATAATTTTGAACTCGACCTTCTATATATTCTTATATAGGCTACACAATGCATAACTAGACGGAAAAAAAGATTTGGGACAGAATGTACCTTTGATTTGCTGCATATAATCAGGTAATTACATAGCAGCTTTGTCGTCTCCTCTTTCTCCTCATTTCTAAATGCAGCAACCATTTCAGGATTTGCTTGACTTGCCGGCAGTTTTCCCACTACATAACATATTCAAGCAACATAATAACCAAATCAAACCATAATCATAATGACAAAACAACGATAGTGATATAGAACATAAATTAAAGAAGAAAAAAAAAAAAGCATTTTTTCAAGCCAGTTCTAGTAAATTAACAGAATGTTGGTTCGTGACTGAAAGCATCTTTTTTAACGGTTTTTCTCGGTCGGCACAGCCAACCGAGTGCACCACCAGGCGACGCCGAGATTAGTTAATTAAAAGTTAAATGATAATTAATGGCAACTTTCTGCTTATTCAGATTACTAATTACTGGAGGATCCACTTTATATATAAGAGAGAGAGCTCACAGAGAGTGGGAATTAGAGGGGAAGGTCGATGAACATGAAGAATGCAGATTTTTTTGCTCCCAAACGTCCTAAAAGTCCAGTCAAGCAAAGCAATGGTCTTCTTCACCGATTTTCCGACTGCCACGTGTACTTCACAGCCGCTTTCTTCCACAATTTCCGGCAGCTGAGAATCCACCGGAGGACTCGATCGATCAAACCCTTGTCGGAAACTCGCCGGCGGTGAGAACCCAGTAATATAATCTTTATCTGGTGCAGGAGAAACGGTAATATCCAGCATCCGAGAATCCACCATGTGACTTGACCTCTCAATCCCTTGTCGGAAATTCGACGGCGGAGAAAAACCAGAAGCAAAATCTTTATCTGGTGCAGGATGAGGGCCCAAAACCTCCATTAACTGAAAACTCGACCGAGAATTCAGAATAAATTGAAAATTATTTTTCTCGTTACATTTAATTTTCTTTATTTTTGAGAGTGGACGACTTTTCTTCTCCGATGAATTACCTTGAAACTGACTGTAGTAAGATGTATGAATGAGTTTTCAATAACTTGTACTTTTTTTCTGATTCCAAATTTGTGTCGACGCAAGTTCGTAGATAAAAGATTTTTTTGTTTACTTTAAGAATGATTGCAAGCACTTTGTGTTTGACAAATATTAAAATTGAAAAATTAACTATTATTGTTGACTTTTATTAGACGCATGAGACCAACAACGATTATATTTTCAATTTTAATTGGATTAAAATCTAGTGGAAATTACGCATTTCCCTACTTTTGGAGATTCAAATTCTAAAATCAAATTTCATTTTTTAATTTTCAAAAATCAGATATTTTAGATATAAATACATGTTTTTTATATTTGATTTAATATTAATAATAATATTATTAAGTTAATTTCATTTACATACCCACCCTCACAAACCTTAATCAATTTCATCACAAAAATCATTTCAATTTTCCTTCCTCCTCTACTTTCTCTCTACCCACCCTTATCGGCGACTCTCTCTACCCACCTTCACCGCAATTGTAGCAACTTCATCCGCCGCCTACACCGCCTCCGGATCCATATCTTCCACCGTCGCCTCCACCACCTCCCTGAGGACATTCCTTGACCATATGACCAGATTCACCACACTTGAAACAACCACTACCACCACCACCTCCGCTACCGTAGCCTCCACCGCTTCCCCCATAACCTCTGGTGCTTCCCTGAACAGGAGCACCCCCGGTCCAGTTACGTTGGCTGCCTTAGCTCGGCCATCGCTGCCGTACTCAACTTCGAACTCCAGATTCTCGCCGTCACCGAGGCACTCATAGGTTGTGAAGCTATGCCATAGCCGTCGTGATATTTTTGTGGTGGTTTCTTCCTCCGATCTGCTGCTTTACTGGAGTTTTAGGGTGTTTTTATTGGTGATTGTTAGCATTATGAAAATAATGGTGGTGATGGTACAGATTTTAGTAAGCAACGGTGGCAGCGAGGTTTGTTGGTGATTGTGCGGTGTTGGTGATTGTGGATCTGTGGTTGGTGGTGGATGTGGTTTTTGGGGGTTTTTTTGTTGGTGGTGGTGCAGGTGGATATGGTGATGTTGGTAGTGGATATTGGCGGGCGGTGAGGTGGTTTTGCGGTGGATGATTTGTGTGGTTGTTGGCGAAGGTGTTGTTGGCAGCGGCGGTGATGCGGCTGGTGGCAGTGGTGAGGTGGTGGTCACGGGGGTGGTCACAGAAGTTGGTGGTGGTCATTGAAGTCACTGGTGGTCACGGGGAGTGGTGCTATTGGTTCTGGCCACAACGGCGATGATGGTCACGGGGGTGGTCACAGAAGTCGCTGGTGGTCTTGAGGGTGGTCATCAAAAAAATCTAACTGTGACCTTAAAATTGTGACAAAAATTAATCTGTGACCAATAAATTTAAAAATATATGACTGATAGATAACTGTGATCAATGTTGTGACCTGAACCATGTGTTGTGACATATGTTGTGACCTAAGTCATGTGCAAAAATATTATGTGACCTGTGCTGTGACCATTTGAAAATAACATGGGACTATGAACAAAATCGTGAGCCATGTGCAATATATTATGTGACTTGTGTTGTGATCATTTGAAAATAACCCGTGACTATTAACAAAAATATAAGACATGAGCATTATTATGTTATCAATCATTATAAACAAAAAAAGTATGCGTTGTGACTTGTGACATGGGCTGTGACCTGAGTTGTTGCCTGAATATTCGCCGGAGTTGGAACAATTGCCGGAATCGGAGCAGTCGTCGGAATAAATTGACGGCGGGAACGATCATCGGAATATTCATCGGAATCGGAGTAGTCGCCGGAATTGTCACCGAAATCGGATTAGTCGTCGGACGGTCGTCGGAACGGCGAGGGTGGTGGAGGTAGGTGGGTTAATTTTATTTTATATATATATATATATATATATATATATATATATATATATATATATATCTTTTTACGTAATTACGTATATAAATAAATAACATAAAAATATATGTGTATGTATAGGTCAAAAATCTTGTTTTTGAAATGTTAAAGATGTTTTGTTATTTTTAAAA
Source organism: Fraxinus excelsior (assembly GCA_019097785.1). Taxonomy (NCBI): domain Eukaryota; kingdom Viridiplantae; phylum Streptophyta; class Magnoliopsida; order Lamiales; family Oleaceae; genus Fraxinus; species Fraxinus excelsior. Next base: position 662,839 of record CM032635.1, on the reverse strand, counting down.
TAAGGTAAATTTAATGTAGGATTTATGAATTTTTCCCTAAAATCTATACCAAACACGCACTAAACTTTTTCCAATTTCAATTAACATTGTTGAAGTACTTTTTAGTGAAAATCACCGGAAACTAGACTTTTTAAGTTAACATTTCAAAAGTTAGATTTAAAGTTTATTTTTACAAAAATCAGAACATAATTAAATAATTAAATATTAATAATAATATTTTAAAATTAAGGCACCGTTCGGTAGAAATTAAAATTGTAAATATAGCCATTATTGAGTTTTACTCGTCTAATAAAAGTCAACAATAATGATTAAATTTTCAATTTTAATCTGATTTTAATTTTTACCGAACGTGCCCCTAATTGATCCACTTTCCCTCCTCTCTCAATGTCTCTATCCCCTCCCTCCTTTGCGGACATTGAAAAACTCAAGAAAATCTTCTTCGATCTAGAAGTCTTAAATTTCTTCACAAACCCCACCATGGATGAAGAGAAGAAGATTGCAATAGTCGACGAAATTGCCAAATCTTCAAGCCTGCAGCCCCATCTCGTCAATTTCATCAACATTCTCTTTGACATGAAGAGAATTGAATTGATTGAGGACATTGTGAATGAATTCGAAGTTGTTTACAACAAATTGACGGATACTGAACTCACAATTGTCACTTCAGTTGTGAATTTGGAGTCACAACATTTGTCCCAGATCGCGAAAGAAGTGCATAAACTGACTCGCACAAAGAATGTGATAATCAAAACCGTAATTGACCCTTCATTGGTGGTTGAATTCACCATAAGGTATGGAAATTCTGGTTCTTATCGATAGGGCTGATCGTTGCGACCGTTGCAAAAATTAAGTTCTATGTTTCTCTATCTTTTTCCGATTTTGTGGTGGACGGATGGAGGATGATTTGTAGAGTATTGAAAGTGCAATTAGTGGTGGCGGATTTTGGAGGATTCTGTTGGTGTCCGTGGGTGGTGGATTTGTGTGGCATGTGGTGGTATGCAATGGTGGTGGTGATGTTGTTGGCTAGGGCATTCGAGACGATGATTTTGTTATTGGGAGGTGATGTTGATGGTTCTAGCGACGATGGTGTTGATGGTTTTGGCGACGGTGGTTTAGGCTATTGCAACTGTGTGGTGGCGGTCACTAATGTTGGTGGCAATCACAAATGATTTTCTTGATTGTGACCAATAAACAATATGTGACCAATGAAACAGATAAATTATGATCAATAAATACCGTGCGACTTAAACATTTATTAATTTGTGACCAATAATTTGATAAATTGTGACCTAAATATAATTTTTGATCAATTAATTGGATGTTTTGTGATCATAAAATAAGTTGTTACTTATAAAATTTGTGATTTGTGACAAATAAATAATATGTGATTATTAATTTGATAAATTTGTGACCGATGAATAAATTGTGAGGAATAAATTTTGGATTTGTGACTAATGAACAAATTGTGTCTTATAAAATTTTTGAATCGTGACTGCAAAATAATTTGTAACATATAAAAATTGTGATTTATGACCAATTAATAATATGTGATCAATTATTTGGAATTTGTGATCAAATTATATGAAACTGTGACCTTAATATATTTAATTAATAAAATATATGTTTAATTAATTAATTTATAAAAAAAATAAAAAAAATCTGAAATTTGAGATTTTAAAGATAATCTCTTAAATTTGAAATTAGTAAAACTGAACATCTTAATTATGAAATCTTCCCTACTTTTTATTAGCCCTTTTGTTCTTTAAAAATAACCCAAAACCCCACAAAATGATTTTTAGAAAAAAAAAAAAAAAAAAAAAAAAAAACAGCATGTTTGGGAAATTTTATAATCGGTTTAAATTATAAGTATACATTAATGAATAGTCTATAAATAATTGGACTTTTATGTCCGCACAAAATGCGTGAATAAAAAATAATTTAATCTTTTATAAATAATTAATTAACATTGGCGAAACACGGACTTACCTTGTCACTTAAAAATGTTTGTTAACTAAAGTATATTACGCTTCAATTGATGGAGGATTTTTCACACTAATGAATAGTCCATAAATAATTGGACTTTTATGTCCGCAAAAAATGCGTGAATAAAAAATAATTTAATCTTTTATAAACAATTAATTAACATTGGCCAAACACGAACTTACCTTGTCACTTAAAAATGTTTGTTAACTAATGTATATTACGCTTCAATTGATGGAGGATTTTTCACACTAATGAATAGTCTATAAATAATTGGACTTTTATGTCCGCACAAAATGCACGAATTAAAAATAATTTAATCTTTTATAAACAATTAATTAACATTCATCAAACACGGACTTACCTTGTTACTTAAAAATGTTTGTTAACTAATGTATATTACAGTTAGGGTTGTTCGTAGATCGGTTTGGTTCGGTTCTGCTCGGTTACAAAATTTTTGGGTATTTAATAAATGGACATGTTGGGTCCAAATGTAATTATGGAACCGTTCGGGTTCGGTTCTTTTCGGTTCCATGCCATAATTAATTTTTTTAACATTTACAACAACACTATATAAATATAATTAATGATATTTCATTCGTAACTTTTATAAATTAACGTAGCCCAATTCAAAAATATATAAATAACTAGTTGTCGAATAACATTAATTCAATGCATACAAATACCAAAAAATAGATCTAATTTAATTAATTGATATTAAAATGTCGGTAATCCATATTAAAAAATTGAGGCACAATGCTTAAAATTATGAAATGATCTGATTTAATTAATTAATTTGTTAACTTATTTAGAGAAAAATAAAATAATTTAATTAATTCAATAAAAAAATAAAAAAATTTAGTTTCGATTCTTGGTCTAGACCAGAGACCCGATCCATACCCATCTATTCTTGATTCGGGTACCCGTTCAGGTATTTAACTTGTGAACCGCTCGATTCGGTTCGGTTTGAAATTTTTGGACACCCCTAATTACAGTTCAATTGATGGAGAATTTTTTGTTCCCATTTTTCATTTTGAGATTTAAAATGATAGCCCAATACAATACTATGTTTAGTCTTCGTTTGTTATAATTTATAAATCATTTTTAAAAAAGAAAAATAATTATGAATTTCATAAATTTTGTGAATAATAAATTAATAGTAGTTAGTGTAGAATTGGAATTCATATTTCACTTTGGTTCAATTTATAAATCAACAGTTAGTAGAGGCTTAGATCAATGCTTTCCTCCCGTTTTGTTCTACTAGTTATTAGTCTTCTATTCTAACTAGTTTTGGCCCATGCAATGTATGGACTTTCATATTTTTGGAGGTTATGATATCGTATATATATAATAGATGAAATTAGGAAATGAACTTAATTGAGTAAGAATTTTGAAAGACTAAATTATGAAATCTTTACAATAGAAAAAAGAAAAACAAAGAATCATGGCTGGTGTGTGAGGCATTGAATAAATAATACATAATCAAAACGACAGAATTATATAACTAACACAATATTATTTAGAAAAAATACACGAATAAAGGGTCGTCCCTGTTAAAAAATTGGTATTATTTAAAGAAAATAAGTGAAGGAGTACACATACCTTAGGATGTTACACGCACAAATATAATTCATATCACAATTTTCTACTAGCTCGTAGAAGATCTTTTTTGACACAGATATGAAAATTCTCGCAATACCAGCTCTAACAACGCAGGAGGCCTATTTTTTATTTGAACTAATTTCTTGAGTACAACAGAAATGTAAAAATCCTTGCAGTCTCGTGGAATTCGAACACCGAATTGTTGTAAGCTGAAGCAAAAGAATGTGTAGCAATTTTGTACAAAGGGTTATAAGAAGTCTTTTTTTTTTTTTTGGGCAATTTCAATTGATTTTGGGAGCTCAAAATGAGGAGTTATTTTGTAAGCTCAACTAAGATATTTTTATATAAAAAATTTGGAAGACGGTGATTTTGTAAGCTCAATAAAGATATTTTTTGCAAAAAATATCTTCGAAAGCGGTGGAGAATTGACGTAGCAAATTTCAATTTGATGTTTGTGAGGTAAAAGTTGTTGTTTGCATTTTGAGAGGATAGAGATGTATAGTAAATATGGGTAAGTGTAAAATTAAATTTTTAGTAAAAAATCGACTAGCTTAAATGTAAAATTAAATATTTAAAAAAAATTTAAATGAAGTTTTTTTTTTCCGCTATAATGTAGAAAAAAAATAATTCATTTTCAAGTTGTAAATGTAAATTTTTTTTTTAAAAAAGACAAAAAAATATAGTGAAACCACCACGGCGTGAAAAAAAAAATAGATACATGAGTATATGTTTCCATTGAAGAGAGAATAGATAGAGCTAGTACTGTTAAACATTCTGATATTCTTACAATTTAGTTGTTATAACTTAAAAAATAGGCACACTAATAATTATTGTTTTTATTGTGAATATTATGTACTTTAATTTTTGTTGACAAATGTGTAGTGATTATTAATTAATAAGAAAAAATATATATTTTCTTAATTGTAAATGTAAAAAAAAAATTATGAATACTGTGTTGGTGCACGGAGATGAAGGTTGAAGTGATTTATTTAGAGACAATTTAGTAGAATTGAGAAAAGGTAGACGTCGCGAGGGTCGAGGGGGCAACGCCCTCTCATGGGGGTTCGGGGACAACGCCCCCGACAAGGATCGACTTGTCCAGTTAGGTCGCCCCTAGCGGGGATCGACCTGCTCGGTCGGTCGCGGGTGTTGAAGGGGTAGCGCCCCTCGTGGAGGCTCGGGGGCAACGCCCCCGAAAGAAATTTTAATTTTCATGTATGTGTGGAATTGAATATTTTTTAATGTTTTTAAATTAAATTATTAATAAATGAAATTGTATTTATAGATTGTGTGAAATGTAAATAAGTAGAATTATTAAAAAAAAAGTCACGACTATTTATGTAAGGAAGAAGAAAAAAAAAAAAAACACCTCCGCACGCTGAGGTTTCCAACCTTCGCGCGCGGAGGTGTTCCTATATATATATATATTGTTTTTTTACGCCAGTTTCACTATGTTTTTTTGCCTTTTGTTTTAAATTTACATTTACAACTTGAAAATGAATTATTTTTTTTCTACCTTAATAAAATATCAAAATATAATTTTTTTTTTCTTAGTAATTAATAATCACTACATATTTTTTTATAAAAAATCTAACTTTGTAATTTGTCCCAACAAATGGTGGAAGAAGAAAATTAGGATAAAATATCAACGGTTTGTAGGTTTTTGTTTTTGTTTTTTTTATATATATATATTATTATGTCGGTTTGAGATATTTTTTGTTTGATAATTAAATGACTTTTTTTTTTCTTTTCTTCATGGCAGTCAACAATTGTAGAAAATGAAAAAGTTCGTGCTATCCTTTTGTTTTGAAGAGACGTGTGGATATCAGTGGTTTCACAAATATAAACAGTAAATCATGGAAAATAAAATGAGGAAGGAAAATACTTCACAAATGAATAGTAACTGAATGGTAGAGATAAAATGGAAAAAACACATGAATTGGTGGAGGATAAACTGAGAATGCAAAATACTTCACAAATGAATTGTAACCGACGGATTCACTCTTTTAATATAGTAGGGATTAAACTTTGGATTTTAGTCATGAGAAAGTTTTACTAATAATTATTACCCTAAATAATGAGTCTGGTTTATAATAATATATTAAATATCAGATCAACCGAGAATCATTTTTCAACGATTTTAACTCCTAAAATATATTAAATATCACATCAAGTAATAGTCATTTTTTTGAATGATTTTAGTTCTATTACAATTTAATTATTTCAATAATACCTTACTTTTCGCTTTTTAATATATAATAAATACTAGAAAAATTATTGTCATGTATGAATTTCATATTATTAATTCCCAATTAATTAATATTCATATTAATCTAGACTCAATGAATTTTGACTCGATAAATCCTGATCTACATGAGTCTAGAGTTTTTATAGATGAATTTAAATCTATTCATGTATCTATAGATTTTAATGTGTGTTTAAATTCATGTATTAATAATTAATTATTATGTACGAAACGTGGAATAAAAAAGTTGCTCATTTATAATATTTCATCATCACAAAAAAATAAAATAAAAATTGAATCATAGTAATTGAGTTTAGATAGTAACATTTTTCTTAAATTTTTATCCTAAATCTTATTTTCTTTAATTCGTTTAAAACTAATTAAATTATCATTACAAATTGATATCAAATATTATTTTAACGAACATTAATAAAATATTACAAAATAAAGGTAATGCACAGCTCACCGGTAATTTTAAAAATGAATATTTTCCAGTCAATTTTCCTCCCAGTCCAATTTCCCCTTCCCGATTCCCCGTATGCCCATTTTTCCACCCACTTTTCCTCCCACACTCCTACCCACTTATCAAAAATGCAGTCTTTGATCATTAGTAGTTTGGCCTCACTAGCATCTGTTTTATTCATTCAGTTCACTCTGTTTATGCTTTCTTTTTTCCTCCCCACCTCTTCCTTCATTACTCTCCTTCCTCTCACAGGTCTGAATCTGCTTCTCTTTCTCTTTACATGGTTGTATAATCACTAATTTTTATGTATAATTACTTCCTTTGTACTTAATTGTGTCCATTTCTTTTTTCTGTTTGAACTGATTCCAGCTCTGTTGATTGTAATTGTTGTGGGTTTGGGGAGATGCTGCAAGAGGCTTGTGGGTGTGAAAGCATCTGCCCCGGCTTTCGTTTTCTTTAGCATACTCTTTATATGGGTTGTTCATGTTTATGTGATTCGACAAGGTACCTTTCTCCAATGCTCGAATTGAAGAACAACCTTTTATTTTCTAGTCTCGTGATTTATTGATATTGTCAGTCAAAAGCTGATTAAGCGTGGATACTGATTTGAGTTCTCGTTTTCGTAATCCATTATCCGCGGGATTCGATGATTTCCCAACGAGAGAGCTGATTGAATCAGTAAATTCAAAATTAAGGGATATTACATAAATCTGTTGGTGATCGGTAGAGAGGATCGAGATGAAAAAGAAAAAAGAAATTAATCCTGCATAAATATTGAAGAAGACTATCTGTATAACACCCGCACGTAGAAATGTTGATGAGAATCCCTTCAATTTCTTGAGATAACTCAGCGACAGTTGGAAGATTGATTAAACGTTTTTTTTTTAAATTTCTTTCAAGGCCCGTACTTTTAATTCAAGATCCTGTCTTTTCTAGGATAATTTCAGATGTTTACCTTTTGTTGCAGTCACTTCATTTGTGGTGGACACTGTCTTCAACATAGAGATTGGCATGCTGATAGTTGGTTTATATCGGTCAGTTTTTTGTGTACTTATATGAGGGATACATGTATATGACGAATTGGGAAGAATAGAACTTTAACTTCATGGACATTGAGTTCTATCTATAATTCATGCATTATACTGAAAAAGACGTGCTTGGTTGCAGTATTATGTCAAGCGACCCTGGTTTTGTTAGACATGATTCTTCCTATCACGAAATTTCTCTCAGTGAAGTTGAAGCCCACAGAGAGGTTGCACTAGTTGATAAAGTTCTTTTATTGGACTAGCACATTATGTATATTGATCTAGTCTTCTTTCATAGGAATTAGACCCTTCAACTTATCCCGTGCAACAAGAATCTCATGCTGAAGAGGTAAGATTTTTACAGTTTCTTATTCACCTAAATTGAAGATTAACAAGTCACTTAGCATTTGCACACATTAAATTCAGATTTATTACTCAATCTAGGCTTAAGTGTCTTGAAGTTCAGCCAACTTGGTGGTCCAGCAAGAGTCATATCCTAAAGTTGTAGGTCGTTCTGATGCCGTGGTAGTGTTTGATAATTGACTAACATATGTTGCTTGATTATTTATTAGGGGGTTTCTCTGGTCTTGATGGGTTTTAATTTCTGGCTTAGCATCGAGCAACTTCTAGCAAATTTTTAATAAGTACTTTTAAAATACACATCAGGTTCATAATCCTCCTCAAGAAATGTGTATTAAGGCAAATAATATTGTAACAGACTAGCAGTCGTTGAAATTCATCTATTTTTGCTCCATCCTTTATAAAAATAAAGTGAGTGTTTTTTGACTATTATTTTTTAACAAGGCTTTGCAATATTAGCTGCAGATATTTCTCAATTGTACTCAAACTTTCTTTCATGCTCAACAGGATGGTTTGATTGTACGGAGGAGTAGATATTGCAGGCACTGTGATGCATATGTGAAGGGTTTTGATCACCATTGTCCAGCTTTTGGAAACTGTATAGGTAATAATGACTTTCCTGGGTCATCTGATACATTGTCTGGGTGATAAAACTATTGCAATCAGCATACATTGAGTTTTAATTGCATAGATAATTGTAACCAGAAGCAATGTCCATGTGCAGGTCAAAAGAATCATTTCCTCTTTGTACTGATCCTTACTGGATTTTTTATATCTGAGGCTTCATATGTTGCATGTGCATCTCAGTGTAAGTTTGTTGTTTCTGCCTTTTTGATGTATCAAATACTAAAAAATACATTTATGAAAAGATTATTTGAATATTTTACAATTTGGAAGGAACGCAAAAGGCGTGCTGTAGAAGAATTCACGTAGGGAGAAATAAGGAAATAATATTTAGGGAAAATTGTAGCTGCGGTCCCAAATCTTTCTATTTTTTGCAGATTTTACCTCAACCTTCACTTTGTGTCATCCACAGTCCCAAACCTTTCATATTGTTGCAGCACACGTACAAATGGACGGATTCCGTCCGTATGACCGTTAGTTGACCATTTTTTTATTTTAATATTTTGACAAATTCTGACAAATTTAAAAAGGACAAATTTGTAACTTTACAATTACCACATTAATTAAAACAATATAAAAACCAAAAAAGAAATAAAAAGAAAAGTTATCTTCTTCCTTAACCCCACCCCACCCTAACCCCAAAACCAAATCTAAAACAAAATAGCCGCCACTACCTACCACCCGTTACCCATCGCCACTAATCGGCCACCACCAATTGCATCTCCACCGGTTGCTACAGTAACTCCATCACTATCCAATTTTCACATTATAAAAAAATAAATCAAACAATTCAAAACGCCAAATGGGCACCTGAAAAAATTGGGATAATCGAATTGAAAAGCTCACATTGCAAAAGTATACTGCAAACCCAGAATTAAATTACCATTATTACCTTCACGTATCATAAATAAAAGTGGGTGTGAAATCGTCCTATTTAAAGGGAGAGCTAAAGAAGTGAGTGGAGATGAGATTGATACAAGTGAAGACGAGAATGAAACAGTGAATAAGGATTGGGATTTGGATACGGGGAGAGTGATAGAATGGGAGGCCATAGGCATAACAGCCATGGCAGTGCTCCGAGTAAAAGAGAAGCCATTGGAATTGAATTGAAGAACAACGGGAAGACATTTTGTTTTAGATTTGGTTTTGGGGTTAGGTTAGGGTGAGGCGGGGCGGGGCGGGGTTGAGGAAGAAGATAACTTTTCTTTTTATTTCTTTTTTGGTTTTTATATTGTTTTAATTAATGTGGTAATTGTAAAGTTACAAATTTGCCCTTTTTTAAATTTGTCAGAATTTGTCAAAAGAGTAAAAAATAAAAAATAAAAAAAATTGGTCAACTAACGGTCATACGGATGGAATCCGTTCATTTGTACTTGTGCTGCAACAATATGAAAGGATTGAGACTGTGGATGGCACAAAGTGAAAGTTGAGGTAAAGTCTGCAAAAAATGAGAAAGGTTTGGGACCATAGCTGCAATTTTCCCTAATATTTATATAAAAATACTTTAACGGGTATGAGAAACTAGGAAGGAGAAGGTGGGTTTCCTAGTTTAGCTTTTGTTCTTGTATGTGCTATTGTAACCTCTCATCATTGTCCTCAGTATTCGTGCTTCTACAGCTTATTGTTCTGTTGAAGTGCACCTCTTTTATGTAGTGACTGGGAATGTTATAACAAGTTTCAGTACGCATAATATGGCACTGAAACTTGGCTTTAAAGCAGACCCTTAGTTTGACCTCTCCACATGCAATTGAAGGTTTCAGGTGAGAGGTGTTAAACAATTCAAAGAAAAGAAAGAAAAAAGAGAGGCTAGAGTTTCATTAATTCTGCATAATAAAAAATTGAATACAAAAAGATTATTTAACCTAAATATATATAGGCTAAAACAAAGGAAACTAAAAAGATCATTCTACCCTTAATAAACAATAAAATAAAATAATACTATATTTCTTAACATCTCCCTTCAAACTCACGATGCGGCAGCTACAAGTATCGAGAGTTTGCCAACTAGAAAACGAAAACGGGAAATAGAATGCGACTTGGTAAAGAAATCTGCAAGCTGCAAAGAAGAAGAAACAAAAGGCAAAGTAATTGTGTCATGCTTGAGATGATGACGAGTAAGGTGACAATCGATCTCAATGTGCTGAGTTCGTTCATGAAAAAACGAGTTGTGAGCAATCTGAATGGAAATCTGATTGTCGCAATACATAGGAGTAGGATGAAAAAGAAAAACTCTCATATCTGCAAATAACCAACGTAGCCAAACAATCTCTTTGGTAGTAGATGTCATAGCACGATATTCTGCTTTGGTTGAAGATTGAGAAACAATAGATTGTTTCTTGCTCTTCCAAGAAATAAGAGAATCATCCAAATAAATACAGAAACCAGTAACAGACTTGCAATCTGTGGGATCACTGCCATAATCAGCATTAGAGTATGCACGCAACTCCAACGAAGAGGTGGATGGAAGTAAAAGATTCTGAAAGACTATACCCCGAAGATACCGCAAAATACGAAGAACAGCTGCCCAATAAACTGTAGTAGGAGAAGCAACAAATTGACTAACAACTTATGCAATATCTGGACGAGTAATAGTGAGATATACCAAACTCCCAACAATAGTACGATATAAAGTAGGATCCGACAAAGGTAAACCATCAGAAAAAAAATACTTTGCGTTAACCTCAATAAGAGTATCAACAGTCTTATTATCAGTAAGTCTAGCCCGCTCAAGAATATCTGCAACATATTTCGACTGAGAAAGAAGATAACCTCTGGATGAGCAGGCTACTTTAATACCCAAGAAATATCGTAGAGAACTCAAATCCTTCATTTCAAACTGTTTAGCTAACTCTGTCTTCAAAACTGAAATACCATCAATATCATCACCAGTAATATTCATGTCATCAACATATAAAGATAGAATAATACGACCTGCAGTAATGCACTTAACAAAAAGAGCAGAATCACGACTACTAGAAGTAAATCCAAGAGAAGAGATCACAACATAAAATTTCTCAAACCAAGCACGAGGTGCTTGTTTGAGACCATATAACTCTTTCTTTAGTTTGCAAACATACCCAGAATCATGTGAAATACTACGAGGGGCGCCGTATAAACTTCTTCTTGAAGATCTCCATTCAAGAAGACATTTTTAACATCAAGTTGAGAGATACGCCACTGACGAACGGAATCTACTGCAATAAGAGTACGAATAGTAGTCATTTTTGCAACAGGAGCAATGTTTCCTCATAATCCATACCATACTGTTGAGAGTACCATTTTACAACCAACCTAGCTTTATATCGCTCAATTGATCCATCAGAATTAGTTTTGATCTTATACACCTAACGACAACCCACAACACTCTTACCAGGAGGTAGAGGAACCAAATCCCAAGTACCAGTCTTATGCAAAGCAGAAAGTTCCTCATCCATAGTTTGCTGCCAAAGAGGATCAAGAATTGCCTCTTTATAGGAAGAGGGCTCAGAGAGACGATGAATAGAAGCTAAAAATGAAGTAAAAGATGAAGAATAACAAGAATAAGCAAAATCTGGTAACTTTGTAGTGTGGATTGACGTAGAGGTGGATCCACAATCTCAGACGGAGCTTGAGGGACCGTAGGAGAAGAGAGACCTTCAGATGTACCAGAGAGTAAAGTGTCAGTACTTGCAGAATGATCAGTACGAGTTGGTTGTAAAGATAACGGGGTAAGAACATGAGAATGGCTATTTGAGGTACTAGGAACCTGAGATGACAAACTATCAGAATCGTCAGAAAATGGATCTATACGAATAAGATCAGATCTAGTCAAATTATGAGTAGTTGATGGAATAGAAAAGAAAGGTATATGCTCGAGAAAAACAACACGACGAGACAGAATTTCTGAGTTGTTGGATCAAAACAACGATATCCCTTTTTACCTTCACCATAACCAAGAAAGACACAAATAGCATATTGAGATGACAACTTGCTACGTTCTACATGAGGACGAAGAACGAAACAAGTACAACCAAAAACTCTAAAGAAAGAATAATCAGAGGCATACCCATACAACTTTTCGAAATGAGAAAAACCTGAAATATGAGAAGATAATTGTATTAATCAAATTTACAGCAGTAAGAACAGCTTCACCCCAAAACACACTAGGAACAGAAGCAGACAACGAGAGAGAACGAGCATTTTCAACAATGTGCCTATGTTTTCTTTCAGCAACACCATTTTGCTCAGGAGTATCTATACACGAAGTTTGGTGAATAGTTCCATCTAAGACAAGCAACTTACAAAATTTATTAGAAGTGTATTCCCCACCCAAATCACACCTAAAACATTTGATAACAGCAGAATGTTGAGTTTTGACAATAGCACGAAATGCTGAGTATATCTCAAAGAATTCAGAATGATGTTTCATTAAATAAACTCAACAATAGCGGTAGGATCATCAATAAAAGAAATATAATATCGAGACCCTCCTTTTGTGGCAATAGGAGAAAGCCCCCATACATCAGAATGAATTAAATCAAATGGAGAAGAAGAAACAGAAATATTTCGATTAAAAGGTAAAGCCGAAAATTTTGTCAGTTTACATTCACTACAATCAGAAATATCATAGGGTTGCAAATTTCCTAAAGCCCCTGTAGAAGCTAAAAATCTCAAACGAGAAGACGAAACATGACTTAGGCGAGAATGCCATAAATAAAAACTAGAAGAAGAAGAACTCAAACGAAAAGAAGACAAATTAACACTAGTAGTAGCAGCAGCAGCAACTGACACTTTTAACTCATCCAAAATATATAGTCTACCCTTCCTACGGCATGTCCCAATCAGCTTCTGAGATTGCAAGTCTTGCACATAACAAGAAAAAGAGGAAAACGTGACTAAATTACCAGAATCACATAACTGACCAATAGAAGCAAGATTTAGTGTGAGTTTCGGTATATGATAAACATTAGGGAGAGACAAGTGAGGTGTGACAACAGAACCAATACCTGCTAAAGGCATGAGAGTGTCATCAGCAGTCATAACATGGATATAAGACAAAGGAGACACAGAAGCAAAAGATGAAAAATCTGAAGACATATGATGTGAAACACCAGAATCCAAGACCTATACAGAATGTGACATACCTGAAGAACCATGAGACAACTGACCTACGGAAGGAGAAAAAGCAGACGTAGCTTGTGGCTGTAAGGAGAGAAACTTCTAAAATTGCTCAGCTAGAGTACTAGGATCGGTGAAGGGACCTGATGAAGCTACTGCTGCAGTATTAGACCGTGGTGGTTTATAGCCCTGAGGTGGTCTATGAACATTCGATTGTGACTGGTTGCCAGACTTCCAAGCTTGAAATTGTTATTGCGATTGATTCTGCTGTCTCAACCTAGGACACTGAGCCTTCCAATGACATTTCTGCTTACAGAAACTGCACTCGTCGGGGGCAACTCTTCCGTAAAACTTATTCTGATTATTAGAGAGTGACTTGAAAGGCACTGCTAACACAGAATGATTGAAAGAAGAAAGGATTTCCTTTTCAGAATAAGACTTGAGAAGTATTTCTTCAGCCAATAACTCACTAACAACTGAGTCAACAGAAGGAAGTGGAGAACGATGCAAAATTGAACCTCTAAGTCCCTCAAAATCACTGGGAAGTGCAGTTAAAAACTGTACCAACCGTTGTTGTTCTCTACAAGCAATATATGCATCACGTGCCTTTAATTCGTCCGATTCTGTAAGAGCCAATTGATCCCAAAGATCCGTCATAGCAGAATAAAACTCATGAATACTCATATTCTTTTGTTGAAGAGCTCGTATGTCATTCTCCAATTGATACTGCTTTGCAAAATTTGACTGAGTGAATAACCTTTGCAGATGATCCCAAACCTCATTTGCTATCTCATACTTCGCCAACTCTCTGCCTATGGAATGCTCAAAAGAATTGTTAATCCAAGTAATGATTTTCGAATTATTTGCTTCCCATGCATCTACCAAAGCAGCATAATCCTCATCGGTATTCTTAGGTTTCACAAAAGTTCCACTAATGTATCCCCACATCTTTTTACCCTTAAGAAAATTTCTCATCATATAACTCCAATATGAATAATTTTTTCCATCCAACCTCACATTCACAGACTGAAACGAATCTTCTCTTTCAGTAGCCATAATAAAAAAATAAGGAAAAACAGATCGCAAAAGAAAGGAAAACGAAATACTAGATTGCAAAAATTGAAAGAAAACCCTCTGGAAATTGTCTCGAAATCACCAAAAAAAAAAAAAAAACAGATCGCAAAAGAAAGAAAACCCTCTCGAAACTAGTTGGATCCGTGAAAGCTGTATTTGAGATTAAACCTTGTCTCATGAAATTTTGCTTTGATACCATGTTAAACAATTCAAAAAAAAAGAAAGGAAAAAGAGGTTAAAGTTTCATTAATACTGCATAATGAAAAATTGAATACAAAAAGATAATTTAACCTAAATATATATATGTTAAAACAAATGAAACTAAAAAGACTATTCTACCCTTAATAAATAAAATAAAATAATACTATATTTCTTAACAAGAGGTAATCTTGGAGCTTCTCCAACATCAGAAAATTAAAATCATAAAAGTTATGACCAATGCTTTTACAATTCCTTGTAAAATGGGGTTCCCAAATGCTAGAAATAGAATTGACCTTGCAATTCAACTTCCTTTGCCCAATTCCATGTTGAACTTCATGCACGAGCTTATATGAGTTCTTTATATCAGACATACATGCGAACAGAAAAATTACTGTAATAGATTTTACACACATTTAGTGTTGACTTTGATTCGCTATAAGTAAATAAAATTTTGCATGTTATAATGCTAAAATAATGTGGTTTGAAAGTAGTATGTATCTGGCCAAGACTGAACTTTTATTTGGGAGGGAATAGGGCCCTGGTTTAAAATTCATTAAGTTATATTGCCCAAAAACTCCCGTTTGTATTTCTTAACATGTATGATTATTCTGATTGAAGAAAGTTCAACTCCTAAGGTACCCTTCGGTTTTTTCTTTTGTTCTTTGCCTATTAATCTTTTCATTGTTTTACTCAATTATAGTTGCTGCAAGATTTCAGTCCTTGGATGAAGTTAAAAAGGTGGTATGTTGTTACTCTCTAGCTTAATCCTCCCGATGCACATGGGATTGTATTATTTCATGATCTATTCTTGTGTATGCAGCATTACTATCTAGTTTTGTGACTCTACTTTTGCATGGTATAGGCTCATAATGTCGTTCTTTTGTTGATTTTGTAGACATCTGCTTCGAGAAGTTTGGCCATTAGTACAATGTTGTTTTCTTTGTTTCAAGTTCTTTGGCAGGTGCCCCTTTTTCTACTTTCTCTACATATCAACGGATTAGAGTTTTTGAATGATGTGTTAACAGAAAATGTTAGAGAGAGAAAAAATGGCTTATGCTAATCTGATAATAATTCTTGGTGAACTTTGTAGGTGGTCTTTATAATGTGGCATTTGTATTGTGCATGTTTTAACATCAAAACTGATGAGTGGGTAAGTTCTATATTTATACATCTGGAAATTAAAGTGCTTCCCATGTCTCTTTTGTGTTAAATCTAGGTCAGGACATGTTCTTCTTTTAATATTTTTTAATTTATTTTAATTTTCTTGGGGACGGGATGGGGTTGCCATCAACAAGAAGTTGGTAATGGGTGGATATATGGATGGATGTGAGATTGGTCATTTTCCCACATCAAGTACATGTTTCGATTCAGAGTCCTGGAAGTGAGTTTCATGATACATATTTTGAACCGCATGCTGAGTATTTTATTTGTTAATTATGATAAAACTAATTCCAATTTTTGAAATAAGGTGCATATGAAAATGGAGAAATCTCCCTTGAAGTTCATCCTCAAGACTCTATTTTATTGTGAACTGCAATCTCCATTTAGATTTCTATCTACTTTTTCTGTAAGAAGCTCTCTTCGAAAGGATCGTATATCACTTCTTTGACATAGGAAACGAGTATCAATCGAGGTGGAAAATCATACTGGGAGCTTGTTTTGGCTAAGCTCAAAATTTATAAAATTAGTTTACTTGTAAGTAAATAAGTAGTTTTTTTATGTATCAAAATTGGAAATAAATAAGCTATTGAAAGTAAGGCAAGAGTTAGTTTGAAAACATGTAATTTTTTACTTGAAAAGTAAAGAATTGGTAACTTATTCAAACAGCTTGAAAATAAGTATAATTTTTACTTTAAAGAAAAGAAAACATAACTTATTCAAACATGTTTGGAAACAAACGTGATCTTACACGTTAAATTTCGCAGTGACGACAAATTTACTTAAAGAGACTCTTCAGATCGCTGAAGTGTCCTTCAGCTAAACTTGCTATATTGCGCTCTGTGATTCAGCCATTTGTTTATCCGAGTTCAGTGGATTTATTGTGATTACTTGTGTTGTGTGTATGTAATTGTTGACCTAAAAGTTCATTTTTGCAGATAAATTGGAAGACATATCCAGAATTCCATGCTAAGGTTGTCTCCGATGCAGGTAATTTACTAGAACTGTTTCTCTATGATATGGTGTTATGCTCTAATTTTTTTCTTGCTCGTTTATCCTCCATTTTTGTCTAGGCCAACCGGCCATACCCCAAATTGGCCTGCAGTTTAAGAATCCATATGACAAAGGAATTCTGAGGAATCTGAAGGAGTTCCTGACAGCAAAAGGATAATGTTCGTGTATCTTTTTGTGTATAACTTGTGTTGTTTTACAACATTAAACTGCTTCCTTAACTTGGCCTTGCAGGCACGCGTGGATTTCTTGATGAGGAGCGAGAGTTCACAGGTTCACGATTGATGACATTATCAAGTGTCAAAGATGGGTGAAGGAGACGAGGCATCTGCGTGCTGGAGAAAAAGGGTTGCAGCCGTTTCTTCAATTTGAAGACTAGAGAATTCTCTCCTTACCAGCACTGATGATATAATTAGTTACAGGAGAGTTTGCACACACTATTTTCTCCAAAATAAAGAAAGAAAAATTGTAACGGGGAGGAATTGTTGTACTTTTTTTATTTTCCATTTTAACTAAGGATGTTGTGATTCCATAAACGATTTTATTGCAATATATTGCCTTAAAATGTTTTTCAGCCATTCCTTCGCTGTCCTCGAACTTCTTGAATATTCCTTTTACTACAGTGTGGTAGGGTCTTAACTATTTACATGGCTCTTGATTAGGGGAATGGTCAGCCTGAGTCGGGTCGGGCTGGACTGTTCATTTTTTACGAAACGTAAACCTGTCTTGAAATTGAAAATGATGCAGTCCAATAGCAGTCGCGACTGACCCAGCATGAGCCGCATATGGAAAAAATTGTGCTAGCTGGACACGGCCATTTTTACCGAATTATTCTCTTTGTACAACTTAGATGACAAATTGGGTGACAGTGCTGCGTATTGTTAAAAATCTAGTGGTTGCAAAAACAAGGTAACGTGAAAACAATCCAATAAATGAATGTCAGTGTCATGTTGTAAATAATGATTGTACACCAAGTATGATTGATTTCCACATTGATGATATATATTAGAAAGTCTTAAGTGCATGTTTGACAAAGCTTAAATTATAGTTTAAACTGATCATATATATTTTATTTATCAATAATGTTAAAGGTACATCTTTTGGTTGATATTGTTTTTTACATTGTCTTTCTTTATTTGGAAAATTGTGGGTGAGAATCTTGTTTTTGTTTTTAAACTGTCAACTGATGTTTTGTCACGTGACACAATGTAAAAGAAGATGTAAAATATGGTGTAAATGTAGCATGATTGATTTTTTATTCACACATTTTATAAAATCGACAATTTATAATCACTTAAGAGCACTCCCAAACATGTTGTAATTGGCTTATTGAATGAAAGCTCTTGACAGCAAGGAATCTAAGCTTATATTCTAGATTTGAAAATAAAATCTCTCGATCGGTCTCTCTCTTCTATGAGCGCTTTTGCCACAACCCCACTTTTCTCTTGCATCCTGAAAATTGACAGGCATCATTGTATGTAAGAACATCTGTTACGTGTCTGGTGTCCCATAAGTAATGTAGAAGTCGTTTCTTGATTGTCTCTTCTAGCATCTTTGATGGGGTTTAAGTAACAGTAAAACCATCCATTCTAGCATCTTTATGAGATGATATATCAGTCCCCTACATCATAAAGTCAGATCAGGTCCCATTGTAACCAAAAAGTTGCCACATCGTCCTCTTCAATTATCACACAGAGACTTGTCGTGGCATCGTCGAGCTTATTTTGAAATTGAAATAACACCACTGAAAGGATGCCATGCCGGCCCCAATTGACAGGCATCATTGTATGTAAGAACATCTGTTACGTGTCTGGTGTCCCATAAGTAATGTAGAAGTCGTTTCTTGATTGTCTCTTCTAGCATCTTTGATGGGGTTTAAGTAACAGTAAAACCATCCATTCTAGCATCTCTATGAGATGATATATCAGTCTCCTACATCATAAAGTCAGATCAGGTCCCATTGTAACCAAAAAGTTGCCACATCGTCCTCTTCAATTATCACGCAGAGACTTGTCGTGGCATCGTCGGGCTTATCATGGGCATATGCCGACAAGGATCAATTTGTTTGAAATTGAAATAACACCACTGAAAGGACGCCATGCCGGCCCCAATGGGAGGATGACTCTAGGAGAACGTGTTCGATTGTGTTTAGTTGCATATCTTATAAATCGAGTTAAAATAATGTCATCTATCTCTTGTGGTGATCATCTTAAGTATATTTCGGTGTCACCTAAACTGATGATAATCACCAGTTTATGGCATTACTCCTCGAATAATGTTTTTGGCATCCAAAATGTTCAACTTTTAGCTTTCGTGCCACTTATTCTTATTGTTTACGTGAATTCCATTTAGATGTGTGAATTCCACAAAGCATTATATCCAACACCGGTTTCCTATTTGGTACGCATTAAAATTTTTATTTTCATTTTTAACCACACATTCTTCAATAAAATAATATTTTCTATTACATCAATAAAATTTCCTTCTTTTTCAACTACACATTCTCCATCAATCTACTATTCCAGAATACATTCTTCCCAAATAATGTGGTTCAAACACACCCCTCGTAGATGTAACCTTCGGACTCTACAAGTCCACCAGAGGGCACCACCGGCAGCCATTCTTGTTTCAAAGTCACCAAGTCAAACAACATTTTTGACGTTAGGAAAATAAAATAAGCAATAGGCATACAAAACAAGAAATTAAGAAGGATACATTTTTGAAAGGATGATTCAATAACACTTCAAAAATATAAAAGTAAAAGAGCATTTCTCTTTTTCATACTAATAAGGTAGGCGTTCAAGCCATTGCTTGCTGTTTTTTCCAATATAGATAGTAATCGTCAAGCAAGATAAGTTAACTTTTAAATATAATCGAGTTTTTAGCGTTAAGGATCAAGATCTTATCTCAAACGTACCTATTCATAGTGTTAGCTTGGGAGAGCATATGCTCACCTTACCCTTCAAGTATTTCTCCTGCGTTTACATCGACTATAACCTAAGACCTTCACCTTACATGCACTTAAGTTGAATGTAGAACCAATTGAGTAACTTTCTAGAGATGTGAAAGAAATCTATGAGGATTAAGGATCGGATTATCCATATAATACACCAAAAGTAACTTCAAATATTTGATATTTTTTCAAAAACTTGTTCACGAAAATATGTTTCGAATTTAAATTACCACAATTGTACGATTCGTTGACAAGTAATAAAGTGAAAATCCTAAAATTTCGAGTATCATTCCCACGAGGATTGATTTAACTTGATTTTTATTCTCGCGACTTTAACCGAATCTATTAATTTTGAGATGAGCTTTTCAGTTTCTTCAATTAAACTAAACTAGCAAGCAAATTAAACTAAAATTATGACTTAAATGCAAAAATGACGTTTCAATGCAAAAGATTTGAATGAAATTAATGTATGAAAAAGCACACTAGGATCCCGAATCACCAAACAAAGTTCCCTTTTAACCCTTATTTCATAATTTGATAACACGGTGAATTGGTTGAAGAATTAATATTTCTAACTTATCCAACAATCTCTTTCGAGTAGAATTGAACATATTATAGCATACCATTTGATTATATTTCTATGACAAATGCAATATACAAGAATGCATGACATTTCATAAACACTTAGAACACGTAAAACATAGCGTATATTTTTATCCCTATAAATCATACGATGATTTATACCTTGTTGAGTTTATTTTCCTTCTTTCGAATGCATAAAATAAACCACCCAAACTCACAATATGGTGCACTATAATCGTGGAGGCAAGAAAGTGTATATAAAACATTCAACATTCATCAAACTTAAATATCAAATTGTAAAATAGAAATTAAAAGATCACAATGTGAGGTTCATCGTTCACCTAGTACGTAAAAAGTCTAGCCTAACATAAATAAAATAAAAGAACAATAAAAATAATAAAGAGAAGACATCACCCAAAAACTAGAAATTAGGCTTGAAATCTTAAATGAAATCCCTTGTTCTAGCATTCTTCCTTGCTCTTTAATGTTGTTTCTCTCTAAGAATGCGTCAAAACCTAGTTTTGGACGAGTTTAGGGTTAAATAGGTCGTCAAAATACCATATCATAAGAGATTGGTTCGAATAAGGAAACTAGAAAATTCGCGTCCAAAATGAACCATGCGACCGTATGGTATAAACTCATGCGACAACATGGTTATAAAAATTTTGGACTGTTCATCTCCTATTGGTGCTTGGGCGACTGCATGGACTTTCTACCATGTGACTGCATGGTAGAAATTATTTTCCCTTTGGTTTACTTTGGTCCCCAAGTTTGTTTCATCTACCTTTTGACATTGCTTCCTTCTCCTTCTTCTCCTAACATTCCATGATATCACAATATGTTAATTAGCTCAATTTCATGCTTGATTCACCATTCGGGTCATCTTTTGAATAATTGCATTTGATCCCCGAAGTTTCGTTTACTTCCATTTTGGTCCTTTTTCGCTCGCTTTTGCATACTCTTCATTACATCCATCAATGTAATTCTACAAACACAAATTATATCGAATTAAGCTATATTTCAACATACACATGAACAATTTTCCATATTTTGTGGCCTAAATAAATACGCAAAACGCACGTCCTACCGAGACGGAATTTGTAACTTGCTCTCCGCTTGGCTAGTATGGCCAAGGCAAGAACCCGTAAAGAGGATTCCAATCGCTAAAATTAGGACCGTGTGTGAGGAGGAAACAGCGCACTTTCACCTTAATCGAAAGGGAAATGAGTTTCTTACCTAGTTCAGAAAGCCTTTACTCAATTAAACCATAGATACCAACAATGGTTAAAAGTACATAGATAATACACGGCAATGTCTAACCACGTGGCAGCATTGAGGTTAATCAGTGTCTCCGGGTCCCATGATAGGTAAACCTCATCTCACTGTCTGAATATGTATAGCCAGAATATTAGAGGACAATACAAAAACATTAAACCAAAAGAGGTACAATGATCACAGTAGTTGAATAATTTCAATCTTCTCACAAATTATTGTTTGTTTTTTCTCACTTGTTTCTTACAAGGAACAACATTGAATACAATAATTCATATATTAGGTGGGATCAAATTTCTTGCTTCACTTGCTTCAATCTCATGTTTACATCACAGGGTACCACCACACAATTAAGAATATTTTAAATCTTAATAAAAACTGAAAAAAGAATTCTTCCTACTGAAAAAACCTAATCTTCTTCAAGTCGAAGTAATACTAATGCAACCAACCCACACAAATAATATACTTGCATTTGCTTATTTCCCAAATCTACAAATTCTTGATGCCAAAGTGAGCTATGTATCAAGGCTCTGGCTTATCAAGAAATTCATTTTCAGCAGCAATTCTGCCCGAGCCACGGCCCATTTTCCCAAATGAGCCTACTGCCGATAAACCTTTGAAACTGCTACTGCCCTCACTGAAGTTCCGGGACCTTCTAGATCTTCTCGGCTTTGAGAAGTTGGCGTCATGGTCAGTTTCAAGGTCGGGTTTAACCTTGGCAACGACCAACTGAATAATGTTACTTCTGCAAAATGGGCAAACTGGTATGGAAGGACGTGCCGTTGTCGGGTTGGGCTTGTTATGGCAGCACAAGGCCAGTGTGCATTGTGCGCACATTTGATGGCCACATTGTTGAACCTCAATTGTACATACTTGATCGAAACAAATGCAGCAAAGATCTGTATCGCTAGCCTGCACAAGATTGTCTCCAAATTATCCTAGTTTTTCTTACACAGGGTTTGCAATAAAGCAAAAGATATATTGATGTTCATTTAAATCATCGCTCAAGCAAGAATCTCAAGAAAGAATAGTCCCAACAAACAATAGACAGTTCAAATTCATTAGAAAGTGAAATTGATGATAAAGAGAGGACAATCACCTCGGATACATTGTCATCAAGTCCAGAATCAGAATGCGATGGAGATGGTAGTGAATAAACTGTTCCTTTTAGGACGGCCTTTTCCCTCTCTCTGTTAGCCTCCATTAAAGCACGTTCCAACAGAGCTTTTGCCTCCTGATTAAGCTCGCTTATGAACTTCAAAGGCGATGGCCAGACAAGAGGCTCTGCGGATGAAGGATTCAGCAAAGCTGCACATGCTCCATGGTGATGCCGTAGAGCCACTACATAAGGTATTCTCCTAAATCATGTTCATGAGGGCTACAATATTAGATTTACGACTACTGAAAGTCATTTGTCTGAAGAAAAAATTGTATCAAAATTATGAAATTTTATGTAATCGATAGAGACAGAATCTTTGTTTTGCACTCTAGCTTCTGTTCTGACATGATAAAAGCAAAATTCATTACTTTGACAGGAATACATAAAATTATTGTTCTAAAACTCATTCCTTGGTTATAAGCATGTGAAAAATGTTAAATGACAAAGTAAGAATTTTATTAAAGAGAGTGACAAGTGATCCATCTAAATCAATATGGAAACACTTAGTATGGAAAATTAAATAACAACTAGAAAGATACCCTGATGCATCTCTTTGAAGTCGATCAGCACCCCAGGCCAACAATTCGCGGATGCAATCAAGAGAACCACCTCTTGCAGCCAAATGAAGGGCAGTGCTGCCTGGAAAGCTGTAAACAAGAAATTGTCAATCCAAAATCTGCTCGACACAAACTGAGGGAAAGTCTACAATAGACATGATAATAAGATTACCCATATCCACTGGTTGAAGCACAGACAAGAGCGCCATTGTCTAATAATATATGAACACATTCAGGCCGTATTTGACGGGCAGCCAAGTGCAGAGGGGTTGCTCCTTTGCCATCTCTAATATTCACGAAACGAGCATATCCCCTGTAAATTCAATCAAAGTACATGGGATTCTAGAGAGCAAATGGGATACCAATTCAAGAGGAAAATAATGCCAAACACAATATATTCGATTGTAGACTACTGTGTTAATGTTTAGGTGTATTTTGGGTTAAAGACTACATTGGATATTCCGTAAATATTAGGCTGTCCTAATATTCTGACGTGAAAAGAGTTTTTTTAGGATTTGAGAGTTGAAACCTGAATGGACGGGTGGACATGACTTTCAATTCGAGGGTGGACCATTATAAACCTGTGTGGAAGCTCGTGCGTGTCTCTGATTCCATTTTACTCAATATTTCTATTGTAATTGAGATTAAGGCTCAGTTCCTAACAGATTAAAGTCAATCTGTACCAAGAAACCTACCAAGAAAAAGCCACCTGGGAGGTGCGAGCAGTCATAAGAATAGCTTGAAGGCAATCAGAATGACCATAGTAAGCAGCATAGTGCAAGCAGGTCCTTCCATTCAATGAATCAAACATTAAAATCTGGCCCAATATTCAAGATTAGCCCCGTCAATTATGAACACCAACACACGTGTAAATTCATATATATAAAGTCAGATTACGAGAAAATGCCTCGATAGAGAAGATAAGGGATTGGTAAAAAACATACATTTGCCCCAGCTTCAATGAGTTTTTTCACACAGGAGATCTTTCCATGCATTGCAGCCAACATCAATGGAGTCTGAATTAAAAAATCACATATATATCAGTTAGTAATTCTCAAGAATCAATAACAAGATCAAATCAAATATTTACAGTCATTTCGAAGAGATCGAGATGAACACACCTGCTTGTGGCGATTCAATAAATCGGGATTGACAGATCGGTCCAAGAGCATAGAAAGAATCTGAAATCCCCAAATCCAACAAATCAAAACCAGAAATGAGAAAAACATCAAAATTTCATCATCCAAGAAAAATACGAAGAAGCCCACCTCGATTTGGCCATTAGCTGCAGCAATATGCAAAGCAGAGTGGCGATCATACACTGTAGAGCGATCAATAAGAGTTGGGTCCCTTTCCAGAACAACCTCAACAATCTCAAAATCCCCCAACTGCACAGCACTGAACAGCCCCTGCTCTTCACTGGTCCTGCAACTCAGCCCCTGACCCATTATCCCTTTAAAGATTTATATATATTGTAATTGGGTTCGTGTATGGTTATGTAGGTGGTGGAGAACCTCCACCGGGAGTCATGCACCGCCGTGGAAAGTGGCGGAATGGAGGAGTGCTTTACATGTTGATTCATATATTTATGTTGGGTATAGGAAGCTTGGAGCTGCCCGGGAAGGGAAGGGGAGAAGAGCGGGTAACTGACCGTGTCAGTAGCAAGGTGGGACAACGGGCAGCAGTCAGATATTTTTCGGGCAGTTAGATTCCCAAAATAATATAACAGAGTTCAGTTTCACACACTTGTAGTTGATTGTTCAAAGAATTAATGTGCGGTGAAAATTGCAGCAAATGTCTCTTACTATGAGTTTTGTTCAAGTAGAACCTTAAAATTTAATTTTTATCGTTCACATGTTTTGCCAAAATAGAAGATTTAGTCCTTATGAACAGATTTTATCCAAATTATTTTTGAAATAACACACGCTTAACACGTGTTCACTTTCTTAACAAAAGGATCATATCATGCAAAATGTAAAAATCACATGACCTGTCAACTAATATTTTAGAAAAGGACTGAGATGGATCCAAGAAATTTTAAAAGAATCAAGAGTTGAACCGATCGATAAAAAATTTAAGTAATTAAATAAAAAATAATGGTGAACCTATCACTTCTGGGGTTCCTTTAAGTTTTAAAGGAATCTAAAAATTCATTTTTCACCCATAATTGGACAAGATTTTCAAATCATTCCTCTATTTTCAGTCAAATTGTCTTGTCTGATTTTAATAACATGGTTTAATAATAATAATAGCGACATAAACGACTAAATTTACTGCAAATAGGAAATGTTGTGAGTGAGAATGCTAAGAGTAAAACGTTGAGGATTCATTTGCACAATATTAATAAGATAGCGAGCCCTTCTTGCAATTTTCCTCAACATTTGTGTGAGTCAACGTTTGATGAGCGTTGATTGGTGTTTGCTTCTTGTCCAAATTCCAAGCTTTCACACTCTTATTAGAATGTTCAACGTAGGGTTTGAATAAAATATCGTCATAAAAATGTATTTTAATTAACATTTATGGATTACGCTAACAAAGGGATTTTGAAAGATGCAAGTGTAGGTGGCAACATATGATTGGATGGAAAAACTACTCATGTTTTAAACATTCAAATGATAGAATATCATGTAACATTATGGCCCTGTTTGAGTCATATTCTTTCCTCACTAAAATGAAAAATATGACCGTTATCCATCACATCAACATTTAAATTCAAATTCTCTATCTCTTGTGCGGGCCCCAATAATGGCTATATTTTTCATTCTCATTTTCAAAAAAGGTGACTCAAACAGGGGCTATATCAACATATTTCATACCGTAGCTTATGTATAAGTAGCTTAACTCATTATAATCATCCCAAAAAAACCCTAAAAAAATAATAATTTGGGATGACCTAATATCTCAAGTTTTTTAAGGGTAAAATTTCGTACTCTCCTACTCTAATTCACCAATCTTGACCCGGAAACGCACTTATACAGTCAAGAAATGACAATTTGTCAACAATCCAATAAATTAATAATTCTAGTCTAGGAGATAAACTTGAACTTGGATTGGTTGTCCGCGTGATTTAGTAGAATTAAGAAAAGTAATTCTATAGTTAAGTTAAGATTAATTATTTTATTACATGTGGATGAATTATATTTATTCATTCAAGAAAATGTCAACTAATCAGAATAAAAATATCTTGCAAAAGGATTAGTTTCTTTTTTTTGAAATATAAGATAAAAATATGTGGTTCAAGTTTAAAGAGTAATATACTTGCATTTGTGAACACAAAATAGGCCACGCAGCTTTTGAGATGATAGATAACATGCTAAAAGTTGGTTGAAACGTACTTGTCATGGTGTACTGTGTGTTTTGAGCTTGCACATAGTATTTGGGGTGTACAAATTTTGATGTACGGTTAATATTTATATTGACAAAGATTTATCTCGATGGATAAAGTGAATTCTAAACGACAATCAAGCACAAACGCTATCTTCATCGAGGAACGACAAATCATTCTTTTCATCGCATTAGTATTTTTTTTTTCAATTAGAGCATCTTATCTTTGATAATGATTTTCATCCAGAAAGTCGGTTAAGAAAGTGTACAACATACATATTTGTCCCTTATAATTTTAAATAAGAAAAAATAATAAATACAAAAGTGTGCTAGAATTTCATGTTATTATGGAGTATAAAAGTCTCCTTCTAAAATTACGACAGAATTACCTTGTAATAATTGGACAGCGTAACAAGTTTGATCAACATGATCGCAATATAAATTCGAGTCCACCGAGTTCACGATATTCCTTTAAAACAAATTTGTTGTCTTCACATGTGCTAAAGGTATTCAACAATCATTTTTCAATATAGAACGAATTTCGTCTCCTACGGAAGCAGCACAACAATCTACGGGAGTTCCGGCGAACTCAATGAAGTGTTTTTCACTTGGAAAACAATATCAGAAAGAGAGAGGGGGAGTGAGATTCAAAGCAGAGAATGATTGCAATAAAAATGGTGTAATTGTTCTGGCAGTGGAGGCAGGCTATTTATAGACTTGTTCGTGGCCATTCGAACAGCTTTCAAGCTTTTTCAGAACAGTCGTCACTGTTCAGACAGGGTCCCCAAAACCCCGAACAAACAGCAAGGTTAGGTTAACAGCGGCTGTTTAGACAATTAACAGACGGTTGTTTCAAAAAAAAATTACAAAAAATAAGCCAATTAAAAAAAAAAATTCATTAAGCACCCAAGAATTTGATTAATTACAATTTGATCCAAAATGAAATAAATTTTGTCAAAAAGATAATATAGTACAAGGATGCACACGGACCGGACCGGGCGCAGGCCATGCCGAGCCGGACGGCGACAACGGCGTGTGCGTGGAGTTTAGACCGAATCCCATAGAATATAGGTTTCCCCCTTCTAAAGACTATTGGTACCCCTTATGACCCAAACACAATTCTCAAACTTACATTATATAAACCATACCAAAGTTTCATAACTTTCATGTGTAGGATAAGTGTGTGAGAATTTTTCAATAAATCAAATTATTCACTAATTTATAGTTTCAAGTGGGTTACTTTAACATTAAATATTTCATTTAATTCTAAATGGTTTTCAATAAATAAATATATCGCGTTGATCACCTTGTGTAGTAGAACGTGAATATGCTTGGTCTCGTTATATTCGATGTACGGGTCCCACTCATAATGAGACTTAAAATTGACCCATTTCAAACCATTTTCCAACATTCCCTTGTTTCAAAACAAGTTGATAGAATATTCGGACATAAACCATCGTCAAATACTAGATATACTAATTAATAGAAGATTGATGATAAAATTGGAATATAATAAGCAAAGATTTTGGATCGTTAGTGCAATTAAAAAAGTGGTGTTAAAAAAAAAGGAAAAACATGGTTTGAACATAATTACTATTGTAGTACTATTTCATATTTACTCAAAATAAACCTAGATTATATGTCTCTCATGTTGCTCAATATTGACTAGGGATGACAAAAAATCAATTCAATCAGACACACGCAGGCCCCGTCTAAACGGGCAAATGCGACGGAGATTGGGCCGGAGTCATTACCCCAAAGAGGATACGGGGAAAGTGTAGACTGCCTCCTTCAAGAGCATAAACATCGTCGTCACCACAATCACCACCACCACCTCAACATCAAATTCAAAATCATCACCTCCTTCACACAATCACAACTACAATGAGCGCTTAATTGAAGGTTAATCGCCAAAAAGCACCGAGTCGACTAACTGGTCGTTGTGCCACCGCGAGCAGTAGCAATTGAGCTTTGCTAGATCAGAGCGTCGGCGCTCGCACCAATGAAGAGAGAAACCCAACTGCCGATGGGAAGAAAAAGATAATGGATAGAGAGAATGGTAAAAAGAGATGGCGTGAGAGAGAGAGAGAGAGAGAGAGTAATTTTGATCAACTACCTAATTTTTGCTCAATTAAACTTTATACGATTTAAGAATAGCGGTCTTTAAAACTTAGTTGAGATATAATTTTCACTTTTTTATTTTTTCATTGCAGCCCAGTTAATTTTTATTTATTTTTTGTCCATCCCATCTCAAAGCCTCGAGCCCAACAATTTCTTAAAGTCCAATTACTACAAATCTCTAAATTTTTAACCCAATCAAATTCCAAATCATTATTGGGCAAATTAGGCCCAATACCCTAAAAAAATTAACCAAATTGATTTAGGAAAGTGCTAGATGTACCCTAAAGCGTACATCTAGTTTGACAGTACACTCACAATAAGGGGCCCCACTTTTTGGAAGCGCCCCCTCCCCCCTATTTGTGAAGGGGGGATGTACACCAAGTTGTCAAACATATAAGAAGACAAATTCTTTGATTTATACTCTTTTAATTAATTAAATCCTTTAAAAACGTAATCAATACATTATAAAAGATGATTTCTTCCCAAATCTCTATCACTCTAATATTTCTCTACTGCTTCATATTTATCTTGACTGCCACAGCCTTCAACATCACCAGACTCAGAAGATTCCCGAAACTTAGCAACTTCAACGATCTTTTGACCAAAAATGCTTCCTCCACTGACATCAACAGATGGAAAACCATCACCATCCTGGCGGTGTCTAATGACGCACTAAGAGATCTTATGGGGAAGCAAATAGGAGGCCTGGAAGGGTGTTTTGAGCAACCATGTGGTGTTGGATTATTATGATACCTTGAAACTTTAGAAATTGAAAAACAAATATGTCCTTGGGGGTCGAGTCGAGAAAAAGGCAACCCTACCCTTCCCAAAATGCCAGATTCCCAAATTTCATTTGTTTTTGGGAAAATGGAAAATCTAGTTCGGTGAGGAGTGAAGTAGGTGATTTTCTGGCAATATTCAAGCTTGAGTTTGATTGAGTTGATCCCAAATACCGTGGCGATGCTTGATGGTTTATGTAAAAATTGGTTGGTGCAATAGGCAATGAAGCTTTTTAGGTTAATGTGTGAGAAGTGTACTATTCCGAAAGTGGTCGTCTACACTACTGTAGTGGAAGGCTTTTTCAAGACACGAAAGCTTGAAGATGCAGTAAGAATTTTTAAGAAAATATAGAGTAATGTGATCATTCCAAACAGGGGCGAATCCAGGGCTCAAGTTCAGCTAGGGCGGATCGCGAACATTGAACGCTTATCGTTAACGGTCAACTTCCGTGATAACGGTGTTGTTTATTAATATTTAATTAAATGATATTCAAAAAATCGTCCGGACTAGAATTAGAAGAACTAAATACACCACTATAACTAGGACTAGAACTAGGTACCAACTTCCATTTCGGATGAAAAAATCGTTATATAATCTATAAAATGTTCTAATTTATTTTTCAATCAAACATGCAATATATATTAACAAAATGTCAATATTTAGTTTACAATTAAAGTTAATTAAACAATCATTATTATATTAACAAAGTTGAAATTATTTATGTGCTTATATCAATTTTATGTGCTTATGTGATTTCACTTTTCCGCAATCGACTTTTTTGTGAAAGAAAAGTGGAACTTTCTATTAATTAAATAAGTTTTGTTGAAAGTCTCCTTATGACACTAAGGTCAATTTTTTTACAAATTCATTCGTCATTAATTGACCAAACTCTCAAATAAATTGATTAGAGAAAAAAAATAATCAAGAAGAGGGACAAATCACCGGTTAAAATGTTTCTATTTGCATTAAAACCGGTAAAATGAACATATATTATTTTGTTTCATGGAGTGTCACAAATCAGTGCTCACCATGATGGTAAACCTATCAATATACTTTAGCAAATGCCACAGGTTCAAATCTACTTTGCACTTGTTTTTGGTAAAAATTGTTTCCAAAAATTACAACATATTGGACATTGGAAGGTTTCGAACTCGGGACCTCTGATTTAAAAAGGAAAGCACCAGCCAACTGAGCTACTAAGGATGATTGTAAATAAGATGAAGTATCAGATATATAATATAAATCTTTTATCTATTCTCAACAAAAAAAATTTCTTCTCAGCGGATCCAGCTAGGGCGGCCGCCCTAGCTGGCCACCCCCTAGATCCGCCACTGATTCCAAATGCATTTAGTTATGGGGTTTTGACTCAAGGGCTTTGTAAAGGGAAAAATGAAGAGGTTGGAGGACGCCTACAGGCTTTGCATTAAGATGTTGGAATAATGTCACTTTTTATTAAAAGATGTCCCTTTTCTAGTTGCCTTCTAAACAAATTCTGATTATATATTGCTGCATTCAGTGGCGGATCTAGGGGGTGGCCAGCTAGGGCGGCCGCCCTAGCTGGATCCGCCGAGAAGAAATTTTTTTTGTTGAGAATAGATAAAAGATTTATATTATATATCTGATACTTCATCTTATTTACAATCATCCTTGGTAGCTCAGTTGGCTGGTGCTTTCCTTTTTAAATCAGAGGTCCCGAGTTCGAAACCTTCCAATGTCCAATATGTTGTAATTTTTGGAAACAATTTTTACCAAAAACAAGTGCAAAGTAGATTTGAACCTGTGGCATTTGCTAAAGTATATTGATAGGTTTACCATCATGGTGAGCACTGATTTGTGACACTCCATGAAACAAAATAATATATGTTCATTTTACCGGTTTTAATGCAAATAGAAACATTTTAACCGGTGATTTGTCCCTCTTCTTGATTATTTTTTTTCTCTAATCAATTTATTTGAGAGTTTGGTCAATTAATGACGAATGAATTTGTAAAAAAATTGGCCTTAGTGTCATGAGGAGACTTTCAACAAAACTTATTTAATTAATAGAAAGTTCCACTTTTCTTTCACACAAAAATCGATTGCGGAAAAGTGAAATCACATAAGCACATAAATAATTTCAACTTTGTTAATATAATAATGGTTATTTAATTAACTTTAATTGTAAACTGAATATTGACATTTGTTAATATATATTGCATGTTTGATTGAAAAATAAATTAGAACATTTTATAGATTATATAACGATTTTTTCATCCGAAATGGAAGTTGGTACCTAGTTCTAGTTCTAGTGGTGTATTTAGTTCTTCTAATTCTAGTCCGGACGATTTTTTGAATATCATTTAATTAAATATTAATAAACAACACCGTTATCACGGACGGTAAGCGTTCAATGTTCGCGATCCGCCCTAGCTGAACTTGAGCCCTGGATTCGCCCCTGGCTGCATTCTCAGCAGTTGCTCCGTTTTCATCCTAATCATCTTTTGACAATTGATAAGTGCATTTTGTACACTTATTTGGGCTATATTACTTAGATTTTATGTCATCGAATTATTAATTTCTACTTAACGTTGGTTAATTTTCTTTTGTTTTTAGTTATGGACCGGTTCAAGGCAATTGGAAAGAAAGAATGATCAAATTGAATGAAATCTACAATTTTGCGGATCAAAGTCTACACTATAGAAATTGAAGAACTAAATTGCATTAATTCTAAAGACTGAATGATTGAGAGAAACACAAAGTTAATGGGCCTTGGAAGGAAGTTTATACTTAGCTGGACTTGCAATTGGTTGATGATGATGAAGGAAAAAAGAAAAGGAACTCTTATTCAACTACGACACTTTGGCAGCTAAGAATTTATATATATACACGCTCACGTAGACAGAGGAAAAGAAGAAAACGCAGAAAAATATACACCACGCAGGCGGCTGAAACTGGGTTGAAAACAAAGTAGGCAGTTGGCAGTTTTAGGAGCAAAAAAGGAGAAAAAAAAAAGGAAAGATAAAAGAAAAAGGGAGAGAAAAGTCAGGAATTGCTGCAGTTTGGAAGAAAAGAAACTAGGGCAGCTATTAATATTATAATCTCACACATTATGAGACAGCTTGTTTCTGCACAGGAAGTGGGGAGAAATTGATTAATACATATATTGACGCAGTAGTTGGCAAAAGCAAAAGGAGGCAGATTCAACGGGAATTAATCACGTCAATTTTTTATGATATCTTTCCACTTTTGCGTGTTTAAATTCAATATTATGAGTGGTTAAATATTTTTATATTAAGATTGATGATGTAACTTAAGTTTTTATTATATGTTTAATTTCAAGATTTTCATGTATTTTTAATACGTGTTAATTAATTATTGTGTGTTTAATGTTTTAATTGTCCGCGCAACGATTAATTGATTTATGGATAATACTGAGACCGAGAAGTGATATATGATTCTAACTCGTGCAATAATTGACATAGAAATTATACGAGATCGAATGATAATTATAAGCTATGCGATCATTGTTGAATTCCTATAGATAAATGCATTCATATATGTGTAAAATTACATAGAGATATAGTAAGTTCGGGTATATGAATATGATTAGTGTTTCTCGAGAGAGATCGCTAACTACATCAGGTTAATTCGATCATTGACATGTATGAAAAATAGTTGAATAAAATTGGAATTAGATGTATAATAAATAACTTAAGTGAAATAGAAAATCCTAACTATCTAATCACATAATCTTATCTATAGTCTTAATTTGAGTTAGTTATTTTTATTTTTTAGAATCTCCTCTAGAAAAAAAAACTTGATTTGATTATTAGTTACTATTTTAATTTAAATTAAAGCTAGATTAGTTTAAAAATCTCATAACATGTAATAGTCTCTACGGGATGATATTCGGATTTAATGAATCTACTTTATTACTTGTCATGATCTGTATACACTGCGGAATTTTCACGAACAATAGTCAACCCGTTTCTATGTAAACCCTAAACCCTAAACCACTTTTTAATAAAAGTTAAATTGTATAATTAAAAAAAATGATATTTTAAGGTTTTGATTGATGTTTTGTTACTTTTTTTGAGTGTTAGTCACTTTTTCGAAATTCCTATCATTTTTTTTATTGTATGTTACATTTTTTATAAATTTATGTCAGTTTTTTAGTGACAAATATATGTTTTGATTGTTGTTTTATCAGTTTTTGTCACTTTTTTAGTGTTTGTTAATTTTTATACTTTTTCTCATTTTTAAAATTTTGGTCACTTTCCACTTCTTTTGAATTTTGTTGATTTTTTTAATGTTTGTCGCTCTTTTTATTTTTTGTCATTTTTTTGAATTTGTCACTTTTTTAAAAATTTATGTTACTTTTTCAAATTCTTGTCTTGTCACTTTTTTAAATTTTCATGACTTTTTTTTAGTATTGGTCACTTTTTTAAAATTTCAATCACTTTTTTTAGTGACAAACATCACATTGTATGTTATTCTGTCACTTTTTATATTTCTCACTTTTTGAGTGACAAACATTATTTTTTAATAAAAGCAATATTGTATGTTATTTTGCCACTTTTTAAAGTTAAGTATTGCTTTTTTTTAATATAAAAAGTGACACTTAAATTTACACATTATTTTTTATTTCAAAAATACTTTTTATATAATTTTTCAAAATATCTCTAATTTCAAGGGTATTTTTGTAAATTACCCGCCATTATTTTACCTGCACACTTTCAATTGAATCGGATTCATATCTTCATTCATACGTGAAACTGGTGAAAGCTCCTCCTGCGAAAAAGAATGATTGTGCAAATTGTTTAATTTGTTTTAGCACAAGATTTAACCCTTTTTCCAAGACTAGTTAAATGCCCGAACAATGTACAAGCTTTAGTATTTTTAAGATAATGTTAGTGTATTAAATATTAATAAAAAATTACATTATTATTGTGAAAATTCAGTAAGTTTTTATTTAACATAATAATTACTAAAATTTACAATATTCTAGTAAAATTTGGAACATCCTTATGCTGTTGGAAATTGATTTGTGAAAATATTTTGATCATATTTCATTTCCTATGACTTCTAAGTGCATCCAATTGACCCTTAGCATTTTCGAATTTTCATCATGAGTTTCGACACAACTTTTTAGTATATACACTTTAGTTTTCAAACTTTGAATTTTGCTCATTTTTCGTAAATGTGCTAAATGTTTATAGTTTTAGGTCTAAATAAATGTATAAAAATATATTTATCAATAGTGAAAGAACTGACTTGAATTACGTGTACAAATGCTTATTTCATATGAGTTGTTAATTTTTCAAATGAGTAAACGTGATTATTTATAAGTACTTGTTGATTTCAATGTGACACTTAAATGAAAAATGCACTCTTGAAGCGATCTTCTAATTCTTGCAAATAAAGAGATACATGTCCGGGAAGAAAAAGTTTGAGTTTGATGGAAATCACCAGGGGCGGACCTCCCTTATGTCCAGTGTGGGCACATGCCCACACTGAACTTCTAGGCACAATCTATGACCCAGATTTTTTTTAATATGCCAACTAAAGCCCAAAACCATTACAAAATTAAATAAAACCATGATTTTAAGAATTGATTATTATTAATCAGGTTTCTAAGATTTGTTTTCAAAAATCAAGTGTTAATTATCTTTTTAAACAATAAAATACATATTTTAACATTTATAGAACTAAATTATCAAATAAAGATTTAGAAATTGATTCCGAATTTAAAAGTAATTTACTATTTTAAAAGTTTTCAAAATAACAAACTTAGAGTGAGAAAATCAAATTCATTTTTCAATCTTCCTTCCCAAATTGAAACCCACGTTGCAACGAAACAATTGCACCCTCTTCGGTAGCTTAACACCCAAGCTAATGGCTTGGCATTTCTGAAGGGATTTTACAAGTAATAGTTACAATTATTTGCTGACGAAACTTGAGATTTAGCTCCCTTTTCTCATTTTCTTACATGTTTTGCATTGATTAGATTATTCATATCTATGTCCGTCGTCCCCACTCTTCGTCGCTTGCTACCCACCGTCGACCAATAAAAGGTGTGTGTTTGTGTCCATGAATATACATGTAGATATGATATCTGACATGAAATAATAGAGATGTATCAGTTATTGTTTATGATCTTGGTCAAAGATGAACAAAAAAATGAAGAAAATTCTTTCAGAATGTTATGAAAATGTCCAAATGATAGATTTTATCCAAAGTGTTGGGTGATTTTGATTTTGTCATTAATTAAATGATTACAGATTTTTCTTTTCTTTTTATTTGTTATTTTGATTTGTGTAATGTTTGAGATTTTACTTTTTATCATATGAAATTAGCTATTTGAATTGCTCTTGAATCGCTTAATTGTTCTTAAAATTTGACCTAGAAGCCCGTGAAGACTAACCCGAGCCAGAAGCCTATTCATTGATCTTGAGTTGCTTTAGCTTCTAGTTCTAGTATTAATGTCTCCATGATTTGTGTCTTTGTGATTTGTGAAAGCATTATGTGAATTGAGAGTATTTGACTTGATTAGACTAGATACTTGATTTGGGTTTAACTTGCTTTTGCTTTCGGTATTAAGTTATTGTACAATAATATCAAAGTATAAAAACTCTCAAGGAACAAGTATAATTTATGAACTATACCATTTTTAGTATTGTCATAATATTATTTTATATTTTTATCATCATTAAATTCATGACAAAAAACTCAAAGTTCGAGGTCGACTAAATTGTGTCCATATTGAACCAATTTTCTGGCTCCGCCCCTGGAAATCACTGAACTATCTCACTAACAATGTAATTAGCAGTACATTGATACGAAGGATTAAGACAATAGAATTTACCTTGAATTTATCGAACATTAATTGATGTGAACTGAAGTAGATAGAAAAACGTGCAATTCAAGACTTCATATGTACGTTTAAGTTTTAATTCCATTGGCCATCACTGACGGAAAGCTTGATGTAACAAAACAAATATCAAAACGATTGTGCAATGTAAAAGAGGTTAAAAACACAGTTATACTTCGAAGTTATCGCGTTAATTATTTGGTATCACCAGAAGTAATTTATTAAGACATTACTTGTTTTATAACTGAAATATTACTTGAAGGAACAAAAAAATATTAAAGAATCTGTAACTGTAGCATATGATGATGATAAACAATTTTCATCATGAGTATGTGATCCTTGTCATTAAGAAGATGCTATGTCTCAATGTTGGTCACGATAGAAATTTCTGATTTAAGTTCACAAAAGCATATGAAATTAACAAGCACATATGATAATATTTAACAAAAACAATCTTACTAGTTTCTAATTAAGCAACAACATGTATTTGTTATGAAGGTGGAATAAGAACGATAAAGTGAGCGAATATTTTGAAAGCATACGATGACATAAGCTACTCAAAAATTTCAAAAATTTAATCTCATTAACCCTTCTTTATAAGAGGAGATGACGACATAAAGGAATAGATATTAGGGGTGTGTTCGGTAGAGATTAAAATCGGATTAAAATTGAAAAACTAGCCGTTATTGTTGACTTTTATTAGACGAGTGAGGCCCAATAACGGCTATATTTTCAATTTTAATTGAATTTTAAGCCCAACCGAACAAACTCTAGATGTTACGAAGCATCAATTGCTAACATTCAAACTTCTCTCTATTTAGATTTGATAGAGGTATTTCTAGTTATCATGTTTTTTTTATTATAGTCAATTGTTTTGGAGTTCGTTCATCAATTTTTTTGTAATTTCTTGTTTTTATATCTTCTTACGCTTTGTTAGTTATGTTTTGAAAAATACCAGATGCACTCCAATATAATTTTTCAATACTTGTTATAAAACCAGTTTTCGAGTCTCGAAATTTAATATACAATGATGAATAATGCTTATTGGATAGACTGAAGAACAATGATGAAGGGATAAGATAGTGTGACGATAATAATTAGGTGTTGTGTTTTTTAAAAGAAGTCGATCTTCAAGCCCAATATTGAATTCTTGTAATTGATCTCAATTTCTTGTGAAGGTTTGATCTCTTCTCTCAAAATATAGGAATTGGCTTCTTATTCTTGATGAATTTGATGATACTATTATATATGAAGAGGCAAGATTTGTATTTTTTTTTATCTTTAGCATTATTGCTCTATTTATAAAAGTTAGAAAATAGGTCAAAATTGCATCTAATTTGGTTTTCAAAAGAGTTTGAATCGCGAAATGAAACTAAAGATTCGTCTATGGAAATCATGATGTGCACTGATAGAACCAAAATGGTTATTGGGTTGGGAAAATAAGGTGGCCCATGCTGGTAGCATTTCAGTTAAATAAATTATAAATTCTCATTACAATTATGATTTATTTCTTTTATGAAAAATCCATTTTTGCCAATTTATTCTTTACTTCATCATATCTTAGCACCATAATTTTTTTTTTTTTAAACTATCAACTCATTTTAAACAATATGTAAAAACAATAATAAAAATAAATCTTCTAGCTTCTCTTCTATTTTTAAAATTATAAGTTATTTTTATT
Source organism: Fraxinus excelsior (assembly GCA_019097785.1). Taxonomy (NCBI): domain Eukaryota; kingdom Viridiplantae; phylum Streptophyta; class Magnoliopsida; order Lamiales; family Oleaceae; genus Fraxinus; species Fraxinus excelsior. Next base: position 624,720 of record CM032635.1, on the reverse strand, counting down.
AACTATAAAATTATCTTCATCGATTTTAAACACATTGAAAAAAACATATGTTTTTATATTTTTGAAATTAATAATTTATTTCTTATTTATGCTAAGAAATAAATATTTCAATATACGTTTAATTATTTCAATAATATACTAATTTTCTTTTTTTTTTTCAATCTATTTAATTTATCTATCAGTTGAACAAGTTGAACAATATTATCAGTAATTATTTTGTTAGTTATGATGAATGTAGATTGAACATGTCATTTTTCAAATCTCCACTAGGGTATACGTAGTATATTTGACAACAAGAGAATGAAGATAATGATATTTGTTTTCGTCATGAATTTCAAAGCATACTATCTTATTAATATCTATAACAGAACAAATTTTGTGGTCACATTTGAAAGTCAACATAATGACACGTTGACACAATATTAAAGCTAAAAAAAACAGAGAAAATAATAATTCATGCGTCTGTATAATCATTAACTCTGGAATAAAACTTTATCAAGTTTTATTGTTAAGGTTTTACCTGACAATCGGAACACCACCTTGTTCAAACCATTAGTTTGGAGATAATATATTTTTTATAATTTATTTGTTTGTTTATCGTTGTTATGCAAATTGTTTGTCACCTCGAAATGGGGTCCACATGTTCAGTCAGATTGCAGGGGTCGAGGGAGCAACGTCCCTGGAGGGGATCGACCTGATTGGTTAGGTCACGGGGGCAACGCCCCTCGTGGGGCTATTGCTTCCGGAAAAAATTCTAATTTTATGTATGTATGGAATAAACACGAGAACTTTAAAAAAAAAAATCGGCTTGCTCCGCACAGTGCAAAGTCTTCACCCTTTTTTTTTACAGCCTTCAATTTTTTTTTTCTTTTTTATGTGTTAACAATAATCTACGATAAAATCATTTCTATGTATTCCAATTGCTATACGATTTTACTTTACTGATTTAAAAAAATACAAATATTACACATGGGAAAAAAGAAGTTTTACAAAATAACAACTACAATGCTTCTCTAATACGAAAGATAAAGATATTTATAAAATTTCAATTGCAATACCAATTAGTCAACGAAAATAACTACTATAGCAAAATTAGATAATGAATAGTGACGAACCAATTTAAATGTGAAATAGAAGAAGGAAAAATGAATAGTGATTTGGCTATTCTCTCTTTTATAGTGAAGTAGTGATATAATCTTTTTAACGGGTGTATGTGTTTGGAGTTTTGGGTTGGTTTCTGATTTTATTTTTTGGATTTTTTTTCAACAAATTAGTTTATATTTTCCGAGGTTTAAGTTTTGTTTATTTTGTTTAAATCTATTGTTTACTTTCAAAGTGGTTACTACTTACGTGAATGATGTTGGAATAATTCGAACTATTTATAGTGTGAATCAGAGATGTCTCCAATATGTGCCTCTTCAATTGCAAAGAGTCACGTTACTTAAAATTGTGTAATTATTTAAAAGGTGTATGATGAAAATATATATACTACACTATTTTATGTGAAAATGTGTGATCTATATTAAGAAATACAACATCTTAATGAAAATGTGTATAATGTGAAAAAAATGTGGTCTATATTAAGAGATGCAACCTTTCAATGAGTCACTTCAAAATTTATAAATAAAGACCTTTAGTTCCATTTTTTCTACACCAAATCAATTCAAATTATTATTGATTTCTAATTCTCTCGTCTCTTCAAAAATTCCATTTCTTTTATTTTGTTGAATAAAATTTCGTTCGAATTTTTAATTTGTGTCCATTCCATTCAAGAAGAATATTATCTATACTTTGGTTCGACCGGCAAATTAATGGTGTGTTATATTAATTTTGGAAGAAACGTTCTATTTTGGAAGACAGACGTTCATTTGATCATGTCAGCATCACTGTAGGGGATGAAATATGTCTTAAGGAGATTTGCATTTGCATATCTTGCTTCATTTTATCTCTTTCGATTTTTTCATTTTTTACTTTGAGTAAATAGTGATTTGTTCATTATTATGCAAACACTATGATTCGTGCACTAATTTATCCAACAAATGATGTACTTGTGTATCGTGGTTATTGGTTATATTAGGTTCTAAGTTCTAACTTAAATTTTAATTTCTAATTAGTTGAAATTTAAAATTTGGATTTTGGATTTTCATTTTGTATACAATACACATTTTTGAAAAAATTCAGTAAGGCAGTAACTTTCGTTGATGAAGCTGTAGATGGTGGCCATGGGCCCATTATATTTAGTTATATACATTTGGATTGCTATTTCGGTTTTTGCTCTTAAATACATTTAAAGATTAAAGTTTAATATTGTTGAGTTAATGTACTTAATTACAAATTCTACTCTTCTTGTTTTGTAGAGCTCAACTTCACATATTATTTCAAGACTCTACTTGTTCGAATACCTCACTCAATTTTATATCACTCTCGTGATAAACTCACTTTGCGTGTACTTAATTGTCGATGTCTAATTCTCTATTATTTTAAAAATTCATTTGAATGAATTTATTAGAGTGTTGCCTTGCCGACGTATTCATTTTCAATTATGTAGACAGTTGATTGAGAGTGGAAAGTCGGAGGCTTAAATTATGGTAACTAGATTGATTCGTCTTGTATTGACATTACTTGTCTCTACCGCGAGTACTGAATTGACATTTTCAGCAATGAAGCATGTGAAGATGATATTTCGTAACAAAATGAAGCATTTTCATAAATAGATTTAGATTCCATTATAAATGAATATTATGTTTCAAATTCCAGTTGAGAACGATTTAAATAAATAACGTCCTTTAACGACTTTTTTCAGTATATAAATTTTATTACATTGACTTTCTTAAGTTTCATTGTCCCTACGGAAAATCCTGGTCTGCCCCATTCGAACATTTTTTGCCCTAAAATTCAAATGTTATAATCCGTATACAAATCTGCTTCGATATGATTGCAAATTCAGAAATTTGGTTGAAATAATATTGGGGAAGTGAAAGACAAATAATACCAGCATCGAGTGAGTCTCATTGATATACAATTCTCTAATAAGAAAGGGTCCCGAAAATCATTCACATTCTGTTAATTAAAAAAAAAAAAAAATTTTGAATATAGTATAATTTTCAAGGTATTTGAATAAAATTTATGATTTATGAAATTTGTATTTGAATATGGTAAAGCTGAAAAAAAAAACGATAAGGTACTTTGACTTTGACTTTTGTTGGATATTTAATGGGTTGGGCTAGCTTTTCAGCCCAAATGTACATATCGTAGAGCTTGTAGCCGGCAACAATGTCCACACTGTCTTCATTCTTCTTCTTCTTCTTCACGGAACACTCTCTCAAACAAAACGAAAGAAAGGTAGTTGGCGTAAGAGAAGGGGATGATTCGAATAATTAAAAGGTCAAGTGTCAAAAGAAGCAGCCTAACTGCCATTTTTTCATCAAAAGCCAATTATCCAAAACCAGGTTAGGTTATTTTCCTTTTCCCTTTTCTTACTTTTATTTTTAATGTTTTTTATTTGAATAATCCTACGTAGACCTCAATATAGGTTGCATTAGATGATATGTTAAATGAATCTTATGTCAACTTTATTTGGACTGAGATTGCAACTCCAATGAAACAAAATAACATTACTCTTCTTATTTATATAATACACGTCAAACTCAACGCACCAGCCTGTGCCTAGTCCACTCTTATTATATTCATTATTCCGGAAAATTAATTAATTACAGAATTAAAAGTAATACTAGACGTTAGAAAACGATAGGTTTTCTTCTTTTTAAAGGAACCCAATTAAGGGTCTGTTTGTGTCGAATTAAAATCTGATTTTAATTTAAGTCAAAGTCAAGCAATCAATATCAACCACGTCTTTCATGTGTATCTTTTCAACTAAACATTTCAAAAACTTCTATCACAATCCACTTAAAATCTGAATTTAATCTACACCAAACATCCTTTAAATAGAACAAATTACATAATTAGCAATAGCACCATGCCCAACTACAAAACAAGTAGGCATTTTTGTTAAGCTGAATTTAAAAAAAAATAAAAATAATGTAACTTATTCTTTAAAGAAGGCATTTATTTCACAGCGTGACCTAAGAAATCTTGAGCTGATATTTAGCTGAGTGAGGGTTTCTGATTTTTGCCCTCAGAAATGGACGCCGCTCACAACAGAGAGGCATTCCGACAGGCCGTCGGTAATACCCTCGAACGCCGTTTGTTTTACATCCCTTCTTTCAAGATCTACCGTGGCGTTGCTGGCCTCTACGATTATGGACCCCCCGGTTGCGCCGTTAAGTCTAACGTCCTCGCCTTCTGGCGTCAGGTCAGTAACACTGGAATTTGTTCATTTTCTCAGCTATTGTTACCTTAGGATTCTTAAATTAATTGCTTAAAAGTTTTTGTTTTCATGCCATGATACACAAGTGCACTTTTGTTTTTTACTTAGGATTACGACTTGGAATTATATATTGAGTAAGAATTTATGCGTAGTCTTTTTGTCAATTGGTATATGTAGCATAGGCGTCTCTTGATTTTATTCACCGCGAACTTGATAAAGCACAAACTTGGCAAAATCATCAGTTGTTACCAGAGGGAGAGGGGGTGGCTCGCTCAAAAATAATACCAAAAATGTCGATTATTAAATGGCGGATTCAACTCTGATATGAATTAAATATGAATTAGATAATTTCATAAGCTTCAATGCTCTGCATAGTACTTCTAGTTTATTGAGGCTTATGCCCCAATTTATTCAAGTTAATATTAGATTCCATGCACGAATACTATATTTTATCTCAATTTATATGGGACAGTATAAGAACAACAGTTAATTGGCTCTTCTCTATGCTGGTGATACATTCTTGTGTGATACTGATTCTTTCTTTGATTTTTGCTGCATCTCAATTACTGCTCCTTCATGTTTTAAATATCTACTTTTCCCAGTTAACACGTTATTCAATGCTGCAGCATTTTGTCCTTGAAGAAAATATGTTAGAAGTTGACTGCCCTTGTGTTACACCAGAGAGTGTGCTGAAGGCATCGGGCCACGTTGATAAGTTCACCGACCTTATGGTTAAAGATGAAAAAACTGGAACCTGTTACAGAGCAGATCACCTGCTAAAGGATTATTGCAAAGAAAAGCTTGAGAAAGATCCTAATCTAAGTGCGGAGAAGACAACAGAATTGAGGCATGTGCTCGCTGTGTTGGATGACCTCTCTGCTGAAGAGCTTGGTGCTAAGATCAAGGAATATGGCATTTCAGCTCCAGATACGAAGAACCACCTCTCTGACCCCTATCCTTTCAATCTCATGTTTCAGACATCAATAGGGCCATCTGGTTTGAGCCCTGGGTGAGAATGTGTATTTATACATCGCATTATGCAATTTTGTACTCATTGCATTAATTTAATGATTTCTTAATATAAATCTTTTTGTAAGTTGATTTTTGATGGCTAATTGATTGCAGGTACATGCGCCCTGAGACTGCTCAAGGTATTTTTGTAAATTTCAAAGACTTGTACTACTATAATGGGAACAAGCTTCCTTTTGCAGCTGCACAGATTGGTCAAGCTTTTAGAAACGAGGTCTCAAATTCTTTCATAATGCTTGCTTTGTTGCATACATGTCCGGGATTAAGCATTCACAGGATATATTATACATCTGAAACTGAGATAACGTGATGCTACATCACGAATGTAGTAGTGTTAAATACATTTTTTTATATGTTAGTCTTCCAACAAAATCACCTGCTGCTTTGTTGATTGAGGCTCATAGACTACAATTGTTGTAGCAAATGGCAAAAATGACTGTTAGTTTATATTTTCTAACTTTAGCCCAGTAAAAACAAGAAATACACATGATTGCTTTGAGTTTCTTTAATGCGAAGCCTATTCCTTTGGTGTAAGCCCATGTGAAAGTTGAGACTCGGATGCTTTGGAGAGTTTAGCAAACTCTACACTTTTTCTAATTTGCTGCGCTTTAATATAAATATGCAGTGTCTTAAAAAGCCTTTTTTAATTATCTTAAATTAATCTAATTTTTTATATTTTTTCTAATATTTTCTATAAACATTGCTCGTGCTATCGGTGTTATTTGAAAACATACAAATTTTGCAGATCTCTCCACGCCAAGGTCTTTTAAGGGTCCGTGAATTTACACTAGCAGAGATTGAGCACTTTGTGGATCCTGAGGACAAGTCTCATCCTAAATTTTCTGAAGTTGCAGAGTTGGAATTTTTTATGTTCCCAAGAGAAGACCAGGTGTCCGGACAACAAGCGAGGAGAATACCTATTGGAGAAGCCGTTTCTCAGGTTGGTCTAATATATGCATGTATAGGTTATTCCTTTATAGTACGTTTGAGATTTTGTTCTCTGTGTTGTCAATAACTTTCGATATTGTGTTGCTTAGGGGATTGTCAATAATGAAACACTGGGTTATTTCATTGGGAGAGTCTATTTATTTTTAACTCAACTTGGAATTGACAAAGATCGCTTACGATTCCGCCAACATCTGGCAAATGAGATGGCACACTATGCTGCAGACTGTTGGGATGCTGAAATTGAATGCTCTTATGGTTGGATTGAATGTGTTGGTATTGCCGACAGATCTGCATATGATTTACGTGCTCACACAGTAAGAGTTCAGTTGACTTTGTATACTGCATGGGGTTTATACTATATATTGGAATGGAGAATTTCACTGATTTATTAGGAATGCACTCCTATCCATATTTCCTTTTAATGCGCGAATGAATACCTTTTAAGGAAGTGATAGTAGCATATACTTACTGTGTTTCACTTGATGACTAGTGACTTAGTGACAGGACATTTATTCTCCTCTGTGGTGGATGCTATAGTGGTATGTATGACCATCTTTACTTTCATGCAGGATAAAAGTGGCGTTGCTCTAGTGGCTCATGAAAAATTTCTGGAACCCAAAGAAGTGGAGGTTTCTGTCTATCTCTCGCACGCATGCCTGTTCTGGCATACACATTATCTGATAGCTTTGATAATGTGCTTCATTGTTGTAAACTGTATATCTAATGTTAATTTTATCTTTACCAGAAACTTGTTATAGCTCCAGTGAAGAAAGAGCTGGGTCTTGCCTTCAAGGGTAACCAAAGGATGGTGGTTGAAGCATTGGAGGTAAAACTATGTGCTTGTTTGGGAGTGCTTGAATTATAATTAAGCAGCAGGTCCTACAGAATGTGGGTAATAAGTTGTGCGGCCATAGAATGTGTGGATAAAAGGGTGTTTTGCCAGTTTAATTCATAATTTAAACTTTGCCATGCATACACCACCTTTGAATATTAGATGTTTGTTAGGCTATCTTGTATGCAGCCCTCAAATGTATCGATTTTGTTCTTCGTTTAAATTCTCTTATTTTTCTCTCTGTTTTTACTTGGCTGGGAGATTGAAAAAGGATTGGACATTTGGACATCTCCCTCTTTGTCTAGTAGTGATGCTCGAGTTTTTACTTTTCATAGAAATAAGATAAGTCTGATTATTTTAGATATTATTTTAGATTGACATCATGTTCTTTTTAGAGATGTGGAAGGAATGGTTATATGTTTTTGACCTCGGGGAAGAGGTTGGGGAGTCTAGAATTTTTATGAAATTTGTTTCCCCTTGCATGTATTTTTAGCAAAAGTATGCCTTGAATTGTGATCAGGACCAACATTTTGATTTGTGAATGGAATGTATTTGCATATACAGCTATTGGCTTTTCAAGATTTATGAATTTTCTCATTCATACTTTAAATAGGCCATGGGGGAAAAGGAAGCTATGGAAATGAAAGCTATTCTGGAAGAGAAGGGACAGGCGGAGTTTCATGTCTGTACTCTTGACAAGGTTGTGACTATAATGAAGAACATGTTGTCAATCTCCAAAGAGAAGAAAAAGGAACATCAAAGGGTTTTTACACCGTCAGTGATTGAACCGTCATTTGGTATTGGAAGGATTATATACTGTCTGTACGAGCATTCTTTTTATACCAGACCTGGTAGAGATGGAGATGAACAGTTGAATGTCTTCCGTTTCCCTCCGCTTATAGCACCCATCAAATGTACAGTATTTCCTCTGGTACAGAATGAACAATATGAGGAAGTTGCCAGATGCATTGCCAGGTCATTGACTGCTGTTGGAATCTCATATAAGATTGACATAACAGGTATGGTCCATGCAAAATGATGATCTACAGAAAGTGTTTATGTCTAGGTGTACCAGTGAGCTTGCTAGTTCTTCCCCCTCCCTGTTTTTCTGCTTCCTCTTCTCGTTCTGTCCTGAATTTTGGTTGTGTTCTTGAATTCATAGAAACTTGCAGGACATCCTATTGGAATGTCTTGGTACTTAAAGTCTGGTGTGCGGATAAGTCTAGAATTTATTAGAAACTTTGCCAATGGAGACTCAGGCTCATGTTCTTAGTTTTAGGGGGAAAGGAGTAACAACTGTGTTTATATGACCCCTTATCCAGATCCTCCCCATTAATGGCAGACTGATATTTACATGACAAGAAGTGTTTGTTCAACTTTTCATTGACAGGAAATCTTCTGACAAGAACAGTTCCTTTTCTAATATCATTTGTTTTCTTTTTATCCATCATAGTTTACCGAGCTTTTCAACCTCTCAAGTTCTTGTTCACATTTCCATCATCCCTGTTCTCTCTACATCTCTTCATTCTTGAATATCTAAAAAGCAATGTCTTATTTATTGCCTCCTATTGGTTACTCTTTCCCAACGATAACCAAACTCTCACTGCCTCTTCTGTAGTATTTCAAACTCCCTCCCTCTGATTCATTATCATTCATTGTTCAGTTCTTCACTCTCTTGATCCTATGAACAGTGGAACCCATTTTTCCTTGGTCCTTTCCCCCTTGAACCATATTCTTGGTGGCAGTACTGATGCAATTAATTAGGGAGACAAAGCTCTCATCTTGTTCACTGAAACATCTCGAAATTCTGAATAGGCTAGCCACCAACCCGAACACCCTTGCCTGTTAAGTATTGAAGTACCCCCCAACCTGGACGTTGCCCACTATCCACTGAAGTGAGTTGTTGATCTCCTCTTGGGCTTCATTCTGTGAAACCCCAATACAGCCTGTTCGATAATAGTGCCTTGCCTTTCCCTTCCCTTTGAGAGTTGGTCTGATTCTGCAATATCATAGGCCTGCAGGTATTATCCAATTCTCTGACAATCGTCTTACCCCCTTTAACGTTGTTAATTCTGTTTGGTCCATACAATCAAGAGATGAATAAGGCCTGGGCGACATTGTAGTCCCCCTTTATCCTGCTTCAGCTCCACCAGGCTCAGCACATAACCGCTGCCTTGCTTCTTCTTCTTCTTACACGTATCTCAACACATAATGAACTGCTATGCTTTAGTCTTTCCTAGTATACATGCACAAATTGGCATCTCATGGTGCACACTCTTTTAGAACCATATAGTTATTACTCTGATTTACTATTGAAGAATAAGCAATTAGTTATCAGCTATTCATATCTATAACATGATGCAGGTACATCAATAGGAAAGAGATATGCTCGAACAGATGAACTTGGAGTGCCATTTGCAATTACAGTTGATTCAAAATCCTCAGTTACAGTCCGGGAAAGGGATAGCAAGCAGCAGATTCGAGTTAGCGTGGACGAGGTGGCATCCGTAATTAAGGAGGTGACTGACGGTGTGAGTACATGGGCCGACGTGCTATGGAGATACCCGACTCATTCATCTTAACCACTGATAAGTTTTGAGAGATTATTTACTTAATGTTGTGATTTGAATTTCTTATACACGTCCGGTCGATACAGTTGTCATCTAAAAATCTGATTTTTATGAGCTTTGTTTTCATATTGAGTTTTTGGACAAATGATTACTGTTACCCCTTTGAATGTTGCATCATGAATTCAATATAATCAAGAACGTGTAGTCGAGGGCGAATCCAAATTTGTCAAAAAATAATTTTAAAATCTCTACCTAAAGTTTGAATTTAATTTTCCTGAACTTTGAGAAGCTGTCATGCTGTCACAAGAATAGGCTACTAGCAAATATTTTGTCACAACCCTAAAAGATAAAAAAATATAGCCTTGGGGTCATACATTCTCAATTAAAAATCAAATGCAAGAAATCAAAATCTATAATAGGTGAGTGTGGTCCCTATATCAAACTGCGTTTGTAATCGGTTTAAAATGGGACCCTCCTCATGTGCACTACCTATACTGCATTAAAATTAGGTTTTAAATTTTGAATGATTGATTTTGAACCATTCCTCCATGTAAAATCATAGCTAATTTGAATATTGTAATATGACAAATGAAATGCAACCACAGAAACGTCAAATTTACTCTTTTGCTTGATAAAAATTTTAAGCCATCTATGAATCTTTTGAATCACGATATATAAATCAGTAAAGTCATTATATTTTTTTTATAACCTTGAATGTTCTGGCCAACTTGCGCACACTTCGACTAATCTCACAGGGCTCTGAAATTTACAGTCGGGTACTTACCTCAGTGGCCCTAAGGGGATTCGAACTGTTGATCATTTGAAAGCAAACCTAAAGTCTGACCAATTGAGTAACCCCTAGAGTTGCAAAGCCCTTAAATAATGATAACCTTTAAATCAAATACTCAATATATTGGAGTAAAAAAAAATAAAAAGAGTTGGTGTTTTCAAACGAGTCGTCGGTATGAAAATTTGATAAGAAGAGGACAATGGAGGTTGAATAATTTCGCCTTTGATTGCGACACCTTTTGTTGATTGATGAGATTTTACGGCAATTCATATTCTAAATGTCTCATAATTTATTTAGGGGTTATTTTCAATGATGGCCATCGAATTTGCACCGTGTGTCAGTTAACCACTAAACTTTAATTTATTTCAGACTTTTCATTAAATTTTACAAAAAAATTCATTCAAATCACTCATTCAGTTTCACGTCCATTTTAACTGAAGGTCATAAATGTGTTTATGTTAAGTCATCAAACGTGAAAATTTTTTAAACTAATATCGATGGTTTGAATGGATTTTTTTTATTAAAATCAGTGATGAACTAAAATAAATTAAAGCTGAGTAAAAGTAACACTAAACATGAAATTTGTATGGAAAGAAAATAAATTTTAGATAATTCAATGACCTAAAATTTATTTGTTTGTAAATTATTAATTAAACTTGTTTGATTAATTTAGTTTTCAAATTAGAAAATAATATATTTGTCCATTTTTTGAAAGAAGGGGGATAGACGAGAGAGTGAATTACCATAAAAATAAAAATCATCCTCCTAAAGAAATATTTTCCTTATTTTTGAAGAAAATATATTAACATGATCAAAAGTTGAAAAATATTTTTCACGAAAAAATTATCAATCAAATGCATAAAAGTAACGGAAAAATAACATTTTTTATAAAAAACAAAGTCAATCAAACACATGTTATTATGTAAGTCAAGTAGTCTATAGTGAAATAAATCCCATATTTTATGTAGGATGATGCTAATGGTATATTGGGGTGTCCATAAGGGACACTCGGCACCCCCTATTGGATGGAGTGTCTGTCCCACAGACACTCCATCCAATAGGGGGTGTCGAATGTCCATTATGGATATCCCTAATGTACAAGAAAAATAATCCTTTTATGTAATCTGACATTTCATGGTGAAATGACTTTAGGGCAAAATCGCGTGAATTTTCATTATCTTTAAGAAAAAAGTTGAATTATCTTTCCAACTTTGTCACCTTATTTGCTGAAAAAAGAGGCACCGAATCCAGCCGTTTTACACTACCCTTTAGTTTTTTCAAACCTTTTCCCACCCTTTATTAAAAGACCCAAAAAAACAAAGAAAAAATCGATTTATCCAATATCATAACCTTTTTCCAATGCCAAACATTTGAGTGGAGCGTGGCGTTTCACATTTGGCAACATGATTAAGTTAACCAACAATATAATTACTTGCAAACCTCAACCTTTTCAAATGAACATCCACCCGCAGAACTTTTGAAAAGTCACAAATTACTTAAAAATTAAGAAATTGTTTTTGATGGCGTTTGGATAATTTTCTTTTACGAAAAAAAGAAAACCAGAAACCATCCAAAGATCATTTGTATCTTGAGTACACGTCTTTCTTTCTTGAATGGACCAAACATGCTCCGGAGGTTAGCCGTCGTCGGCAAAACAATGCTAACAAAAAAGGGGAGTTTAATCCAAGTCAAAGTCAAACAATCAATATTAACAATGTCTTTTGTGGGTTCCACAACTTTTCAACCACACATTTCAAAAGCTTCTATCATAATCTACTAAAAAATCTAATTTAAATCTATACCAAACACCCTTAAGAAAGATTTCATGATGAATATTTGTATGATTGTACCAAATTAAATTCAGAATTCAATTTGGGAAATTGTTCAATAGAATGATAGCATTTGAGTGTAATAAAGATGAAATTATATTTGCCCTTTTAATAGCACTCTCTTCACAAACAGATTGTTTCATAATTTTACGACAAAGCATCATGAAGGCATTGAGAGTATGGCACAAAAGAACATGTTTGGTATATAGAATATTGGACAGTGACAAACATGCCTAACTAAAAGTAGAACAGAAGCACAAGATAAATTTATCTTCTCCGTTAGAAGAAGAGACTAACAGAAACGCAGATATAATCCATATCTATAATCCGAATTAACAGATGAAAGAAAAATGAATGAAGAAAAAAAAAAATTCTACTTCGCAGATGATTTTTTGTCAAGTTCTGGTCTGAATGTTGGAGAAGAAGCCAATGGAAGTACCTGTGATTCTTTGTTATGGCTCTTATTGATAAATGACATAAAAGAACCATTCTTTTCTTCTTCACTCAAATTTGAAACCGCGGCCCTTTTTTTCTCAGCTTCTTCCATTAGCAATCTTCTAAATAACTTATCTTCTGCGTCTTTCAAGAACTTGAATTTTGGAGGAGGTGAAGATCTTAACCTATTAACTTCAGCCTCCGATAATGATTCAAAAAGAGGATTAAATCCATGGTTATAACAAGAATCAAAAGCCTTAACAGAGGGTGAAGAAATAGGGGTTAAATATGGTGTGCCAGTTCCATCTACGCCAATAAAAAGATCGCTCAAACTTCTTGTTCTTGATCCTTTTCTGCTACTTCTATCACCCTTTGATTTCCCATCATCAGACTCCAAATCCTCCTTGCTTTCTTCCTTGATTGTGAAGAGAAATCTTGGGGGCCCCCAAAGATTGTGCAGCCTCATCAGTTCAGTTTCAACACCATCTTCACCGTAGCCTTTCAATAGCAAATCTTTGCTTGACCCTAATTCTAGGTCAATTTCTTCATGCCCATTAATGGATTCTGCTGGATTTTTCACTGTATTTGTCTGTTCTTGGCTACTGTTCACAGAATAAGGCTTCTTCCAGCAAAACAGAAAAGAAAAACTTTCAATTTCTCCACTGCTACTCGTTATTCTCTTCTTCCACCATAGCAAATAACATAGCTCTGCCACGAGACCAATTAGAATAAAACCAAATACAAGACTCAACCCAATTCTTAACCCTCTAAATCCCATTTTTACCTAAAAACCAGTTCTAGATTCTAACATTTGTGGAATCCCTCAAAATACATTATGCTAAAAACCCTGATAAACTAAAAAAATTTCTTGAATCCCTTTGATTTGTCATAGTTTGGCTTGAAAAGTAAAGACCCAAGAAGACCTTGAAGTTCATGCTTCTTTAAAGGTACACTGCCTAAGATACACGCACGCTATGGGCCGTGAGAATCTTGGGTGGAGATTGGAATGGAGAAAAAAAAACCTTACCTTTCAATTAAGCTCAGAATCTAAAGAAAAGAGATAGAAAAAAATGTATTTGATTAAGTGTAAAAGGCAAATAGTAGTATATGATTCTATGGTGATTCGAGGAAACAGATATAGACTGGCAAAGTTCACGGTGATGTATGTGTGTATAGAATGGTAGCAAAGGTCACATCTTTCCTGGATGCCTCACATGGGCTGGCAAAAGCATTAATCTTAAAAGATAAAAAAAAAATATTTTAAAAAATATGGCAACTCAATGAGGGGGAGAGAGAGACGCGGAGACAGAAAGAGATGAGAGAGAGAGGGGGATTAGTTTTCAATATCTTTCAATAGGATTATATAGAGGCACGATCGTGCACGATAAGGTAAAACATGACTCGTTAAATTTGAATCGGGTTGATCCGAAGACTCGTTACTTTTCATTTACAGACTTAGACTGACTTACCTAATTTTTATGTGACCTTACTCAATTTGTAAGCACAATGCATATGTGAGTTTTAAATTTTTTTTTAGTTTCATATTTTCCGTTCTCTAAAAAGAAACGACACTCAAAGTTGAGAAACATCTAAAAAATAAAAGAACGAATTCCATTAAGAAACGAAATGACTTGCGATGTTGGAGAAATTTTTCTAGACTAAACTGTCTCCAACTCACTTTCACGCTAAACGAGTGATGATTGATGAGGGATAGAATGGATTATTTAAAGTTTTGTCGATTTAATTACTTTTACCATAAATCAAGGTAAATTGACAAAAAAAAAAAAAAAATAGGAAAAATAGGAAAAAGGAAAAAAAATGGTGTAAATAATTATCAACTTCGTTGAAATAATTTGTTTTCGTTGAAGTAGATGACAAGGCCTCCAAAATAAATACAAACTGGAAATAATGTGAAACCACAAAACAAGAGAGTGAAGAAAGGTAGAATGCTTGAATCACAAAGAATGTTATCCTAAAAGTTTTATTTGTATTCTCTCGATAATGAGAATGCTAAAGGACCAACACACAAATAGATTTAGCAAATTTCAAGTCAAGAACCAGATGCAAATAGCACTTTTGAAATCCGGAAAAAAGGAACAAAGAAAAGTTTAAGTGAATTTTGAGAAAGTTTGGGGATGAATAACACAAAGCATAAGAGAGAATTTTTTATATATTTATAAGTCATGAATTCTATTCCTATTTATAGAATTCCTTCATACACATTCATATGGGTACCAACTTTTCACAAAAACATGGAAATTGAGGTGGAAAAGGTGCCAAACAAAATTTTAAAAAAAATGTCCAACGGTTAAATAATTGCTCTATGCGGTCGCATAGAGGAGCCATAACAGGGAATTGAAGTCCCGACGATGGCCATGCGACCGCATGGCCAAATAGCTTATGCGGTCGCATAGGCAACGAATTTGCTTGTTTCTCACATTATTTTAACCGATTTTTGATCTTCTTTTCAACCATATTTGATCAATTCTCATTTAGAAATATTTGAACAACACAATTATATAACAAACTTGAGATTGGTGTGTATTCTTTTATTAATTCATCAAAATTTCCATTATTTTTGAGATTTGTTGCAAATATATGTCGATTGGAATCTAAATTCTGACGAGATCATAAGCAGTTAAGCACCCTTACTGCTAGACAAGCCCAAAAGAATGTAAGGGCCAATAGCCCGGCACTATGCCCATATAATATTAGCGTGCTATGCCAGATAAAAGGTGAGCAAAATCGGCCCAGCACGAACCGATTTACACCTTTTCCATTACTTCCTGATAAAAGGAAATCAGTGTAACTCACGCATGGAAGCCGGTATAAGATTTCATAAGCCAAATGAGACGGACAAAATGCAAATAAGCATCAAATTTGCATTGCCCAACTATACAATAATTAAACCACGTAGTTGAGTGATTTTGTTTAGCAACAACAAATGCAAACTTCAATCAGAAAACCCACACGATTATTCGATAACAAATAAATGAAAGATCATCACAACACTAAATAATGTCATTTCCATTTCTTGAACTTCATAAACTTTCCACCATGCTTTCCGAACATGCCATGATGCTTCCAACGCTTGCCAAACTTCCCGTGCTTAAACTTTCCATGGTGGCCGAAAGATCCCCCCTGGTGGTGGTATCCACCGTGTGCCAGATGGTGTGCCCCATAAGCAGCTGCAGCCACTGCAGCACCCCCTGCTAAAACTGCTCCCATACCAGATCCATGACCTGTAAGAATTGCGTACCACACGAATTATTCAACATTAACCAATGAATCAGGATAAAACATATAAATAACAAAGAAACAGGTCCTGAGCAAAAGTTACATACTATGGCGAAAGTTAGAAGAGATGAAAGAGATTCCTTTAAAGGAGAAAGAAACTGATGGATTGGCTTTAGTACTTTAGGATTAGGAACATGCACGTGAAAATCTTCGGGAAGAAGGAAATGTTAACAAATTATGTATTGTTCAACACAAAATACTAATATCTAATAGTTGACAAAAGAGATCAAATGTATAGAAATTATAACTTGGATCAGTTATCTCAGATTCTGAATTAAGAAAGACAACCACAACCAAGCATAATATAACTTTACGACAACTGATAGAATTAAACATAACTGTCAGGTGAATTCATAATGCTAGGCTCCACAAAAGATGATTCTTACGCAGAAACTCAATAAAGCAAATGATAGAGGAAGAATAAAAAGGAGATAAATCCAGATTTTATTTATCTTTATTTTTTTAAATCCTTGTAGCAGAAAAGAACAATAATGGAAACAATTTATCTCCAACAAAAAATTATACCTGTGTGGGAAGGACCGGGATAACCTGATGGAGGGTATCCACCTGGTAGCGGATATCCTGCAGGAGCATAGCCTGCCGGTGGGTACCCAGCTGGTGGAGGATAGCCTTGTGGAGAGTAACCATGCGGTGGATAACCATGTGAGGGATATCCTTGTGGGGGGTATGGTGGAGGAGGGTATGCCCCTTGTGGAGGGTATGGTGGAGGAGGGTATGCCCCTTGTGGGGGGTATGCTGGAGGACGGGGGTAGTGTCCAGCTCCAGCGGCATATGCAGCAAGATTAGAAAACAGCCCTCTATCCTCAGTATCATTCTTGTGATTTCCGTCTCCCATTTTTCTTTAAAACAGATCAAAATTGCACGAACTGTAAGCGAAGGACAAGGAAACACTAGTCAATATGACTGCAATGCAAAATAAGACTACCGTCTGTATGTGCACGTTAGCTTATATGTAGAAGAAGTTAACAAATGAGATAAAATAAACAACTGCATCATTATTCTGATAGAAATGATGCATAGGTCTTTTAGTATTAGTTTTATGAAGAATGCATAGTATTGGTGGACCGTAAATTTGTATTTTTCAATTCATGAGAAACACATATTCACACATCAATGACTTTTTACAACAGATCAGAGTCGAGAGAGATATCAAAAGCACCAGCATGTTGGAAGTAAGCCTTAATGGCTTCTTAAGATTGCAATGAAAAATAGAACAAAAAAAGAACCAAAGCAAACCCACATATTTATAAAGGTTCACCCTCAACATAAGAGTTATGTCCATTTCATTGTAATGGAAAATGCCTATCACACATTGAAAATTGACAGTCTAAAATCTTTTATACAGTAGAAATAATAGGGCAACCTACATGTATGAAATATCAATATACCCTAGAAACAAAAGTTTGCGATAGAAGAGTAAGTGGATATTATTAGGTTGCACGGAGTTCAACACAACACAGCTACAACTTGATGAATCATATCCAATATGCATCATCATGACCAATATGAAACAATGATTTCTATTCAGTTTACTTTCTCATGGTTATAGATACATACCCCAAATTTTACAGAGCCACTTTTCGAAAAACTTCCATAGCAGTAGGAACCACAAAAACAACTTTATCCAACATAAAAAATTCTGATCAACTGGGCACATAAAACAAGATAAATAAATCAAACACAAAAGCCACTTAAAGCATCCATTTATTACTGCCTCACAAAATATGTTATAACAATATTCATAATTACAGCTGCCGACAATCATCTCCCAATCCACAGCCAAACACATGATAAAGAAATAATTTTGAAAATCCGATCGTATAATTCTTAATTGTATAAAATAACGGTATCTTCTGTGGGAGTATGATTCATATCATCATCTTCAAAGTAAAAAGATACACATAATTAATCATAAATTGCATGCATATCCACATCAAGAAATTCATAATTTCTTATGTATGATTGATTTTTAAAACTAATGTGATTCAATAAAAGCAAGAAACAGGAAATCGATGTACGAGAAAGGGGAAAAACAAGAACCCTGAAAATAAGAAGAAGAGGCAACATATCGTTTAAAATCTACTTCACAGGAAACATACAGCCTTTACGAAACAAAAATTATCACAGTTTAAGGGGGGGAGACGTTTACCCAATAATTTGCTGTGAGATTCTTCCGATAAGTTTTTCGGTTTAGCGAAGGTTAAAGTGGAGTTAAAACAGAAATCTCCTGGTTTTCTTGTTTCTTTTTTTATTTTTATTTTTTTTAAACCCATAAGATGTTTTGTGAAAAATGTTTTGGAAGTTAAATATTACTTTTATTAAAAAATGATGTTTTTATCACCTGAAAAAGTAATAGAGTTTTTTTTTTAAAAAAAGTAATAAATAATTAAAAAAAATGATAGGAATTTCGAAAAAGTAACAGAAAAAAGTGAAACGCTCAAAAGTGACAAAATGCTCAAAAAAGTAACAAAAATTCAAAAAATTGACATTCAAAAAAACGACACTCACCAATCAAAAGCCTAGAATCGGTTCAATAAAATGACATAGATTTAAAAAAGTAACAAACACTAAAAAAAATGAAAAATTATATTTATTATCAATCAAAAGCTTAGGAGAGATCCAATGGATGATTGATTTTCTTTTGCGGATTCGAAAATGTGGCCGTCTCTTTGTGATTATATTTCACTTTTACTAACTAACGTATTAACTTGAATTTGAAAGCTATTTAATAAGCTGATAAAAATTCAAAAAGTGATATTTTTGTAATTATATTTCACTTCTATTAACTAAAATTTGAAAGTTATTCAATAATGTGACAAAAATTTTAAAAAGTGACAAATGAGAAAGAGACTCTTTGTGTATCATCGATAGCAGAAGTGAGTACATATTTGAACTTGTCAATTTTTATTTCCTCGGCATTCTCAGTAGTACTATTTGGACTCTCCCTATTGCCATTTTCATAAGCTTTTTCACCTCTGCTGACGTTCAGATTCACTAAGTTCGCAATTCTTTCCTTTTTATCTCAACAACTAAGCCATCATTCTACAAATCAACATTCCATCTTTTGTCTAGAAATTCATTCATCACTATAGCATTTTGTCCATAACTCATTGGAGAAATGAAATAGGCTCAAGACCACCTGCAATCACAAAAATAATAATAATAAATACCAAAAATGTGATAGAAGTACTAAAATTTTAGCTTGTTATTCTTGAATCCATTACACACCAAATCTAATCAATTCACATTTTGAATAGATTCTCAATTTCTATAGGTCAAGCATGGGGATCATATTATTGATGTATTGCACCGTACACATGAGTTTATGGGTGCTTCATCAAGGCTTGATTATAATATTTGGCTGCTTTACGAATATATCAAAGAATATCTACAGATTCACGAATATAAGCCCTCAAACTCATTAGAAATTCAACAATTATGATTTTAAAAAAACATTGGAAATCACCTAGAAGTACACACGTTGTTCATTTAAAGATTAACATCTCCACCGCAACTATTAGCATAGCAGAAATTCTACAACTTTAAGTCTTTAACCAAAAAAAAAAAAAGATAAATAAATAAAATTCTATACCGCTCTAAAAATTGAAATAGCAGGGTATCTCCATGCCACATTGATTATAATAAAAACATCTTGGAATAGTCAATTACATATATGGACACATACATGCTTACATACAGATGTGTGTACATATATGGAGGAGGGGAGAGAGATTTTCTTGAGAACCATTGTTGTTGCAATTGCTAAGTTTGTTACGCTTCATTTATACCTAGAATGGCCGAAACCTTAAGGTGGAGACAACATGGAGCAAACGGTGAAGATCAAAGAAGAGGGTTTCTTTTTTGAATTGTTAAAGAGATTTGTCTTCTGCAGGGGTGGACCCAGTCCTCGTGACCGCCCGTACTGGATTCATCGGGATTTTTTTTTTTTTTACAATATATAAATTCTTTTAGCCTATAACTGTTATTTCATTTAATTTTCAAGTGCTCATTCGGTTGAGTTAGTTAGAGCTTGCAATTTTTATGAGATGTCATTGGTTCGATTCCCTAACTTACAATTCATATATTTTTAGTTCTCCAATTTTTACCATTTTACAATTCTTACCAAAATTAATGATAATAGGGAGGGGAGAGTCAAACCCGTGACTATCCTTAAAGATTATTGAAATCCTTACTATAGGGGCACTTGCTGAGTTTTATATTATTAATAAACGATAATGCCCTTATGATCGTTGATTGTCGACGTTGATTTGTCAATGTCCACTCGGACTGAACTTCAATGTTGGGTCTGTCCATGGTCTTCTAGAACGAGAATTGGGGATCTGATTGGGGGGTTAGAATGTATTAATTACATGGTTAGTATTTTATTTAATTTGAAAATTGTATTATTCAATTTGATTAATTTAATAGTGTGCCTAATATATTGTGTAAATATGTAATTGAAAATAAATATGTAAGAACAAAAAAAGGTTTCAAATAATGGCTACCAAATAAGAGCTATGGTTCTTGCGGACTCGCGGTTACTTCTAAGCGAGTGTTTGGTAGGTTTTTCCAATCGTGTGATTTCCTTGTCTCGATATTAATCAGCTTTTAAAGGTAATACGTAATTAAATGAAATTTTAATTATTTATGGTGATTATGTAACACGCAAGGAGCATGATTGTCTAATAACAAAAAAAATTATCTTTCAATGGAGTAAATAATTATCTTCTCTTTGTTATTTAAACGTTTGAAAAACTAAGACCTTGTTTGATCCTCATTTTTCAAAAGCATTTTTATCTCTCTTCTTTTCAACCACACATTCTTCTATAAAATAATATTACACAACCAAAAAAATTTCTTTCATTTTTAACCACACATTTTCTATCAATTTACTATTCCAAAATACATTTTACCTGAAAGTAAAAGGCTCAAACATGCCCTAAATCTAGTAATCCGTTACACGGATTGTTTCATCTAAGTGTCAAATTTCCCTCAGTGTGGACACAATCACATTTAGGGCGCGTTCGGTAAAAATTAAAATCGGATTAAAATTCAAAAACTAGTTGTTATTGTTGACTTTTATTAGACGAGTGATACCCAATAACAGTCGTATTTTCAATTTTAATTAGATTTTAATCCCTACAGAACGGTGCCTTAGGAGTGACGATTACACATGAACACATCACTTTTGACGTATTTAGTATAGTAAATTGTACAAAAATAAAAGATGTGTTTGACTAAACTTAAAAAGTGTTTTGACAGTTATCTCTAGATGATCTTATTCGACTAATTTGTTTTCTATTTTCACGATTGAAATTGCAACTCAGTTTTGCTTGAAGACATGTCATTTGATGTGCAGTACAACATATTGTACTTTCGGTTCATCTTATAATAAAACAAGTGAGGTCAATACGCCACGATGGGATTGATGTCATGCAGTGACGGGGAAAAACGCAAATCATGAAAGCAATGATGACTGAGAAGAATTCAACTCAAGTCTATCATGAAAGCAAAGAAGTCAGTGAGAACAAATTATCTCATCACCTCAGCAAGAATATTGGTACAGGAACTTCAAACTACCTTTTTTCAGAAATTTCATTTCATACTAGAGAGAGAGATGCCCACATTCAAATTCTCATCTTTTTAGCTACCTTAGGCCTAATAAGATGAAGAGAACACAGATTTTATTCTATCTTTTCTCTATATGGATTTTAATATTAGTAGCATTTCAACAGCGCCATGCTGCTAGCTCCGATGTTCAAGTGAGATCAGGTAAATCACAACCACCTCCATTCCCACAACCAAATCAACGAAGTTTTTGATTTTTAAGAATACGAGTTTCTCACCTGAGCCTACCTGGATATCTTCTGAATCTTTATTACAGTTGGTTGCAAGATCAGCCCTGCAGAGTGCAGTTCAAGAACAAGAAGTGGATATTTTCTAACAACTTTGGTAAGCATTTTAGTCTCCACTTTTTAATTGTCTTACTAGGTTGATAATATTCGTAACACCAAGTCATGTTTTACTAGCAGACAAACAATAACAAGGAGGTAAAAGAGAAGAAGATATCTAAAACACCGTCTGGACCGAACCCAATTGGACATCATCGTCTCCCATCAATGCCCTAAAGTATTTGTCCTCCTAACACAATAATTCTTCAAGTTATTGGAGTTTTTATATGTTTGTACAAGTTAAAAACATGTAATGTACAGGGTACTGTACAAAAGTCGGAATTCTTTTGAATATTCGATTTCCCTTTATAAAATATGAGACAGAAAAATCTTCATAATGTTGTTGCTTTAAAAAATACCCAATCTCGTTCTTACAAGCAAGAGATAGGGCAGGTCAAGAAACAGTAGATAGGAATATGGTCTACTTTCCAGAAGGGGAAGTTGACGTAGGATGCAATAGAACAATTGTAGGAGAAGGGGAAAGGGAAAGGAGAGAGAAGAGGAGAAAGGAGGGAGAAAAGAGAGAAGAAGAAGGAGAGCTGAAGATAGAAATTGGGGAAGAAATTAATTATTTCATTATATCAAGCTTCTCAATTACATTGCACAAGACCCCTTAATATAGGGTTTCAAAAGACCCTATTCTAAGTAAGAAAATACTATAAAAGGCAATAAATCAAACCCTAATAATGTTTCCTAAAATACGCATTAAAATTGGAAATTGAATATAATAATATCCCTTCTAATTCTCCATCAGAAGGTGTCCTTAAACCAAGAAACCCCTCGGTAGACTTCACATTCAAGTATGATAGTTAAAAGGAAACATTTAATTCACCATAGCAGCATTTAGTTCTATAAAAACTCGGTAAAATATTAAACTATGTAATATATGAATGAGGTACACTTGAGAGCTGAGGGACTATTTCAAAAAGAAAGCATGCCTTTAAACTGATGACCGACGTATGAAGGGCCAGCTATGTATTCACTAACTCACAATTTTAAGAAATATACAAGGCTTGCTAGTAACTACAAAAACAATGTACAATTTCATACCGTGCGCTTCCGCTTTGATCGCTTACTTTTCCTCGGACCAGAAGGAACTGATTTAGTGCTGTTAGAAGCATATGCCTCTTCCAGAACTTCCTCATCCTGCAGGGAATGTTAAACAGCATCTAAAAATAAGCTTAAGTAACATCCAAAATGGATAAAGAATCATGTTTATTATTCATGCAGTAGAATTTCTAACATCCATTGTCTCACGTCTGCATGGTGCAGAATCAGATGTTCAAAGAATTGAGTACTAATTTTAACTAAATAAATTTTCCCTTTCTCTGTCCACTTGAGATGAGGTGGTTCAACACGGTATTAGAGACAAAGAAAGATACTCAATTCAAGTCTCTCTCTTACCATTTATGAAAATTGTGCATGCATCAAGCCTTTGATGAAAAATGAATTGCATGCACGTGAGGAGCGTTTTGATAAGATTCATTGCTCCGATCTCTTTCCCATGGAAGAATGTTTTCTTCTTAGACTATATTTAAATAAATAAAGTGTCATTTCTCTAACAACTTAAAATTTTAGATGAGATTGTTAAACAATAGCATACGAAACTAGTACACGAGCCCAAGCGTCCTCTGCTCATTGCATTGGTTTTGATAGGCATGTTTTAACACCATGTCAGAGTTAGATTTGGAACGGTGTTATTCTATCAAGGAACTGAAGTGAAGAAATTTTCCGATTACTAGTTGTGCACTTAGTTAATGTTTGGGCTTGGTAATGGATATTGTGAAATGCGTGTTTACCATGCATGGCTTAGTGAAGTAGAAAAGTCTTGGTGGTCAGGCCCAACAAATGAGGTTTAAGTAGGTTATACTACCCAATCAAAAGAATGCTGCAGCGAGATAATTATTATGTTGTGATGGGTCTACTTCATGATGGAAACTTCCTAAGTTTAACTTAAAAAACACAAAGAAAATAACAACTGCATATTTTTTCTCCTAAAAAAAGTCTTCAATGTTAGAATGGTATCCAATTTGCCATCAAGCTTTTCATATGAACCATGAAATGAAGTTTACCTTGGACTTCATTTCTTCATTTGACTCGTCTTCGGAGTCAGATGCAAGCAAAGTCTGACCCTCATCTGCAGGCAGTGCTTTACTCTTTTTCTTGTTCTCGTCTTCTTTCAATTGCCTAAATCTGTATTAGAGATAATTTCATTCAATAAAGAACGTACTAAAACAGCAGAATATAAATGATTAAAAAGGCTTAAGATAAGAAACGCACCGATCACCGGTACGTTCTGGCTGAGCACTTGATCGTTTTGCAAGTCCAGCACTGATAATTCTGCTAGCGGTCTCACTCACAACAGGCTTTGCACCTCCCATTTTGCGTAACCATACTTGTTGTGCTGTGCTGAGCACGTTATTTGTGAACCTGAAAAACCAATAATATGAGCGAAAATCATCAAACCCAATAAATTTTCATTCTAATGTAAATACTGTATGGCTGATAATATGAAATCGTACTTGATGCTTACAAATATGTGTTGACAAGAAGTACGTCTCTCCATGCATATGTAAATTTAAAGTCCTTGGGGAAGATATCAAGTTTTTAAAGTTCGGCATTTATAAAACTGTGCCAATTTAATATTGTTATTCTTTCCTCGAGTGATCCCCAATGTGACATTGTTAGATTGAAATTCTATATATATAAGCATTTAACTGTCTCTAACAAATGGGACATTACATTAATCATACGTCATGTGATACATTGTACGAATAAATCACACGTTGGCATGCGTGTAAAAATATCTTTTCTTGAATATAAATGGCAATTCACTAACAAGGAAAAGTTGTACAGGACAAGGTGTTCACAAACAAGAAGTACAGGAAAAAAAAAAAACTAATCATGCCATCAAAATGTGGCGACTCATCCATGCTAATAAAACATATTATTGCAAAAAAGTGGTTTTATTTTATATATATATATATTCTAACTTGGTTTGAATTAGGATCAATTTAGACTTGGATGTTGAGTTCAGATCCATATCTTACTCACTATCAAAATCAAGGTTAAAAAACCGAGTTCTATTTATATATCATCTAACTGGAGCTTGTGCATGTCATAGTGCCTCACATGCGTGGTCTATGAAGATCTGAACATGATGGGAAACCAGGTGGAACATCAGCGCATAAATTAAGAAATAATAAACTCATAAACCAATAGTTGATATGATGAAACAATAGATAAGTAGTGCTCCAACTTACCAATAAATTGATAATCCAGATGGAACAGACAAAGAAAAGTAACCAATCATGAACGGAAGAAACTTCAACACGAGAAGTGTGTTCTTCTGAGATGGATCATCTGTCTACCATAACAAGATTGAGTTATCACGGAGACATGCAAGAAGGAAAATTATAGAAAAGCAAAAATCAAACTTATGTTTGATCTTACTTGGGGAGGCTTCATGATTTCCATTGACACGTACTGAGATACCACAAGGAGAACAGGTAAAACAAGGTATGCTACAGTGTCATGCCAACCAAGTGGTGGATGTCCATCCTGCAAAATTTACAACACAGTACACACGTTATGGAGCCAAGCACCATATGATAGCATAGTATCTATATCTTCCTAGTGTAGAGGATTTCAGGGACACGAAAGGAGAGAAATGGATTGTGTGAGAAACAAAAAAGCAGTCAAAGAGGCAAGAAAGCCACTGGTTAGCTACTAAATTTGGAGACCATCAAGTTTCCATTACCACAAATGGGAATAGCCAGGAGATTCCAGCCCCACTTTGCCGAGCAGCGATGGTTGTTGGGCCTCCCAAAGAAGGAATCCAAAAGAAACCTTCAGTCAGCAGCCCCTGCATAAGAATGTTGTGAATCCATTGCTGTGACTGAAATCAGATGACACTAAATACTCAAATACCAATAAGCAACTTCCTGTGTACCTCATTTGCAACATTTGACAGAGCCTGATATAAACCTATCCAGACTGGTATTGTAGCCAAAGTTGGAAAACATCCTGTTATTCCATGAAAAAAAAATTAGTAAAATGAGGAAGGAGATAATATGCAGAAACTAGATTGATATTTTAGAGGTGCCAAGTTAGTTGCTTTGACTAGATGTGTTAATGAGGAAATGACACTACGGAGAATTGGCAACTCCACACCCCAAAAAGGAAGAACAGAAAGAAAGAGGAAAAAACGACAACAAACTAAGTCCTGTTTCCAAATAAAGTAATAAACTCTCTGTCGACTACATGAAACCATTTTCGCCTTTCATTCTAACCTAAGCTAAAGTCATTCCTTGGCAATGACATTGCCATTTGCATAATCAAACTTTAAATTCCTTGAAGTCTCTAGTTCCTACACTGAAAGTTGTTCCAAGTCTTGATAGTTAGTTCTCATTGAGAGTGGTCAAAGAAAAAGAGCAGAGTTGGTTGGCTCACTTGATTAGAGGACAAAGTGAAATCTATAATAAGATAACATTAATTCTCGAAAAGCCGAACCAACTTAAAGAAATGCAAGTCATGAAGAATATAATCTCTTATGTACCTAGGATGCTTTAGATCAGGTTATAATAGAAAACAAGAAGAAAAACTGATGTACATCAATATAGATAGAGCTAAATGAAAGAAAAGGAATGCAAATTGTTAATCACAAGAATACCTGCCAGAGGATTGACCCCCGCCTGTTTATATAAACGGGATGTCTCAAGTTGTATTCTTTCCTGGAAGAAAATTAAGAATGATATAAAGATTTAGATCACCACGCTTATCACAATTAAGTTGGAATTTTGGCACTAAACTTATCCATGTCTCCTTGTTCTACTAAACTTATCTTTAACTGCTAACTGTATCTTAGAGCCGACTACTTTATCTTTCTATTCTTCCTTATTACCCTATATTGATAGCTGGATGATGCCAAATTCATAATTTATCTATACTGCATGTTTCATTTAGTCTCGAGGTACAAAAATCACATCAATGTAATAAAATAATAATGGTAGAAATGCTCACCTGATTTCCTGCATATCTTTGTTGGATTGCTTTGATCTTTGGTTGCAGGTTTTGCATTGCAAGTGTTGATTCCACCTTATCAAAAAATAAAATGGACATTATTTTATAGAACCCAATACAACTATTGACATTCAAAAACCAGAAAATGGAAGAGCAACCATG
Organism: Fraxinus excelsior; assembly: GCA_019097785.1. Classification (NCBI taxonomy): domain Eukaryota; kingdom Viridiplantae; phylum Streptophyta; class Magnoliopsida; order Lamiales; family Oleaceae; genus Fraxinus; species Fraxinus excelsior. The sequence continues at coordinate 597,507 of CM032635.1, read as the reverse complement.
TAGAAATAGAAAATGGGATTATATCGTGCACATAAAATAAGTGTTTCTCTCTCAAATTATAAAATAATTAATTTGAGCAGAGGTAAGTGAGTGGCAAGAGCAGGTTTACTAGAGTAGACATCTTTATTTTCACCTGTTGCTTCGTCAAAGGGAGTGTGGCGACCTTAACAAGAACAGTGAGCAATATAATAGCAAATCCATAAGCATAGGGCACGTGCACAGCAGAAAGCCCATCCTTTAGTACCTGATAACCGCAAATAGTCAGAGGAACGAGTTTGTTCAATTAAATTAAATTTGTAACAAGATCAATTACCTTCAGGACAACTTCCATGGCGTCAGAAATGAACCCAAACCACCCTCCACTTTTCGCCGACTCAGACGCGGCGCCACCATCAACAGCCGATGCAGCATCAGCCAGAGTATAGAGAAGTCCTTCAGCTCGGCTAACAGTCGCGTTAAAATCAATTGAATTATGAAAAGAATGAATAGGCGGGAGGTCATGAAGGCTATATCTCAATTTAGTGCTTATATGTATGGTCTGTGACGGGAGGCGACGGCCGAATGAGGAAGGAAAAGGAATACCCAGGAAGAAAGGGGAGGAAATTAGAGTCCTCGCCATAAGGATTCTCAGAGGAAAATGAAAATGAATTTGATTCTGAGGGAGAAAATTTGTGGAGTGAATTGAGGTTGTGCTCAATTGTCCGTATCTTTTGTCTGTCTGGATAGAGCGGTACGGAGGGCTTTTTGGTATTTTCACTCATCAACTGTCAAAGAATACATCCAATTACAAATATCTATGGTCGTTGGCCAATCTCGTATTCAACAGAACTTACCGAATTTTCTTATAAACATTTCATAAGCTAGACAAAATGTTGGTCACATACTTTTTAGGCTGATAAAAATGTTCTATAAACTCTATGCAAACATGCCCATTGTGGCCATGAGTTCCGTACTATACGATGTCATTTACTTGAAGACTTTTTCCCTTAAAAGTATTTTAAAGAAATTTAGTTCATATTTGTCTCTCTTTAAAATAAATTTTTTTAATTCTTATACTCATTTTTACTCACACATTTACATAATAAAATATTTTGTACCAAAATTTAAATTTTTTCTCTACTTTTTAATCACATATCCTAAAAATAATTCACTCATGTGGCATTATTGTGATCAAGCATCTTTGTTAGCTCGAGCCCTTCCAAACCTATGAGGCACCTCCTACAGACCTCGGGATACATCTAGTGCTCAAGCTCTTACCTTAATGCTCAAGCTATCAAACCAATGTTTTTGGGTAATTTGGTGATAAAGGTCATCGGGATATATTGCCTCGTGACGATGTTCATCCTCGAGTAGCATCCTTCACTCGCAGACACCAAGTCAACCAACGACTCTAGCCCTACCCAATCCCCCCGAGCTCAAGGATCCTAGGTCATAAAGGAATCCTATCTTGGGCAACACCTCTAATCACATCCATATAGTCACTCCAAAAAATAAGGAAATGACTAAACTACCTACCTCTACAAATACATCATTCTCATTCATTATTCAGGTACGTTTTTACATATATTTTTCAGCATACATCTTCTTTCTCTATTCTCTCTCTGACTTAAGTATCGGAGGAGCGACGAGGCTAAACCTCGACGCCTTTGTTTCAGGTAAAGGAAGACCTAGTTCGTACTCGTTCTCAGTCGTCAAGCTCGGGAAATCAACATGTGCAATTTTTTTTGTAGCATCAATCACTATTCAAAATTTCATTTCTTTAAATAATGACCAACAAACACAAGCTTATTAAAATTATGTCTTTAATGTGCATAATTTTGACTACAAACATCTTTCTAATTGTCTAAACGAATACAAGCAATGCCTCACAAATATATTACGATCAAGTACAGAAAAGTTTTACACTTGATGGGTTTTCATTGAAAGACGAAAAAAAAGACAAACGGGGTGCCACGTATGGATTCGATCAAATTAAGCATGTACGTTAGGCTTAAATCAATAGATTACTATCATTAAAATGAAAATAGTCAAAATGTTTAGACAAGTTCAAACACGAGAATGGAAGAAGGGAGTGAGAGAAAAGCCACGCTTCTCCTCTACACGTATTTTTTTTTTCTTAAGACGATAGAAGAAGAGAGGTTAAGATAAAATTGTAAGACTTTTGCGAAAGGAACTTTTTGACTAAATTTTATTGGCCTAAAGTGCTTTATACGTAATATTGTAAATGGTAAGTTTATTAGTGAATAACAATTGTATTTCTACAACTCTAGAAATTAATTTCATTATTACCCCAATCATTCTCTATAAAGATGAGGCTTTGGTTCTCAATAAAACATATAAATCTATTGATTTCCATAGATTATCACACATTATCAACGTGAAGACTTAATTCTTCAAAATTTAATAAATGTAGTAATTTTTTTAAGTATAATCATTTATCATGTACTAAAATTAGTTTTGTGACATGAATATTTTTCGTCAATTGACTCAATTCACATATCCCATTCATGTATGTAAATGGTTTATTAATTGTGCAAAAAAATCATAATTATTCATGCATTCAATTCATATATATTCACCTATCTTGAGGTTGACTTTATTCATAAATCAATCAATCCAATTCATGCAAATAATGATACACGTCTTTTTTTTTTTTTTTTTTTTTAAATAGTAGAGAAGCTGCCAACTTTTATAATAAAAAACGGTGCGGTCGAATTGATCAATTTACGACCCTATTCAATTAGGCCAATTCATAGTTTACTAATATCAATTTCATAGTTAAATATTTCGTCAATTCATGGGTTTGAGTAAGCATAATGATTACTTTGTCCTATTTGCATGTCTATATATGAAATCTTGTCTCGGGCATGTTTGGAAGACTTTTTACTAATGCATTTTTGGTAATTAATTTTTTTTTTTTATAAATTCATATCATATGTATATGGTAATTAAATATATTTAAATGTTCTTTTATAAATTTTAAATTAATAATTTATCATATTATTGCTCCTGAAGTAGCAAAACATTATAATTAATATTCATGAAAAATATTACTTGCTCCTAAAAAGCATAAATTATAATAATTGACATATTGATCTTGAAGAAATAATAATAAAATACAACGTGCTCTTGGAGCGTTACATGTTTCGAATAATATATTATTTTGAATTAATGTTTATTACTGAAGAAAAACATATAACTCATGTTATGTTAACATTGACTACTTGAGTAATTATGTGATCATACAATGTTTAATCATATTATTCGAAAATAATTGTATTTTCTTTATTATCCAGTTAATCAGATGACAAGTATCACAAAGTTTGAGTTTGTTGCACTTGACATATTTGGCAAAAACTATCCGTCATGGGTACTCGATACTTATATCCATCTTATTTTAAAAATGTATGGAAGAGATAATAAAAGAAGGAAACAAATAATTCATGTAGGATTGTGCAAAAACATGCATCTTTCTTTGTCATCATCTTCACGATTAATTAAAAAAATGAATATCTCACTTAGAAAGATCCATAGATTTTTTGGAAAAAAAATTAAATGAAATATTTGATTATCATATGACTATAGTCCTCTCCAAAACCCACTACAAGTGGATGCACTTTCATTTGCAAGAGTTTAAAACTATTAGTGAGTACAATTTTGAGTTGTTCAAAATATGTACAAAGTTGACATTTTCTGGAGAAAAAATCACCAATGAAGATATGTTGGAGAAAACTTTTTTTACCTTTCACGTCTCGAATGTGCTCCTGCAGTAGCAATATCGTGAGCGTATTTTCAAAAATTACTCAAAACACATATCTTGTCTGCCTATGACTAAATAAAATAATGAACTACTGATGAAAAATCATAATTTATGTTCAACTGATTATGTACCAATACTTGAAGTAAATGATACTGCATTGCCAAGCGCAAATGCAATATTAAGACGTGGACGCGAACATGCACATAGAACAAACCATTGACGAAATAATCAACAAACCTATCGGTAATAAGGTAACGACTTCAAAAGGTATAAAGTAAACAAAAGGAACACAATCCAAAAAGAAATATGAAAAAAGTTGTTTTAGATGTGGAATGATGTTAAAACATATTTTTTCATTATCTAAAGGTTACTATTAATTTGAGATCATTTCGTTATCAAAAGTTGAGATCTACTTTAGTGGGATATGCAGATACAGTTATTTATCTGACCCACATAAAACCAATTCACAAATAGGATATGTGTTTACACGTGAATAAACAATTATATCATGGAGATCTATGAAGCAATCTTTGATAACAACATTCTCAAATCATTTTGAAATTATTGCAATCCGTGAAGTAGGGTCAGGATGTGTATGGTTGAGGAACATAACCCATCATATCCAAGCATCATGATGATTAATTTTAACAAAAGATAGTCTAACAATTTTGCATGAAAACAATATTGTTTGTATTGCACAATTCAAAGGATGATATATCAAAGGTGACATGACGAAATATATTTTTCAAAAGTTATTTCATACACACGAGTTTCAGAAAATAACGACATTAATGTTCAACAAATTCGTTCAATCACAATGTGATTGATTTATTTGCTAAAGCACCGCTAACATCTACATTCAATAAATTGGTTCACAAGATTGGAACGCGTCGACTCAAAAACTTTTAGTCAACATCAGGGAGAGTAACTCTTCTATTTTTACTTCGCTCAAATTTTGTCTAATTGGATTTTCCTTAGCAATGTTTTAATGAGATTGCATTTATCTTTAATATTTCAAAATAACTGTACTATGTTTTCTTCATTTGAATTTTTTTGTCCCGTTATGTTTTTATTAAATAAGGTTTTAACGAGACAAATATTTTGTAATGTGTCATTCAAGGAGTATTGTAAATAGTAAGTTTATTAGTGAATGTCAATCGTACACATACCACCCTAAAAATTATTGTTATCGTATTCCAATCATTCTTTATAAATATGGGGCTTTGGTTCTTCATAGAATATATAAATCTATTGACTTCACTCATTTTTTTTTCTATAGTTTGAAATATAAAATATCATGGGATTGCATATATAGTTTTGTCTCAAATACCCTTATAAAGCAAGTTCCAGCCATATAATGTATTTGAGAAATGATGTATCATGCTCTCGTTATTCTTCATTAAATTATAATTTTTTTTACTAATTTTTTTTTTATCAATTATACATTTTTTCAATAAAATAATATTATTTGTAAATTCAAAAAAAAAATTTCTTTTTTAATCATACATTATGTCAAAATATTATTATTTCTTTCATTATATCGTGGAATAATAGGCCTCTAAGTCCAATTTGATTTTGTCAAAATTTAAATTTTTAATGAAAATTATAAATTTCGTAAAAATACGTGGTTGAATATGAATAAAAAAAATAACAACATAAAAATTCAGTATTTTGCGTATAGTTGGACATTGGTCGGTTCGGTTCCCAAATTTTGCAGGTATTTAATAAATGGAATCGTCGGGTCCAAATATAATTATGAAATCGTTCGAGTTCGGTTCTATTCGGTTCGGTTCCGTACCATAATTATTTTTTTAAACATTTACAACAACAACATTACATAAATATAACTAATGACATTTTAATTCGTAACTTTTATAAATTAACGGAACACAATTTAAAAATATATAAATAATAAGATGTTCAATAAGATTAATTCAATTAATACAAATACCAAAAAGTAGATACTAAGGCCCTGTTTGAGCCAAATTATTGTAGAATGAGAATGAAAAATATAACCGTTATTGGGGTCAACACAAGAGATAAAAAATTTGAATTTAAATGTTGATGTGATGGATAACGGTCATATTTTTCATTTTAATGAGATAATAATGTAATATCAAACGTGGGCTAATATTAAAACATTGATGATCCATATCAATAATTTATTTGCTTCAAGTAGCATGCATAAAGAAAACTAAATATAAATTATAAGTTATTAAATTTTTTTTTTTTTAAATGTTGGTTATTCTTACCAACTATTTGATTTAATCATTAATTGCTTGACTTGTCGTAGTAAGAAACTCTACAAGTATAATTGAAAAAACACAATTAACAAACACAAATAAACTAAAAATTGTTCAAATAAACTAATAATTATTTAGATTCTGGTCCTATTCGGTTCTTGGTCTAGAACCGACCCAAACTCACTGATTCTTAATTTGAGTCCGTTCGGATATTTAATTTATAAAAAATCGTTCGATTTAGTTCGAGTTCGATCCGATTTCGATACTTTTGTCCCGCCTAATTTCGCAAGTAGAAATATTATACTTCCCAAACGAGGATATACGTGTGAATGGCCTATTGAAATGACCAAAATTCCATTTTGGCCTTTGACCAATAAATAACATAAAAAAAAAGGAAAACCCGAAAATGAAGGTTATAAGGTAACTTGCAAAAAATACCCTCATTGGAAGGAGAAGAAAAAGTCTACAAACGTGAAAACCGTCCAAAATTTTTCCAAAACCGACCATTATTCACAAAAACCGACCACTATTCACAAAGGAGCTGGCCACCCACCGACAAAGATGACCCACGCAGAACAAATGTTAGTTTTTTTTTTTTTGATTTGAAAATGGATTCCTCGTGATACATATGTGTTAAAGCTCGAATTTTTTTGTTATTTATGAAATGTATGAGTAGATTTAGACTATAGGGCAATTTATTTGAGGAATGTGGTCATTTTGGGACCTTGAATCGCCGGAAATGGCGATTTTCAGGCACCATTTCCGGCGAGCTGCCCAAATGGACGGTTAACAGCCGGTCCATTTCTGGACCGGCTGTTAACCGTCCATTTGGGGGCCCAAGGCCTCCACTGGACGGGCTGTTAACAGCCCGTTTTGGAGGCCAATTGGGCCCCCAAATAACAGCCGATCCATTTCTGGACCGACTGTTAACTGTCCATATTGGGGGCCCAAGGCCTCCACTGGACGGGCTGTTAACAGTCCGTTTTGGAAGCCAATTGGGCCCCCAACTAACAGCCGGCCCGTTTAGTTTTTTTTTTTATTATATAATTTAATAAATGTATAATTAATAATATTAATATATATATTATAATTATATAATGTTTGATAATATATAAAAATTTTATTATTATTAATTTTAATGAATATGATATTTTAATATAATAAATTAATAATTGTAATGTTAATAAATAATTATATTATTAATTTATTTAATTTTTTTCCTTTTAATTAAATAAAATTTATATTATTAATTTTAATTTTTGAATACGTAATTATTAATATAATGAAATTAATAATTTGTAATTTTTGTTAATAAATAATTATATATTATTTATTTAATTGTTTTTTTCCCTTTTTAATTAAATAAAATTTATATTATTTTATTTAATTGGAATATGATAATTATTTAATATAATGAAATTAATAAATTTTGTAATGTTAATAAATAATTATATATTTATTTATTTATCTTTTTTTCCTTTTAATTAAATAAAAATTTAATTATTTAATTTTAATTTGAATATGTAATATTTAATATAATGAAAATTAATATTGTAAATTGTTAATAAATAATTACTAATTTATTTATTTAATTCTTTTTTTCCTTTTAATTAAATAAAATTTAATATTATATAATTTTATTTGGAATATTGATTAATTAATTAATATAATGAAATTAATAATTGTATGTTTATAAATAATTATAATAAATTATTTATTTAATTGTTAATATTTTTTTAAAAAAAAAAAAAAAAAAAAAAAAAAAAAATACGTAATTTTAATTTGATAATTAATAAATATTAAATTAAATAATGGTAAACCGTAAAGTATTATATTTTAACAAATTAGTTATCTTTCTTAATTATTTCGTTTAATTTTTTTGTTTTGATAATTTAATAATTTAAATAAAATATATGTATTAATTATTAATTAAATTTTAATTACTGATCATTTTATATATATATAACGAAATAAATAATTTGTAATTGTTATGCCATTTTACTGTATTTCATTATCTTATGTTCGCAAGTGGATAGTTAATTTTTTTTTTCCAATTTTGCAGTATGGAGTATCACTTTGACGTGACGTTGAGACAGATTACGGGCAAGGCTACCTGGAAAGGTAACTTCGGCAGTTACACTACCGTGTTGGAGCTGCTATTTGATGAGCATCATGTAGATATGCTTCGATGTTTATTTCTTTGGCCCCTGTATGAGTTGAGAGACGTACAGTTCTCTGGGCAGATCCTCGATGCACTACTGTGCCGATTGCTTACTCCAGTCGACGGCGATGCCCTTTCCACTCGACCTGGGGGCAAGTTTCCCGATTCTCATGTTTGATTTTGCTCTCATCACATGACTGCAGATTACGGGTGATGATGCAGCTCGTACTGTACTCAGCAGAGGGCAGATTGCACGGACACTTACTTGGAGGGGACATGGGACCGATGCTGCCTTGTCGGCTCTGATGGACGCGATCACTAGATGTGACGACATGTTGGATAGACTGAATCTCGGCCTGGTCTACATCTTTGAGAGCGTGTTGCGATGTCACCATCGGAGAACTGGGATAGACCTATTACATCTGGAGATCGTCCGACAACATTGATGTGTTCAACAACTATCCGTAGGGTCGAGATGTTTTGAGGACACGGTGAACGTATTCACCAGATCACACTAGAGGCCGAAGGGGACCATGCGAAAATACGATACATACGGATTACCCCTTGCTGTGCAGGTAAATGTTCGACATACTTTTATTATAATATTTTGTTTACAATAAATATGAATTAATATGTATTGTGTTGCAGATCTGGGCGTACGAGACGGTCCCCCTCCTAGGTCCCCAGTTTGCGAAGCGAGGGGAGACACCCTGCCCTCGGATGCATCATTAGCGAGCAGAGGGATGTCCGACTAGCAAAAAGCCATCAGCTCTCCTCGACGACCCTAAGGTAAGATAATACATTTGCAATTTCTGTTGTGTGTATGTACTACCAAAATTATTTATGTGATCATTAACAAAATGTTGTTATGCCAGATTCGAGTCATAACACAGTTGATGCCGTCGATGGAGGAGGAGGGTCTTGGATATGTGCGTGAATTGGCGCTCATGGGCATGATGAAGCAGCTCGAGATGAGAGGTACGTGATTGATATAATCGATTTGCATGTGTCAATCGAATTTTCATTAAATACATTAATTTTTATGTTCAATTCGTGTAGGGGGGCGATAATGCTTCCCACCCGCCGCCGCCGGGGGCTTCACCGTCGCCGCCACAGCAGAGGGTATCACCGCCCCAGGTGCCGAGGACTTCATCCCCGCCACTGCCGTAGAGGGCTTCACCTCCGAGGGTTTCACCGCCCCTACCGCAAGGTGCCTCATCGCCCTCATGGGCATCACCGTTGCCGTGGTCAGTTGCGCCGCAGAGGGCATCACCGTTGCCGATGGCATCACCGCCACCGATCAGATCACTTTCTCCACCGTCCACTGATATGTACGACCACCTCACTGAGTTTATAGCAGGTCAGATGGAAGAGATGCGCCGAGAGTTTAAGGGTCAGATGGACGAGATGCGCCGAGAATTTAGGGGTCAGATGGACGAGATGCACGGAGAGTTTAGGGGTCAGATGGACGAGATGCGCCGAGAGTTTAGGGGTCAGATGGACGAGATACGCCGAGAGCTTCAGGCTAAGATTGCAGCCCTCCGAGGCGATATCATTTGCGGGAGACGCTGACGGAGGTGGTGATGGAGGGGGTCATCTCTGGGCGGATGATGCCACATTGGCTTCGTTTTTTTTTACCCGGAGGAGGGTAGGAAAGAGGCGGTTCCCCCGGAGGAGGGTAGGCGAGAGACGGTTCCCCCGGAGGAGGGTAGGAGAGAGGCGGTTCCCCGGGAGGAGGGTAGGAGAGAGGCAGTTCCCCCGTAGGAGAGTAGGACAGAGGCGGTTCCCCGCGAGGAGGTTGTGGTGGTGGGGAGGACAGAGGCAGAGGGTAGGACGGGAGGAGTTTGGTGGTGTTGGTGAGCCCGGATGATGTTATTCCCGAGGTGGAGGACGAGCGAAAACCTGACGTAGCTGCGGGAAAAAAGGCATGTCGCTGACACCCCGGAGCAGGTGGTCGGCAAGAGGGTAGGTTGCCTTCGCAGTACGTCGTTTCTCCTTTCACGGCTGAGGCAAAGAGGAGGACGTTCGTTGATGGGATGTACCCCAATCTGTTCCGGGAGGTGGACGCAGGTCTTCGAGGCAGAGTTGAGGATAATTAAGACCCGGTAAGTATTATAGAATTTAAATTAAAGTACGTTTAGCTAATTCATTTTCTATATCTTTTTCAACATTTTTCAATTTTTTATTTTTAGGACAAACCTGCCAAGTTGTCTCGAAGATGATAGTAGATGCATATAAGTGGTTTTCGCGAGATTCAACCACTCAGGGACGTGGCTCGCGACGATGTAAGTGAAAATATTCATTTTTGTTGGTTATTATGTATACATTAAATTTTTTTTGTTTTGAAATGAATAAACTCGCTAATTTTTTATGTGAGTGTTCCGATGTAGCATATGGACCTGGCCATGGAGTTACTACGAGATCGAACTCGACGATATCCGCAATCATTTGATATGCCCGGCCGACTTATACTGAGCACTGAGTTTTTAGGAGCTATTACCATTGAGAATGAAGTCGTGCCATGTATGGTAGAAGTTACGTTTGACTCTGAATATATGCCTAAATGGGTCGTAGGATATTGCCGGAGGTCGGGGGAAAAGGTATGGGATGCTTGTACACATATATGTTACAGTGATCGTGAATCATCACTACATTGCCGTGCGAGATTGTTTTTGTACCTCCACGATTTATGTGTACGACTCCGACCCTTTATGTCTGACACAGGGCCATCTCGAGTAGCAGTTGGAGCCGCTTGCTGTGATCGTACCGTTGATGGCCGCCGGAGCAGGTGTTATTGTTAATAACAGGCGCTTTAGCCATCGTGCGAGACCAGACGACGGCGAGGCAGTTGAGATCGTAAGTATTTATATTTTTGTTTTTTACTTCAAATTAGTTTATCTAACCACTTTTTCGCACTAATATTATTCTTCAATTGTAGGGGTGATTGAGGCATTTTTCCAATAAAGTACATCGAGTTTTTGAGTATAGGACATAGGTCGATGGAATCAACCAGCATGGATACAAATTTGAAGGAATAAATAGTGTTGCGATTTATACGAATTCGAGTGTGATCCTTAAACGTTATACATTTAATTTGTTGATTCATTTATTTAATACTTGTAAAATATATAAAAATATAGTTCATTTAGCAAATTATCATTGTACACTTAATCAAATTATCAAATTATGGTTAAATTAATTTAAATATTGGTTCATTTTAGCAACAATAACATTACATATTTGACTAATTGTTATCTAGGGGAATTTGAATCGTACAATTTTGACGAGTGTGACCGACTGCTCTACATCGCCGCACCGACGCGGTCGAGAAAACTCTCCAGTAGATGTTATTCTAGAAGTTCGTGGACGTCCAGGTCCACGCGGTTCAGTTACCAGTGGCGACAAATTATTAAGTGGGAAAATATTGTCAGGAACTTCCCAATCGACTTCGTCGGTAGGGGAATATAGTCTCAGCATGTGCAGTTCTCCAATACTCGGCCGTGTAATACTGACCGCATAATGTTCTCGCTGCAAGCCTCTGTTCGTAGATACCGGACTGCATTGCTCACATGGAAAACTCCCAACTGAAATCGAACACAAATGCATGTGTGTTCATTCAAGTCCACAATTGTATATCAGCCTGACCGTCATTTTACAGAGAAGCGTGACTTATCCAGTGGTTCCACATTCAACCTTCTCGCAACCTGTGCGGCCTTGAACAATTTTTCCTCTTGAGCTGGGGCTAGCCAAGTCGAGCAGTTCTGCGATTCAACACGTCGGTCGTGAAACCACTGCTACAGTTTCGTACGAATGTTCTCAATTATTGCGAGAATTGGCAACTCTGATCCTTCTTAAACAGTGAATTCATATACTCCACGTTATTTGACGTCATCAAGTTGTACAGACGTGTTGGAAAATGTGATCGCGCCCAAGGTTCTATCCCCATTTGTGTAAGATAATCCCATGCAGACATCGACTTCTTTCCTATCTCGACCATAAACTCATTACATTCCTCGACACTGTAAATCTTCCGGCCGCCCTCACTGAAACAATGAAACATGCCTTGCCCCGCGTGAATCTAGTCCTCAGATTACCTTGTATGTGGTACATTCAGTACCCATGATGTGCCTCAGGGAAGACTTCAGCAATAGCATTTATTAGAGACTGACCCCGATCTGTTACGAATGCAAGATGATGGACTTCCCCGATCACTTCCTTGAGCTTCGTAAAGAACCAACTCAAATGAAAACAAATTGACCGATATTTCTGCTGTCGACTTATTGCCGAATGCAGTGGGTTAAAAATTCTGGATGAGGGATCTTGAATGTAGCAATAATCAACGTACCCCTGTATCTCGATTTAGAGTTGTACCGTCGACTAAAATTAAGGGTCGCATCACATTTTGAAATCCTCAAATGCATTGTCCAAGAGCCAATGAACTAAATACTTTAAAACATTTTCTCGCCCTCCGTTTCAATGAAAAAAGTGGAAACGTGATTTCGTTGTCCTCCAAATTTATTGACAGTATCTGGCCATTAGCATAACTCTCCTCGGCCGGGCCCATTAAATCCTCCAACGCACATTTTTTGGCCTTCAAGGCCTTCTGGTAGCTCATGACCACTCCGTACTCTCGTCGAACGTCGTTAATGATGCTTGAAGGTCTATAGATCGTCCGTGGGTTCTGATACTTGTGCATTATCTGTCGTTCAATAAACCATGATCGAGCTTGTCTGTGATCTTTTTGACGAATCCCCAATTCACAATTATGTTCCCGTATATATTTGCGAAATACAAAATTCTCATCGTATCCTTCTTAGTCGCTCGCAAACGCCAATGGCAACTGTCGTCAACGCAAACAAGTGTCAAACAATGAATTTTGTTTGATTTCTTGTTACCTTTGAACTCCAAAATTGATTTCAATGCCAGGAGGTTCACAGCTTCCTGTAAAGCTTTCTTCGTTTCAAAACAGTTGCTCAACATACAAATCTTCTTCTTCGGGAACCACACGTGAAGAATTAGATGAAGGTCCGCTTGTTCCGGCCCCTGAGCGGGATAAACCAATTAAATTCCTCATTTGTAAATTCATTTACATTCTCACTGTCCTGAACTACTGATTGAATTATGTGCGTCTTAGTGATGTCATGATGATGAACAACTGCCTCGGGAATATTAGTGTCATCCTCGCGAGCTATCTCCAATGTATCCCAAAATTATTTGCATTTTTTCATCAGCTCCATCCGAAATGTTATTTTTTACCTTCTAAGTCGTCCTTCATCACTAAAGTCACGGAAATTGGTGTCATTTGCGTTTTGTTAAAATCATACAGATAACTCACGTCAATATCAGATGTAACCTTTGCAGGTGGAATTGAAATGGCAAATGCTCTTGGAATTGCATATCTCAGTTACCATATTTGTATAGAGATAAATCGACGTTTAGCTTCTTCTGTATATCATGGTACAGTTCGTCGTACGATGTAGTCTTTGTTATATGTGTTGGCATATTACGTTGTCCGTCACTTGTCCATTTCACATGTCCATTCGATTTATTTTTCACAACTCAAAATCACCAAAATAACAAACCGGGAGTACAATCCTCATATCTGTGTGGCATTACCAAAATCGAATTTAAATATTTCAAATATAAAACTTATTAAAAAACAAAACGCACCTAACAGTTTAAAATTCCCAATTATTTGCATGTTAACAGCCGATTTTTTAGGTTGTTAACAGCCTAAAATATAACCAATATTTAGCCGTAAAAGCCTAAAAAAATCGCTGTTAACAGCCCTTATTTTAGGCTGTTAACAGCCTAGTTTTTGGGGCTGTTTTTAACAGCCAAAATTATGGGCTTGTGCAGCCTATATTTAGGCTGTTAACAGCTCATATTTTGGGCTGTTAATAGCCCAAAATTAGGCTGTTACAGCCTATTTTGGGCTGTTAACAAGCCAATTTATAGCCTGTTCAACAGCCCTAAAAAAATAGCGCTGTTAACAGGCTATAAATGGGCTGTTAACAGCCCAAAATTAGGCTGTTAACAGCCTTTATATTGGCTGTTAGGGCACAAACAGCCGAATATTTGGCTGTTTTGTTAGTCGATTTTTTTAGGCTTTAACCATTTTTTTGGACCTTTTCGCTTGTTTTCGTTAACAAGCCGTTTAGGCAAACCAATCGAAAAGTGATGCAGATAAATTCTTTTCCCATTATGGCTTTACAATAAATTATATACATCTGCTAAAAAAATTTATCTCTGCCAACTCCTACGTCGAATTCTTAATTTATCAAGTAAAAAACAATGCACATATTTAACGAAACGAAAATAAACATATGTAAATGTACTTACTGATTTGAAGTAATTGACCGAGAATTTTTTTTTCAGCTATGGATATTTTTTAGATTTTCAGATTTTTTTTTTTTTTAAAACGAATTTTTTTATCTGTATTCGAAAGCTGATTTTGTAATGTTATGTAGGGAGTGTTTTGGTTTTTATTGTAACTAAAAAGGTTAGTGTTTCTTTTAACAATATCAATATTTTGGTAATATTTTATTCAATAAAAAAAAAATTTTGTCTTTTTTTAAACCTTTAGGCCAATTTGAAGTTATTTACTTGTGAAAAAGTCAAAAGGAAATTATGGCCTTTTGACTAGGCCAATTTTAAAGTTACCCCCTTCCCAAACTGGTCTTTTTTTCACACTCAAAACCCTAACGTTCTCCAGATCTCCCTCTCGTTTACTGGCCGGTCGGCGTTTATACGAGTAAAGATGTCGGGCGCTGCTCTTGACATGACTCTTGATGATCTAATCAAGAGCAACAAGAAATCCGCTCCTCGGGGTAGAGCCCGCGGCTCTGGTCCCGGCCCCGCTCGCCGCTTCCCCGACCGCACTGCCAATCGCGCTGCGCCCTATGCCGTGCCCAAGGTCAGATCTGCTTTTTTCTCCGGTCAATCTCACTCTATTTTTTCACGTGCATGAGTCTTATGTTATTCTCATGAATTTAGGCCCCGGAATCAGCTTGGGGTCATGACATGTTCGCTGGTGGCGGTCGAGCTTCTAATATTGAGACTGGGACGAAGTTATACCTATCGAATTTGGATTATGGCGTCTCTAATGAGGATATTAAGGTGATTCTTTGCTGCTAATTTATTTTAAAATTCTAATTGTTTATTGTCATTTCTCCCTGTTTAAATTTGCTAGATTGTAGGACTTAATAATATAGTTCAGTGTTATTGAAAAGGGAGTGGTCTTCTTAATCTGCAGGAACTCTTCTCAGAGGTTGGTGACCTGAAACGGTATACAATACACTATGATAGGAGTGGGAGATCAAAGGTATTATTCAAGTTTGGCTTAATCTGGCGTTGCTGTGAAGATTGTGTTTTGTTGATGTTTAGCAAAAACTCTTTTCTGTAGGGTACTGCTGAAGTAGTCTTCTCAAGACGTCAAGATGCACTAGCAGCTGTCAAGAGGTACAACAATGTCCAGCTAGACGGGAAACCCATGAAAATAGAGCTAGTTGGAACAAACCTTAACATCCCTGCTGCTGGTCTTCCATCCACTGGTGCTTTTGATGGTTCAAATGTAGCTCCTCGAAGGTGTGTGTCTATGTTTTAATATTACAGTATGTATTGTTGTTATCGATCTCGCGTAAAAGTCTTATATGCATGGTTGAGGTAGGGCATGTTTTGTGAAAATCACCAGTCGGTTTACAACTCTATCCTTTTTTTTTTTTTTTTGAGAATATGTAGTAGTGCTCAATTATGGATATTTCTGAGGCTGAAGGGATTAAAGATGGGTAAGGATGGATAAATGTTTATTTCACGAGTTAACAAGTTATATAAAATTCAGGAGCTGTCTTCGGAATGATGAAAACAGTACCTAACTACTGTCTTTCTTAGGGAAATTCTTTTACCATTTATTGATTATCCTTGGACTAGAGGGGTTTGTATATATGTTATTTAGTGACATTTATGGCTATAGATCGACGTTCTTGGTTAAATGAACATAATTTTACATGTATAGATGCTTAATATGTCATGTCTTCGTGCATGTAGACTGCACTGTTATTTGAAAAATCATCTTCTACGGAAGAAAAACAAATTACTGGCACAAAATGACTTTATTTAAAAAAAAATTCTCCAGAGAAAGTGTTGTTTGTGCATGATCTGAATATGTTCACAAGTACCAATTACCTGAACATAATATTATTCCGATTAGTCATCAAAATATTATCGTCACGGTTCTTTTTAGGGCAATGATTGCGGATGATGACCTCGTTGTTCATAAAATTTCTAGCGACGAGCATGTTTGGTAAAGCTTGAAAGTGGCGTAAACTTTTAAATCGACTTCTGTTTTCTGAATATGTTCTGGAAAATTACATTTTCCTTGCCTATAATTAAAATGTTATTTATTTTAATGGTAACGGATGTCACTTTCAAAATAAGTAACGTGATACTGACTTTGATCAACAAAAAAAATTACTTTGAAGCTTTTCTTGAAAACTTTTAAGCTCAAAAACGTGCAAAACATGTCGAGAATGAATCTTTTTTCATCACTCATTTTGATTTATTGCTGCATGTACTGAAAATCTAGATCAACTAAAGCTTTAGAATCTACCATTGAGCATGTTAGGTTTAGTATAACTTCCATATTCTAACCTGTATTATCAATTTTTAACATTCCTCTTTAAATCTATGCAAAAATAAATCGCAACCAATATAATTTTGTAGAAGTACAATGTATCTAGTTGAAAATCAAATGAGATAATCTATACTGGGAAAATGTAAATTAAAAATTGTGTAATGGATTTTTGTAGTTAGTATTTTGGTTGCTTAATATTACGTTTCTGAAATTCTGCTGATGGCAGTGCACAAGGAAGGGGCGGCGGTTTTGGTAGGTCACGTGGCAGTGGACGAGGTCGTGGATTTGGAAGAGGCCGTGGACGAGGAAGAGGTCGTGATGAGAAAATATCAGCTGATGATCTAGATGCTGATTTAGAGAAATATCACACCAATGCAATGCAGATGAATTGATTGGGTTCTACCTCGGTCGCTTTTTGCACCTGCAGTAGTTTGATGATGTAAAATGTTCCTAGTAGTCTACTTTTGCAAACATTCAGCTCATTAGAAGAAAATGGAGAGGTCTAGGATGGAGGGGTGGGGGTGTTAGAACCTTGGTTCAAAGAATTTGGTGTATTTTGTTTATTGTACCTTTAATTTGGATATCGTGTATGAGTTGTTGAACAAATGTGTGTATTCTCTAATTTAACTTTTTTGTTTTATTGGACCCAACTTTTGGTCACCTGAGATACGGGTAGTTTCTGTGGGATGATGGCATATATTGAACCTCAAGGTGTTGGGGGAAAATCAGACTGAAAGGCATCTGGCATGCTCAGTTTTGAAGCGTAGGGAGTACTTCCGGCATATGAAACTACGGGGCATCAACTTTGAGGTAGTGTTCCTATTGTTCATTGCATGCTGCAATCTGTTACATTGTTGTGTGTCTTCTATAATTATGTTCATGAAGTGGTTTTGGTTTGTACTTTCTGATTAGGAAGATTGCTGT
Source organism: Fraxinus excelsior (assembly GCA_019097785.1). Taxonomy (NCBI): domain Eukaryota; kingdom Viridiplantae; phylum Streptophyta; class Magnoliopsida; order Lamiales; family Oleaceae; genus Fraxinus; species Fraxinus excelsior. The sequence continues at coordinate 579,787 of CM032635.1, read as the reverse complement.
GTCAAAAACACTGTTAGTCACCCAACTTCGTGTTGTTTCATTTTAGTCATTTTAACATTTTTTTCCAAATCAGTCGCTAAACTTTCTTTTTTGTTTCAATTTAGGCATCCTGTTTACCTTCATCTTCCGAATGGATGGAAATGATGTTTGGAAAACCCGTGGGTGCATTATTTTTATCTCCAATTAGGCAAAAACATGTCTTGTTGGATTGGCCATGCTTTCTCTTTATATGACACGACTTGTCTAGCGATATGTTCTTTGCCTAGCTGAATGATAAAAATAATGCACTATCATTGTTTCAATGTTATATCATCATTTCTGTTAGGCATGTCAAGATATGTGTAATTAAGTTCCACTGAGTTGAAGATTTCGTGAATTAAATGTTAATTTCTGGTTGAAGATGATTTCAAGATCTGGTCATTTGAGGTTTCCCAAGTGAAACAGTGTCCTTGGTTGAGTTGGAAGCTTGCAGCGTCGGCTATAGACACAATGAATTATGGTCTTATAACAGCTTTTGGGTTGCAAGTATGAGCAGCTTTAGTTTTCATTTACTGAAGTGGGAGCGTTGCTGATTATTGATAACAATAAAAGATCATCTTCTTCATACTGATGCAATATATTTGTTACTGATGTAGTCCACGTCTGGTTCGTGTTTATAAACTGTTTATTATACGAGTGCTTCAAGTTTTTATTCATAGATTTCGAGGGATATGCAAGTGCTATTCACTTGTCTAATTTAAATCGTTTATAAACACTTATATCATCCCAATTAAATTTACCAGCTTTCCTATATCATCTAATTCTCAATTTCATGCTGTGAACATGATATGCTGCTAGCGTTATATCCATAAACTGTTATGGTTCAATGTATTTACAAACAAATTTTACATGCATCTGTATCCTTTTTTACCTATGTTGGTTGGAAAAATTGGAAATTATATGAGAAACAATGGGAAATTAAGACACAGACCACTCGTCATCAAACAAATTTTCGTATTACATGCTAAAGGATTATCAGTGAGGACTACGGTCATTTTGAGATTGGCGAACATCCTTTCAGTTTCACAAATTTATTACCCCAAGCAGCACATCTTACATCTTGATTAGTACTAACGTCACACATGAAAATCATCCCAAATTTGAAATTAGAAGACAATATTCTGTGCTCGATTCGAAACCAGAATGCCCAACAAGGGTGAAAAAGAACAGGTGAAGATGGAGGAAGCTCACCAGCCCATCGATATCCTTCTAACCTTGTCTACAATCTGATACCTGATAACCATACTACTTGAAAGTTGAAACTTCTATAAGGAACCTGTAGACCTCCCATTCTCGTTCTGCCGCTGAATGCCTTCCAATTTCCGCTTAAACAAAAACACATAATCGAGTACACACTGTTAGTATCATTATATAATTTAGATTGAGGAAGTGATTCAAGAATCCTGCTTGCACATGCATACGCTCTCAAGGAGCCATTTTGCCTTATGAACTGTTACTTTTTCTGTAATCTGAAGAATGTAATGGATCCTCAAAAGTTCAATGGAAATAGCAATGAACTAACAGGTCTTATGAATCACCACTCTTGTACCCATGTATACTCTCCCAGAGACTCTTTAGGGCAAAAGTAACGTCATACATAACTCATGGTCTTCTCTTCCCTTCCAGATGAGCGACCAAAATTTCAGTATCTGGACCACGATTTGTGATAACAACACGTAGCGGGTGAAGCAAAGTGCTTCTTGCTTTTCAGGATCCACTATCTTCTTCCCATCTTGATGCCGAATAAATACGGCGACCATTCTTATTAAGATTTGAGGTTCAATCCTAAAAGGTCAACCTTATTAAGAGTAGTAGTCAAAATCCTTATAAATTGGTCTGTATTTTCATCCTTATTTGACGTGGGATTTATCGACGGTTGAAAATTGGCCATATGCTATTTAATAATAATAGAATAGCACATTATATCAAACATAAGCTTCATACAATTGTTACACATTTCTCCTATGTAGCATGATACGTGATAGTAGAAGTACGTTTGTTTCGGGTACTAGTAACTCGAAGAATTTGATGGTAATATTACATAGACATAAAATAAACTAATGTATTAAGTAGAAGGCTTAGGACAATTAGTAAATTGACAATAAGCACATCTCCAAAAGATTCTATAAATACAAGATGCAATCTAGAATAGAGATTCAAAGCATAAAAATAAGCTCCAAGAAACTCTTTATCTTAACTTTTATTAGAGAGTCCAATCCACTCTTTATTCTTACTTTACAATCATTCCATAAAGACTCAAAATAGAAAGTATTGCTGGAGTGTGTAAAAAAAAATTCACTCTTTAAATATAAAGATGCTCTCTATTATACAAAATAGGTTCTTTATAAGTAGAGAGTCGATGAGCAAGGTTAGTTCTAGCTATGTCAACGAACCGAATTGAGCCGAGAAAAAAAAAAACTCAGACTCGGCTCCAGCTTTTTTTGGCCCGAGCTGAGCCGAGCAAAGTCCGGCCAAAAAAATAAGGCTCGGCCCGAGCTTTAGACCCGAGCCTAAACGGGCCGAGCCGACTCGGGTTTTTTGATTTTTTTTTAAAATACAAATCTAAATAAGCTGCCTAAAAATTTTTTTTTGATTGGCCGGCCCGGCCTCGGGCCATGCCCCAAAATGGGGCTCGGCCGGGCCTCGGCTCGATATAATCGAGCCCGAGCGGGCCCAACTCGGGCTTTTTACGGGCCAAGTCCGAGCCGCCGAGTTTTTTTGCCATTGCTAGTCAGTTCACAGAATTCAAATCGAAGGACATGAATAACTAACAAGTTGGTTGATACAGTTCAAGCTAATGAATCATAGTAAAATTTTGATAGCGGACATTCATCTCCAATAAACTGAACAAGATGTTCATTAATTTGAAGAATTACTCGACGGTGAAAAGGCCAAAAAATAAACTCCCTTCCTAGTAAATAAGTGGATACAAGACCTCCACAGAGCTTAAGGTTTTTATTGAGGTATTCTAATAATTCCTTTGAACTCTGTCTACAAAAAATTGTACAGAAGGTAAGAGAATGCAATTGCATTATATTTCACGACTTAGAATAAAAGTAATTTATCCAAGAATGTCTGGGAAAAATAAAGGTTACTTAAAACATGCTTTGTAAAAGAACCGAAAGGAATTATGAAAGTTTTGACAATAATTGAGCATGTGAACTCATTGAATTTAAAAGGAGAATCAATCGTCGAAATTGACCTTGTTCTTAATCCAATGTGTAGACAGGGTAATATGATTCCCATGTTTGTATTTTCATTTGGTTAGCATTTGTTGGAGTCATCTGCAATAGGCAATTTTTCTTTGTGCCTTGGCCATTGGTAATATTTTCGTGATTTTTAACTGATTGAACAAAACAAAGGGCATCTAAGGGATTTACTAATTCGCACAAAAAATAAAAATCAGTATTCTCGTGTGACTAAGGATTGTAAACTCTCTTTGGTAATATACTTCGAAATAATTTCTGAAATAAATTAGACCATGCTAGAATAAAATTCCTACTAAACCTATTAGAGAAAGTCCAAACTCGAGTAGGACCACTCAAATCGACCTTCTCCCATCACTTTTCTCTCTTCGCTTCGCGTACCCACAGCTTATCATGCATTAACAGGTACAAATTTAATCTTATAATTATTATTACGTAATGACTAAAGAGACATGGGATGGGAGAGAGAAATGTAACGTGAGTAGTCAGTTCTAGATTGTTGGAAGTAGGCTTTCCAGCTCCAGAAACTTACTTTCAGATGGGGAAATTGATTTGATACCTGGAAAAAATAGCTTAAATATTTGCAAGGCCATTTTGTAATTTGTACTGTATGAATTTAAACAAGTTCAAAGTCTCAGTTTCTTGACTCTAGAGCCATGCAGTTGAGAACTTCATACAAAATTCTTTAACCACTGGGATTCTTTGGAATTGAAATTTTGACGGATTCCAATTCTAAAAATCAATTCAGCCATCCATATAAACACAAGCTCTTATTTTGGCAGGATTGAGCTGAGCTTCACAAGCTCTAAGCAAATGAAAGATGAACACTTGTAAAAATTAAATGCAGATTACTGATGGCATACTTACCTGGCAACAATAATTAGATTTTCACATTCACCATGCTCTGAGATAAGATAGATCAATTATGAACTAATTACACATCATATAATTGCCAATAGCAACATCCATGTCAAAGTGAGAACTGAGAACAGTTTGAAAAAAGAGTAAGAAAGCCAAGAGTGCATTTCCAAAATATAGAAGCAAATTCAACATAGTTATCCAGCCCCAGGCGGCAACACAACCGAAATTCCACACCAAAAAAATCATAAAATAAGATCAAAATGACAGAATTGGCTCTAGATGAAGACAGGAACACATAATTAGACGTCGACCAAAGACCAATATAATAGCTTAACCAGGTACCACTGTTTCACAAACTATTAACATTACTTTCAAGTAGAGCAAATAGAATATTTCATACTTTGATGCGACTTAGAGAAATTTAATTTACGCGGCTTTTGAAGACATCAAGACCCATCTCAGTCGGATCAGTTGCTTGCAGCTCCACCTGAATGCCATCTAATTCCCTTTTGAACCTGTCCTTGGAGCTTGCATAGATCATTTTGCTCCTCACCCTTGAGGTGTCGGGGGACCTTATAATGCAGAAAAAAAAAAAAAAATGTAATGGCAACAGTTAGTGTGGTGAAAATAAAGCCAGTTTATTGACATTTACTATGTTTGCTAAGAAAGAAAATTACCACGCAATAAAGAAAATCCTGCTCTTTGGGACATTCTCTTCAGTCATAAAGTCAAAATCATAAACTGCATAACGACACTCATCAGCAGGAAGGCATTTGGTGAAGTCCTCGTAAGTTTCGGCTGGTTCACCGAGCTTTTCCACAATAACCTGTTTTTGCTTCTCCTCAATCTTGAATACTATGAATCGATGAGTTCGCTTAGCTTTCAACTCCATAAACTTGAGTTTGCAGTCATCGTGCACTGCCATTCCTGAAGCCGAATTTGCCTGTAGACAAAATGATCTTAGGACTTGTGAATGGCAAAAAATTAAACTTGAAGAATGTAAATGATGTTGAGAGCAAAACAAATTCTAAATCATGACTTGTGTGAGAATGAGAGAGAGAAGGGTCTCTCAAAGCTCGATATACAAATGAACGATATTTTATTGCAATTATTGGAGACCATGATTAGCGATTGCCTTAATGGAATGAGCCACATTTCTCAATTTTAAGTTTCTAACGATAGTTGTCTTCCTGATTTCATTGTACCATTCTGTCATCAACCTAAATAACATTATTGTTCAAAGTACATTAAGGGGCAACCTCAACATCACCCAGGGTCCAGGGAAGTGTTCCTTAAACATGATTCATATCAGGTTATCTGATATGTTAAACTCAAAAACAGATTTATATCCAAAAAGTAAAATAAAAGAAACATAAAATTAATCTCGTGTAAAAAAAATTACTATTTTATGTGCGAATTACCTTTTTCAAAATATGATTCATCAAAAGAAAGCTATCAGATCGTTAACCATATTGAAATAAAACTTGTGCTTTCGATAATCTTAAACAATTATTTAATTCACTTTATAACGATTTCCCCAAAAAACGAAGGCGCAAAAATTAATCCCATGTAATTTTAAGCAGACGGAAAATGTAAAAACAGTCCGAGGTCAGCCTACACAAACACCAAATCAATGCCAAATCCAGAGATCAAGGTCCAAATTTTCAGTAGAATCAGATCTAAAGGTTTGCAAAGCAAATATTAAAAAAAAAAATCAAACTAAACTGCAAAAAAGTTCTAGAATTTCAACTTTCCTACAAACAATAAAGATCTAAAATCAAACGTGAAAAAGAAATCCAAAAAGAAATAAATAAATACACAATATTTATGCTACAAAACATAAAAGGGGATAGAAAAGTAAAAGTTTGCAGAAGAGATCTTTACCATGGTGCAGAGGTCTGATCGGCGAAGATCGAGGGAATATTTGAGAGAGAATTTAGGGATGAAAATAGTGTGTTTGAGATATTTTTTACGAGAAATCAATGGACCGACTTGTCTCACAGTAGAAATATAAATATTAGAAAAGATGAGTGAGAGTTGAAATGCCCATCGTACCCTTCCTGAAAGGGTAAAAATTACGGAAAATGTCCCCAATCTTTGAAAAATATGCGGCATTTTCGTATTATTTATTTTTATTTAGAATAATAGAACGATCATTTTGCTCCTTTAAATTTTTGGGAGGTCAAAAAAAAAAAAAAAAAAGAAGGGATTTATCTCATCATCTATATTTCTATAGGTTCGTGACACAATTGTTCAAAAAAAATAGTCGGGGAAAGGAGTACCTTGGGAGTGTTTGATATAATTTATTAAATTCCCTTTGGATAAACAAAATATTTATCTTTTTCTGAAAATTGCTTACAAAGGGGTTGGAATTTTATCAAGGTGTAAATGCCGAGAAAAACCCTTCAAAGTAAATTTCCAATCCAAAGATATTCACATTTGCCCCGACACACAATTCAACAGACATTAAGTCCCTGTTTGAGTCACATTAACTCAAGGATTCACATACGTAGGTTTTTGGTAGCATCATTGGCGTCGATGTGAGAAATACTACCAAAAATCATGGTTAATACACGTTCAGATCTTCCTCCAACAAGCTCATATGCTCCAAATCCATCTCCTATTGTGGATTCTCCAATTCTTCAAGAAGAATCATGAGATATAACAACGCCTCAACCAACAGTCGTTATCGTATGAGCATTAGAAGAACTACGCCAACAAGTTGGTATACTAAATTGTTAAGTTAAAGGAATTTACTTTAGGAACCAACATCGGGACTACCAGAGAATGTTATAGCCGATGCTCGAGTTCGGGTTTCTCGCCCTGCCACGATATTGGTGGAACTGGAATCTCGGCCATACCTCATGTGACCTCGACCTCAAGGTCGATTACTACGGATTCAGGTGGACTTACCAGATTATACAGGACGAGATTGCAGCTGGACTACTTCAGAATACACGGGGCACAATATGGTTCACCCCAATATATCGTCCTACCTATTATTGGATAGATTCAAAAACCCTCCGCATAAAGAAATACGATGGGACCACTGACCCCATCAATCACCTCAATGTATATAGGGATGTCATGAACTTACAGGTCGCACCAAATCCTGTGATGTACAAAGCCTTTCACCAAACCCTTACTAGCGCTGCTAAGGATTGGTTTTCTACACTAAAGTCCAATTGCATTACCTCATTCTCAGATTTGGCTAACAAGTTCTCTATCCTCTTTGCAAGTAGTAAATGCATCAGAAAGAACACCGCATCTCTCATGCAGCTTTCCTAAAGGCAAAATGAACCCCTATGTGATTTACTGACACGTTTTAATGCAGAAAGGCTCCAAATACCTGACCTACATATTACATCAAATGTCACTACCCTTACATATGCAATAAGATGTTAAGCGTTTAAGATGTCCTTGTCCAAAACCCCACCAAATTCAGTGATCAAGCTTCTTACCCGAGGAGAAAAATACATAAATATGGAGGAAACAATATACCCAAGGAAGACTTGCCTGACTACTGAGAGGCTTGAGCATAAGAGACAACATGAGTCAAATCCACGACGAGACCTTGTTCAAGGTAAGCAGAAGCAGGACATACTACCAACGTCTTTCACATGTTTGAACACCTCTAGATCCAACATTTTGATGGAGATCAAGAACCTCAAGGAAGTTAAATGGCCCTCAAGGATGCAGTCCCCTCCATTTATCCTACTAGGAGTGCACTACTTAATCATACTATGAATGTACTATCTACCTATATAAATACAAAGCATTAGATCATTATTCAAGTATGTTTTTATGTTCAATTTATATTCTTACGTTTATATTTTCCCATTTCGCTAACTTAGGCATCAGATGAGCGTCGAGACCACACTTCAATGCCTTTGTTTTAGGTCCTAGAGATTCTATTTGTGCTCATTCTCGATTCTTAAGCTCAGATATTCTAGATATGGATCATCGACACATTTGTTCCAAATTTTGGAGATCATGTCTGTGTTCATTCCTTGTCGTTAAGTTCAAAGATTCACATGTGTAGATTTTCGGTAGTATCAAGTTCAATTTTGAAAACAATTATAGGAATTAAGAACCTAGTCGAAGTGATCACTTAAATAATTGAATGAGTTTTGAAAAAAAATGCGTAGTTGAAAAAATGAAGTCCACATGAGGTTTAGATAATTGAATTGAGTATAAAAAGCCATTTTTTTGCCATAACATAAATTGAAAAGAAAGAGAACCGCTCAATATTGTTTTTTTTAATTTTAAATTCACTACTTCCACTCCACTGTTGATTTCCCCACTACCACTCTCATTCGCTACCCCTCTTTAGCAAAACCAAGTAAAACGACGCCGCGTGGAGAATCTTGAAGAATCCAAAATCTATAGAGTGAGAGTCTGATGGATGCATCGGCGTCGGCGAGTGGCGGAGCTCATGGGAACCTCGACGGGCATATCGATCAGCTCATGCAGTGCAAACCCTTGTTGGAACAAGAGGTCTCCATTTTTTTTAGGAATTTGCAATTATGTTATATTCGAGTTCCTTTTTTTTTTTTAATTTATTTATCAATCCTTGAAATTTGCGATCTGATTTTTTCGGTTTTTCTGTGTTTAATGTTAATTCTAGAACGAGTGATCTGAAGGTATGGATTATTTGGGGCTGTGGAAGTGTGGCTATAGACTTAATATCGGGATTTCAGTAACAGATCCGATCGAGAGATTTTCATTTTCCCGTTACTTTGAGGTCCTTTAGAATGTCTCTCGGAAATCACTACATTCAAGTGAAATTTTTTGTGTTTTGTCCCCCCAAATTTAACCTTTTTTTGTTTCCTTTAATTTTTTTATAATTCTAAATATTCATTGTAATGTAAAAGTGGTTAAATTTAGGCCTTATAACTCATCTTACCAGTCGTAAGACTTGTGACTGATATTTCAAATGTTTCTTAAAGTAGTTATCTCATGATGCTTACTGAAAACGGAAATGGAAAGAAATTATAATTGCTGTTTATGTAAATATAGAAGGACGCATTTTCATTTATGGATTTTCAGAGGAAAGCCCAAGTCAATCCAAGTGGGCTTGATAATTTTTGTATGAAAACTGTTAGGAAAAACGGAAAAATAAGTTTCCACACTGTTTTATAATGATCTCAAACTTTTACCTATATCTGAACTTTTACTAATGATCGGCATTTAATGTGAGCACCAAGGTCATTTGTGATTTGATTGACGTTCACATTCCTTTGATTTCAATCTACTATGCCTCAGCTGACAGCTGTCAAATACATTATTATTATTATTATGGTAATATTTTGAACCTTTTTTTGAGAAGAATTTTATTTTAAATAGAATAGTGAAGTAGAGATGCAAACCATGCGATGCTTAGGGGAGTCTTCAACCCTGCCCTTTTTGTCCTTTTTCTATTTTGGAAATGTAACCCCATTACATGTAACCTGATGATAAACAAATAATTTAAATGGCTAATTAGTTCTTTTGTCATTTTGCTACAGCTTTGCATTTTTCTTTTGATCGTGGTCAAAAGAGGCTTTCGTCATCTTGTTTTGTTAATCTTTCTAGGTGAGGGCATTATGTGAAAAGGCAAAGGAGATTCTAATGGAAGAGAGCAATGTGCAGGTGTGCTAATTTTCTTCATTTTCATGATTGCTGCCAATGTTTAAAGTGTGTATTTATGAGTTAGAGCTGCAATACAATTTCATTGATGTTGAACTTTTTCCGTGTAAATTGACTGTTGTTCTATTTCTCATGATAGAGGGCCATTTGTTTCTTTTAAGCATTTTTTTTATGGTTCATAGATTGAGTTGCAGTATCCTTCTCTACAAGCAGGTGTATAACACAGAAGTTAAACGGTTCCTTTACAGCACACTCCATTACTTTTGATGAAACTCTTTTATTCAAAAATGAAACGATCTTTTTAATAGAAACATTTTAGTCCTTCGAGCTTCGTTTTTACCATACATACCGATTTATTGTGAAACACCATCATTTTCTGTATCGCCAACAGAGGCTCCGTTTCAAAGCCTTATTATTTCCTCTCCACCCTACCCAAGGCGGGTGGAGAATACATTTATTGTAGAATTACTAATTAATGTAGTACAGATATCTACTTTCAAGAATTGAAATTTTAATAGCCTTGTGATGTGCGCCTTCTGCACAAAACAATTTTAGTTCTTGGCGACCTTAAACAGTGCTAAAGAGCTCAATTGGTTCTTTGTTTCAATAATTGCAGCCTGTGAAGAGCCCTGTGACCATTTGTGGTGACATTCATGGACAATTCCATGATCTTGCGGAGCTTTTTAAGATTGGTGGAAAGGTATGTGCTAATGGGCTTCCCAGTGTCTTACATTTTGCCTATATTTATTCAAGAAGATGCTCTTGAATTTTCTTCAGTTGAATATATTTAGCATGGTTTCTTTGGCAGTGTCCAGATACAAATTATTTGTTTATGGGAGATTATGTTGATCGTGGGTACTATTCAGTTGAAACGGTAACGGTGAGTTATGTTGGATCATGTTATTATTCGTATTTTGCTGTGGAACCTCTAGTATGGTAATTGATTGCCATAACTGTCCATCAATTAGTAACTTTCTTTTTCTCCCTTCTTGAGTGGAAAGCTCCCAGGATGTGTTGAGATATGTCCTGTTTTTAGAAAAAACTACACTGCAGAATATTATTGTCCCCCAAAAGTATGACAGCCATATGTAGTACACAAAAAATATTCTCGTTAATCTGAAACAGAAGGTGTGATGATGGTACAATATAATCTTGCTAATCCAATAATGACTGAGGACGATACTCTCTATTTCATTCTCATTATATTCTGAGCATCTTCTCTTTCTTTAATTTTTGCTCTAACTGCTGATCTACTTATGTTTCACCCTGAACCAAGATTATCCCCTTTGTCCCTGATTCTTTATATATTTTATAGTTTGTCTATATTTTTCAAGAAGATGCTCTTGTATTTTCTTCCTGAGTAAGAGTGGTGCTAATGGTTTATTATAATCGTTAATTAGCCTTTGTTATTTCTCTTTATGTCTGTGCTTGTACACTTTTAGTTATTTTCTCAACAGTGATCCTTTGTGAATAATAACTCACACACAATTCTCGAGACAGGTTATATTCCTTAATGAAGCCAATTCTAATATTCTGACAATAAATCTATAAAGTATATTAAACTCCGGCGAGTGAATATCTATCAGAAGCCCCGTATTTGGACTTTGGGGGTAACATGGTTCGGTTTTGCTTATATTAGACTGTAATTCTCTGGGCCTGTGTGATTTAGTTACTGCTTTCTTTTCATACATTACCTTTCTTTTTTTTCTTGAACAAAATTTTTCAGCTCTTGGTGGCACTGAAAGTGCGTTATCCTCAACGAATTACTATTCTTCGGGGAAATCATGAAAGTCGCCAGGTTAGACTTCATATATTACTTGTTATATCATAATGTTTCTCACTGGGTACTATGCAGCGCAATTTTCATCCACCATGGATTTGTTTTCATTATTTGAAACCAAATTCATAGATGTGAACAGCGATAGCAATAAATATTTATCGTCAGACATTCTGTTGAACAGAATTGTTGTTCTTTTCTTAATAGTTAAAACGTTTATGTATTGTGTTATGAGGTTCTTGAATCATTCAGTTGCAAATTTTTAGCAAGGATGTTAAGTGCTGAGAAGTGTTTCTTTCTTTCTTGCAGATTACTCAAGTTTATGGATTTTATGATGAATGCCTAAGAAAGTGAGTTCTTTCTGTTTCTTATGTGGTTGAAATACCATTTGAATAATGCTATCGGATAAATTGTAAAAATGATTATGAAGCTAGTTCTGATTTTTTTTTTTTCCTTGACGTTCTACTATTTTCAAAGCTTTATCACTTTATGCAACACTTTTCCTCTCATTCTGGCCTCCATAGTGATCGACCCTCTGAAGGTTATTCTGTGTTGGAATAGAACACTATACTTGTTATTAGTTAGTTATTAGACGAGATTTTATGAAAAAAATTCTTTCTAGGAGAGAACAATTTTTTAATTTTTTTTTTTACCGATGCGAAGACAGGAAATTTTTTATTAGGGGCACCATTGTACAATGCTGTCTATAAACATTTTGGCCTGCCTCAGTAGAATAGTTATCTTTAGGTTATTTTCCCGTAAAAGGAGAACACAACTTCTCAGCAAGTTCTATCATTGCATTTGAATGCACTTCTATTTTATTGGAAATACAAATTGTAGAAAATCATCACCCAGCACGTTATACTCTTCTAGTCTCTATACATGCTAATAAGTAATAAGCCATAATTATTTCCTGTTTTTTTCGTTCTTCTCTTAATTTCCTATGTATCTGGCTTGCATGTGTAAGATGATTAAAGGTATTGATCATCTTCTTTCATTGTACAGATATGGTAATGCCAATGTCTGGAAGATCTTTACAGATTTATTTGACTATTTTCCTCTTACTGCCTTGGTCAGTTAAATTCCTTATGTTTTATACTTGCTATTATTAGTTTATTACTCTTGCGGTGACATCTTTTCCAGGATTCTTGTTTATATCTTAGCAATAGCATTGCCCAGGAAAAGAGAGTGAAATTACTTTTCAGGATCTCCCTATCTAGAGAACACGCGCACACATCACGTTTTTGCTAATTGCTATTAATCTAGAGAACACGCGCACACATCACGTTTTTGCTAATTGCTATTTTCGCCCATCTTCTAAATATCTAACTATTTCTATCTAGCACGCAAACATAAAGCAGTGAGTTGAAAAATATGGAAAAGTTATGGGGAAACTTAATTGTTTTTTTTTTTTGGGGAAAATGTGTGGTTGAAAATGAGTGGAGAAAAGAAATATCCAAAAAATCACTTTCACACAAGCATTAAATGCGGCATTCTCGTGTTGATTTAGTATGTCATTCTTTAACTTCTAGGTTGAGTCAGAAATCTTTTGCCTGCATGGTGGATTGTCACCGTCCATTGAAACTCTGGACAATATACGTAATTTTGACCGTGTGCAAGAAGTTCCTCACGAGGGCCCCATGTGTGATCTTTTATGGTCTGATCCTGATGATCGGTGCGGTTGGGGTATCTCACCCAGGGGTGCTGGATATACATTTGGCCAAGTACTTGACATTGCTACACTTTATCATTTTCGGTTTAACCTTTGTACTGTCAGAAAATTAAGGTGGCTTTTGTATACACTTCAATTTGCAGGACATATCAGAGCAGTTTAACCATGCAAATAATTTGAAGCTTATTGCGAGAGCTCACCAGCTGGTTATGGAGGGATTTAACTGGGCTCATGTAATTTATTCTCTGAACTTACAACTGTTTCTTGTTGGATAAGGCTTTGTTAGCTAATTTGATATTACAATTTCTGGTTCTTGTGCATTGTTGCTTGTAGGACCAAAAGGTGGTTACCATATTTAGTGCACCAAATTATTGTTATCGATGTGGGAACATGGCATCTATCCTCGAAGTCGATGACTGCCAAGGGCACACATTCATTCAGGTCTTATCTCTTTTGCTGTGTGCATATAACTGTTGAGCTGTGGTTGTTATGGGAAAATTGTCTTATTAGTCTCCCTACCCATTTCCCGAGTACCTTTAAAGAGGAGAAAATTGACCCCACAGCTTTTTACTGTAGTTGCACAATAAGTACTTGGACAAAACTGCTCAATTTTTCATTAACTCATCACGGGACACATTTCTCGACTTTACCAAGCTAGATTTTGAGCTGGTGGCTAGAAATTTGACGTGAGTCATGTTTTTACAAGTACCATGTGACAATTTAATGAACTTGGTACTCGGGTCATACATTGAGGACAATGCTGCAATTCTCTCTTTATTATGGTTTTTGGAGTATATATTGAGGTTTTAGCTGGTTCCTGTTGCAGTTTGACCCAGCTCCTAGAAGGGGCGAGCCAGATGTAACCCGCAGAACACCAGATTACTTCCTTTGATACTGCTGTCGCTGAATTCTGCGGGACAGATGCCTGATAGCTGCTTTATGCGTGTAATGCACACTTGAAATTTTAAATATATTTTCTTTGTATTGATGATGGGATGTTGGGGAAGAGGCCAGTGATGAGATCTTTTTGTGGAACCAATAGAAAGAGTTGCCATAGACAAGGCATTTGCTCTCGTTTCTTCTGGTGTCCCTAATATCTAGGTTTTAAGTTTCTCCATTCATCCTTTGTAATTTCACACGACATGGATCGGGTTTGTAGAGAGGAGTATATTTATCATTTTTTGAACGTCCTAATCTATTTATCTAGATCCTGGAGCCTTGCCTATTTTAGTTGTTTAAATGCTGCTAATGCCACGGACACTTTATTACGCAAAAGAAATCCCATCATCCCAAATTTAAGGTCATTTGGTGTTAACAGCACTATCTCCTGAAGCATATTTGACTGTAGGCTTCACATTGGACCTTCAAATTTTCCAAACTCTTTCACTGAAATTTCCAGGACTTCCGTTCGGTGCAAGTGTAAGCAATGCATCATAAAATAACGAGGAAAACTTCAAGACCGCATACTCCTTCACGCTTTCTTCGTTGGGAGACACTAGTTACTGTTTGACAGAGAAGGGTACGAGAATTTTTGGTTGAATCCTCGGAAAATGCAGTCACCGAGTGAGCTTTGAATTCCATCATCCCTCTCCCATTAAGATAATCTTGACCCTGAAATTGTACTGTAAATCATTATGCTTTCTGCTTTTCTGATCAATTTCTGCAGATGGATCATGGAGGTTCACGATGACAAATTCCGGTCAAACTCAAACTTCCCATTCGCCAGTGACCTGGCATTCAAAGCAAAGGAGCAATTAACGAGTGCAAAGTGTTAAATGTTAACATGGACTACAATATGATTTCATTATAATTCATATCATTGGTGCATTAATTTCTTCTCTGTTTCATTTAAGAAAGTTCTTGATAGATGGTTTCAAGCTTGTGATACACAAATTTTGAAGCAATTAAATCATTTCCGTTAAATCTTCTACACTGAATAGATTTGTTGGAGCTGGAGCAGGAGCCGGCACTGCTTCTGTTCCCTACCCCCGAAATTTCCTCCTTATCCCCTTTCAGTTGAGCTCCTGTCGAACCTTAGCCGTTACAGTCAATTGACCTCGAAGAGTCAACCACAAAAAGTCTTTTAATCCTTGTTCATTTCCGGTGTGACGAGGTTTGTGAGTTGTTCGTTTCTTCCTGGATGGAGATGCAAGAAAGCAATTATAAGATTAACTTATTTACCCGAATTAGGTATTTAGATCCATTATTAGTTTTGTTAGTTTCTTTGTTGTGTTATTACCTTAATATGGGATAAATCACTTACACTACACTTTGCTATTTTGGGTATTTTTTTTATTATTTGGTTAGGATCCAAAACACTTGTGAAATAGTCTTACTAAAAAACTAAACAGAGATCATATTGTTGAAAAATGCAACAAAACATAACTTGGCATCGAGAACACTAACCTGATTCTACGCTGATCCAAACAGCAACAATTTTCCCGAGTTCAGGTCCTTCGAATATAATCTCGTCTACAGAGCCCCTCTGGAAATGCAAGATATCAAAGATAACCTTGTCTGTTGACCATGCAGGATTGTCCATCGAGCAAGAAGGCAATCTTTGTAAGATTGAGTCACCATATTTATCAATCAAACAAAGCACAACTCCATAGTTGATGTCACTCATGTACTAGGGCTGGACATGATCCGGTTCTCTTCAGATTCGAATCGATCCAAAATTTTCGGGTATTTAATAAATGGAATTGTTGGATCCAAATATAATTATGGAATCGTTCGGATTTGGTTCAGTTCGGTTCCGTACCATAATTAATTTTTTTAACATTTACAACAACACTACATAAATATAATTAATAACATGTTCATTCGTAACTAGTACAAATTAACGTAGTCCAATTTAAAAACATATAAATAACAAGCTGTCCAATAAGATTAATTCAATATATACAAATATCAAAAATTAAATTTACCTAATTAATTTGTTAATTTGTTTAGAAAAAATTAAAATAATTTAATTAATTCAATATAAAAAATATAAAAAATTATTTAAATTCGGTGCTTCACCTAGAATCGAGAATCGAACCAAACTCATCGGTTCTTGATTCAGATACCCGTTCAGGTATTTAATTTATGAAGAACCGCTCGGTTCGGTTCGATCCGGTTCAGTTCAGGAACGTTTGTCAAGTCCTACTCTATACAAGCTCTTTGATATGGCCGTCTTGAAAGTGTTGGGGAAATTTCACTTTGTTGCAAGAATAAATTCAAAATCCAAGAAAACGAGTAATTAAATAGCAAGAGAGCAACAAGGAACGATCACACCAAGTTTAGCTAGAAAAATGCTTGGAAAAAACCACGGGGCAACTTTAATCAAATTCATTATAATAAAATAGAGTTTGCAACTCTCAAGTTTATGCCCAAGACTAAGAAAACAATAATCTCACCCCCAAACCACTAGTTTGATGAAACTTATGAGATACCCACTTTGAATACTACACCTCTAGAGTACCCCAAAATACACCACTTAGAGAAGTTCTCAATTTGTACCAAATAGAAAAATACCTACGTGAAATCCACACCTAAAGATTGAAAGAAAAGAAAATTTCCCTTCCTTTCTCTCCACATGGCGGCCCCGTTTTTTCCATCAGTTGAGCAGCTTCGTTTTTATCTGTTTTTTCTCTTGTAGCAGCCGCGATTAGACGAATATGCCCCATATGTGACCTACAAACAAATTATAGTAGTGGATTGAGCCTTTATTCCTCATAGGTTGGAAGTCCATATAACAATCTCTCCATCTAGCCCAGCGAAAAAGGAGATTATCCTCAAATATATTAGTTAGATTCCACGTCGGCCAGTCCGACACAAAGCTCAAGTTTATCTCTTGTCATAACCTTTGTCATCGTATTAGTTGGATTTTTTTCGATATGAATCTTTTCTAACAATATCAATTGTTCCACCACTACTTGTCGTAGCCAATGATATCTTACATCAATGTGCTTCATTCGAGAATGATAAGTAGCATTTTTGCTTAAGTCTAATGCACTTTGATTGTCGCAATTAACTGCATACCTATCTTGCTTCAAACCCAAATCTTGGAAAAACCATTTCATCCTTAGTATTTCTTTTGCTGCTTCAGTTGCTGCAATATATTCAGCTTTAATTGTAGATAAAGCAACACACTTTTGTAGTCTTGACTGCCACGAGACAGATCCCCTTGAAAAGTAACCAAGTATCATGAAATTGATTTTCTACCATCACGATCACCAGCCGTATCTACATCTGTAAAGCCCTCCAAAACTGGTTTCAAACCTCCAAAAGTCAAATACATCTTTAAAGTACCTCTTAAGTATCTAAAGATCCATTTAACTTCTTCCTAATGACCTTTACTAGGATTAACAAGAAACCTGCTCACTACCCAAACTGCATGAGCAATGTCTTACCGTGTATAAATCATAGCATACATCAAACTCCCAACTACAAAGGAGTAAAGAATCTCTGCAATTGTCTCTTTATCTTCCTTTTTAGAAGGACAAGTTGCCTTATTTAGTTTGAAGTAACTATCAAGTGGTGTTCTAACTGGTTTAGCATTCTTCATGTTAGACCTTCCTAGTGCTCTCTCTACGTATTTCTCCTGTGATAGTCACAACTTTTTGGCTTTTCCTTCACAACGAATATACATTCCCAAAATTTGTTATGTTGGTCCAAGATTCTTCATGTCAAACGACTTGAACAAATTTGCCTTCAAACTGCATATCAATTGAACATTTTGCCCCACTATCAACATATCATCTACATATAGCAAAAGGATGATGAAGTTACCATCATGGAATCAGTTTTGGTATAACCATGACCCATTATAAAGGAATCAAATTTCTTATACCACTGTCTTAGAGCCTGTTTCAACCTACACAAAACCCTTTTCAACCTGCAATCCATATGCTCTTTTTCTCTTACTTCAAATTCTTTTGGCTAAACCATGTAGATTTCTTCCTCTAAATCATCATGGAGAAAGGCAGTCTTCACATCTAACTATTAAAGCTCAAGATCCAAACTAGCTACTAAATCCAAAACCACTTGAACGGAAGTCATTTTGACAACACGAGAGAATATCTCATTGAAGTCAATCCCATTCTTCTGACCGAAGCCCTTCACCACCAATTGAGCTTTATACTTCATTAGCTTTTCACCATCTTTCTTCAACTTGAATACCCATATATTTTTCAACGCCTTTTTGCCTTTAGTAAGCTTTGCTAGCACAAGTGTTATTCTTCTACAAAGAATTCGTCTCTTCTTGCATAGCCTTTACCCTAGCTCTGTTTGTATTATGAGATTGTACCTCCTGAAAGTATTTTGGCCCCCACCCTTATTAGTTACCAACACATAATTTGATACAAGGTACCTGGTTGATGGATGATGCTCCCTAGTAGATCTTCTAATCAAAGGTTCCGATGTAATAGGTTGCTCCCCTGCTCAACAACCTTAGATCATTCTCATCAACCTCCGCGGCTCATCAACATGACGTCAACGTGAGTCTCTATCCCTTAAGTGGCACTATCGGAGACAAAGAGACAGGTGTCAAGCCAGCGACACCCTCAGCAACACGTCTTTGATTTCCAAATTTCTCGAAATCTAATAACTTCTGATTTTCATAAAAAAATCACATCTCTGCTTCTAATTATGTTTTTTAGGATCCCATAGTCTATAGCTAAATTCCACATTTCCATTGCCAACAAAAATGCAAGAACTAGATTTATCATCTAGTTTCAACTGTTGTTCCTTAGGCACATGTGCAAATACCTTGCACCCAAAAATCTTCAGGTGCGAATAAGTAACATCCATTCCTGTCTACACCTTTTCTGGAATCTCAAAATCTAAAGGAACTGATCGAGATCGGTTGATTAGGTAGCTCCTCATACGAACAGCTTCGCCTCAGAATAACTTAGGTAACCCAGCCATCTTTAACATGCTTAATTCTCTTAGCCACGCCGGTGTTGTAGGGGTACCGAGAACTATTTTCTAATGTCTAATACCATGCTTTGAGCAGTAATTCTCAAACGCTTTACACGTGTATTCCCCTCCATTGTCAGTTTGAAGACACTTCAAAACCTTTCCGCATTCCTGTTTCACCATGGCATGGAGCTTCTTGAAGTGCTGAAAAACTTGATTTTTTGATCTAAAAAAAAAGACCCACAACTTTCATGAAGCATCATCAATAAAAGTAAGAAAATACTTATTGCCACATAAGGAGTCTATCTTAATGGGACCACAACATCAGAATAAACCAAATCTAAAATATTAGACTTTCTACTAGAATGCTCTGAAAAGAAACACCATGTTGTTTATCAAGTAAACAACAATCACATGAATTTAGTGATGCAATCATTTCTCGCTCATATGAGCTAGCAGTTTTTGCTACAAGTTGACAAAGAATCACTTTCAATAGTATTCACTACTTCACTACACACCTTTACTTGTATCTTGTAAAGTGTACAACAAACCTTTCCTCTAGCAAATACCATCGACCCTTTTGTCAGTTTTCGTCTTCTGCTGCCAAAAATAACGGTCATACCCTGGTTCATCAAAGACGTGTAGATATCAAATTCAGGTGCATGTTTGAAACATGTCGCACATTCTTCAATGTTAAGCTACATCCAATATTTGTGTGAAGATAAATACCACCAATTCCTACAATGCTGGCAAAACTACCATTACCCATCTTTACCCTACCAAATTTACTCGATTTGTATGAAGTGAAGAGCTCATGTCTTGGAGTAACATGGTAAGAAGTCGCTGAGTTAATAACCCTTTCAACAAATGAATCTGCAACATGACAACACCGCTCATCTTCAGCAGAAAAAAAACTACTACTATTTCATCTGACGCGCTAATTGCTGTAATGTGATCAGTCTTCTTCTGGTTTTTCTCCTCTTTCGGTTTGTTTTTCCAAGCTATGCAATGTTTTTTTATATGACCCACTTTATTACAATAAAAACATTTGACCTTTTCTCTTGCCTTTGATTGACTTCTAAAGTTACCACATCTCTTAGGTCATTTGCTCTTGCTCCTTGCTCTATTATGTGTAACAAGAGCATGTGCATCATTCTTACCCAAATCTTTCCTTCTTATTTCTTCATTAAACAAATTGTCTTTAACTAGAGTAAGTTCAAGCATACCATTTAGAAGAGAGTTACTTAGTGTTACCACTAGAGCCTCCTAACTATAGGACAATGAACTTAAAGGTAATAGTGCTTGCATCTCATATCTAGCACTATTTTCATTGTGGTCAATTGATTTACTAAGTCTTGGAATCCATCAAATGCTCAACAACTGATTTTCCCTCCTTCAGCTTTAGATTCACGAGCTTTCTAATAACAAAAGCTTTATATTAAGCTATCTTCCTCTGATAGAGATACCCTCTAGTTTTTTTCCAAAGGCTATGGGCATTTGTCTCTTGAGATATATGATGAAACACATTAAGCTCAACCCACTGTCTGATATGCCAAATGACTTTCCTGTTCATTTTCTTCCAGTCACTATCACTCATATTGCTTGGCTTGGCACTATATGATCGATAAGAACATATATGATACTTACGGCTGGCGCATACCAGTTAGGACTAGTATGTATTCTTGCATCTGATACGTCACGCATAAGATGAACGCTTCCAAATAAAATAATATTACACATCACTTTTTCACCACATTCTCACATCAATCACTATTTAAAAATATTTTTTCTTCTCAAAATAGGTTTCAAACAGGGACTAAGAGAAGAGTTCAAAAAAAATTATTAATTAAACCAAGAGATGAAAGGGGCCGAGTTTATTTAGTCCGAGTTGGCTGTGTGCCGGGCTCAACGTAAGGTCTAGTCAGTTTGGTAGGGTTTCTATTTCTTGTAGAATAGTTTCACGAGCGAGTTAGTATATGTTAATTTTCTTTAAAAATTCTTCTAATCAGATCACTTCCAAAAAAACCCAAATATATTTAAAAGTAATTTAATGATCTCACAGATAACTTCTTAATTACAAAAACTTTATACCTCTAGCAACGATATAGTAGTTATTGCCTCAACTCTTAGTTGATGCTTCTGTTTGATGATGATTAAAATCATATTTTTAATAAATTTTGATAAAAGTTGATTAAATGTGTAGTTGAAAAATTGTGGGTTCTTTGAAATATGTGGTTAAAATTTAACTTTGATAAATATTAAATTTTAATTTTAACTTTGATAAATATTAAAATTTTAATTCCTACGACATAATTTAAAACGCGTACCCTACATTTATTAGTGACCACTTCACTTAGAGGGTGTTTGGTGGGATTAAAATTAGATTTTTAGTATATATATATAAAATTACAAAAACAATAATTTAAAACTTTCTAACGTCTAAATTAAATTTACTCTTCTAAATTTTTTTGATAGAAAGTCAACAATTATATTATTACAATCAATTTATTTTAGAACCAAATCTTTCATTGAACTTTCTCTTTTATTATTAATTTTACTACCAAGAAACTTGTCCATAGCTCCAACTTGAGATTGGATAAATTCTTCAATTTTTTTTTCCATGTCCAGACAAATACTTTCTAGTAGACATATTAAAGCAATATAAAAAACAAAATAAATACAATATTAAACTTTAAATTAGTTGAGGAACAATAAAACCTGGCAGTTCGTGCAATGTTACAAAAATGCCCACTTGATCAATCTCAGCAAAATGTTGTGTCCACTCCCTTGATAAACTAAATCTCCAGACACTTTTTATTAACTAAATTTGGAAAGCGTTAGTGTTGGAACCACTAAAATTGTCTACAAACCCGTAAAAAGTTTCAACAATGACGCCTCTTTTGATCAAAGAACTCTACCAATTCTTTCTTTCACTTGAAAATGGTACTGGTCTTGCAAAGCTTTTGATTTATACGTGAAGACTGAAAAGATAATTTTACTAAATTGTATATTTGAAAGATTAATTCAAAGAGAGAGAATTTATTTTATGTTGGGTTTAAAAAAATAATGGTAGGTGACTCTTGGAATGGAATTTGAAGAGAAAAAAGATTTTTTATTTGGTTAAGAATTTATTTTCTCTTCAACCAACCAACTAAATTTATAAAAATCGGAGTCTTCGTCAAAGTGTGGCTTAAACGATTGCCTATCCTGTTTATAGTCAGGGCCGCCACTGACGATAATGCTGTTTACAACCTAAAAGGAGTTCAAAAGAGAGCAAATAAATCAAAGTCAGTCGGAGTCTTCGTCAAAGTGTGGCTTAAACGATTGCCTATCCTGTTTATAGTCAGGGCCGCCACTGACGATAATGCTGTTTACAACCTAAAAGGAGTTCAAAAGAGAGCAAATAAATCAAAGTCAGATATGAAAATATCTTACATTATTTAACGCAAAACTTCAAATGTTCACGCTACCAAACCATGATCCCCACCATTCTTCAATTAAATATTAGGAAAACCCTTCTTATCAATTGATTTGGTAAATCCGAGTGATTGCTGAAAATTTCTCAATAAAGATTCCCAAGATTCTTCTTCAGTTATTTCTTGAAAAAAATCACTCTTAAAGTCATCGAGTCAGGGCGACAACGACAACGACCACAACCACCACCATGTCACCATCGCCTAACTCCGCCGAAGAACTCCCCACAACCACCACGCCCACCACTGTCAACCCCAAAAAACTCACTCTCATCCCTCTAATCTTCCTCATCTATTTCGAAGTTGCCGGTGGACCATATGGTGAAGAGCCTGCAGTTCAAGCTGCAGGCCCTTTATTTGCAATTCTTGGTTTCCTCATCTTCCCTTTCATCTGGAGTATACCGGAGGCTCTAATCACCGCCGAGCTCTCCACCGCCTTCCCCGGTAACGGCGGCTTTGTTATATGGGCCGACAGGGCTTTTGGTCCCTTCTGGGGATCCCTTATGGGCACATGGAAATTCCTCAGTGGTGTAATCAACATAGCAGCCTTTCCAGCTTTGTGTATTGATTATTTGAAAAGGATTTTTCCCATTTTCTCTTCTGGGCTACCTCGAAAGCTTGCAATCTTGGTTTCAACTTTGCTCCTTTCGTTTCTTAATTACACAGGGCTCAATATAGTCGGTTATGCTGCAATTATTTTGGGAATTGTTTCACTCGCGCCATTTATTCTTATGTCATTGATAGCAATCCCCCAAATTCACCCCCGTAGATGGATCAGTTCAGGCCAAAAGGGGGTGAAAAAAGATTGGAACTTGTTCTTCAACACACTGTTTTGGAACCTGAATTTCTGGGATAATGTTAGTACTATGGCAGGGGAAGTTGATAACCCAAAAAAGACATTCCCTTTAGCACTGTTTTGCGCTGTGATTTTCACTTGTTTAGGTTATATAATCCCTCTTATTGCAGTAACTGGAGCTATTTCAGTTGATCAGAGTGAATGGGAGACTGGATTTATGGCAGAAGCAGCACAAATGATTTCAGGTAAATGGCTAAAATTCTGGATTGAAATTGGTGCTGTTTTATCAGCAATTGGACTATTTGAAGCACAATTAAGTAGCAGTGCATATCAGCTTCTGGGCATGGCAGATTTAGCCTTTTTACCTAAGTTTTTCTCCTGTCGATCTAAATGGTTCAATACTCCATGGGTAGGAATATTGTTATCAACAGTCGTTGCATTGGGTGTTTCTTATATGAGTTACACAGATATCATATCTTCTGCAAATTTCTTGTATAGTTTGGGTATGCTTTTGGAATTTGCATCTTTTCTTTGGCTGAGAAGAAAATTCCCCACAATGAAAAGGCCTTACAGGGTGCCATTGAAGCTGCCGGCTTTGGTGCTTATGTGCTTAATTCCGGCTGGATTTTTGGTGGTTATAATGGCTATAGCAACCAAAATTGTGTATTTAGTGAGTGGAATAATGACTGTTGCTGGGATTGGATGGTATCTTTTGATGAGGCTTTGCAAGTCAAAAGGGTGGCTTAAATTCAGCAGGTTAGTTGTGGAGGAAGAGTCATGAATTTGTAATTGATTCAACAGGACTTTGCTTCTCATTCTTCGTGCTTGTGATGTTTACAAAGTTTTATATTCACAATGCCGAAATAAAATCCATATAGTCAATTCAAAATTTATTTATAGACCTTTGTTGTTGTTGTTGTTGTTGTTGTGTTCGACTCGAGTCTCTTTGGTGGGAGAACTATCATCAAATGGAGGAAGGACCACCAGCTCTGTAGATAACATAAACAAAAGAAAGAAATGGCCAGCCTGCTAATCAACATTTAAATTATTATCCTTTTACCCGAAGATCGTGCTCAAATCAAAAAAAAATATTCTCCATGAAATCTTCCCCTTCCAATTTTATAATTATCCATTTGAAACGTATGAAATTGCAAATATTTCAGCAATTATGCACACCAAGTATTAAATATAAAGAAAGATACGCTCCGACAATTGGGTTGCATCACAATCAAACAAGTAGAGTAGAGACCACTTTACTCATTCTAATTATTCATCCACACTAAACAAAACAAAATGGAAAATCAAGACAGGGGATCCATGTTCTTTAATTTGTCCATTTCTTCTCTAAACCCTTGCAATGCATCTTCCTGCAGATGCACCAAAACCTTGAACCCATCTTTCTTCCCTTCACTAACCGAAGAACAAGGCAAGAAGAAACTAGGCTCAACACTCCCCAGCAGGTGCCTGGACAACGGCAACACCGTCACAGGGCCACCCCAGCCGAAGTCCACGGTGGAATGACCCAAATGCCGCCAATCAGTAAACCCACTCACCCTTGGCCCTGCCGTGATGCTCTTCTCATAATGCAACTCCTGAAAGTCGATATAGGAACGAACATATTCGTCAGTGGCGTTGTATTTGCTTTTCTTGATCAAATCAGCTGTTTTCCATATGGGTTGCTCCACAAGTTCTCTGGCAGTGAGGTGAATGTACATTGGGACACAGCCGTTTCCCCAGTAGCCAACAGGTAATGGAGGTTTAACCACCTTTCTCATGTTCATTGAATATGTGAAACTCACTTTTTCATCCCCAGAGATTTCAGAGGCTTTAACCCTGTTCAAAATTACAGATAATTAAACTTGAAAAATAAATTCGACACACACATAAAAGGAAGCGAATATGTTGGAAATAGCTAACCAAATTATGAATTGGCTTACCTTGCTCGCCATATAAAAGCACCCAAAGCTTCAAAAGTGGTAAATTTTAACTCGGATTTTTCATACAAAAGCTCCTTAAGCCGGTCCAACCACTCCTCTTTCACATTAAAACACTCCTTAATAACCCGTTTAACAGAATCCGAATATGGTGACAAGTCCTTATCCAAGCTCAAAAAATCGTGAAAAGGGAACTCAATTCGAGTCGGGTTCCTAGGCCCAAGCAAATTCACCCGGTCCCAAACCGGTTCGACAGTTATTTGACCAGCCCCACGGGCCAACTCCGCCAAGCCATTGAAAAACAAGGAGGATCCAAGCCCATCACAAAGTGAATGGTGTATGGCTGCCCCTAAAACAAAACCCCCGCACTCAAAACCCGTCATTTGCAATATCATGGGTCGGGTCAGACCCTCGTCCGAATCGGGGTCCGGTACTAACTGCTCAACAAACTTTTCATCCAGTTCATCTAGGTAGCTTAACGAACTCAACGAGCACTCCACGGCGGCGCGAATGACCGGCACTCCTTTCCCCAATTGGCAGTGCAGATCGAGGCGGCCGTCTAGGTGGCGTCGGCTGAGAGTTCCGGTGAGATGGTAGTAGCTAACGAGGGCGGTGGATAGCGCGGCGGTGATGACGTGGAAAGGCTCTGCAGGGTGGTTGTCGTTGGCGGCGTAAACGCGAAGGTAACGGAAAGTGACGTGGAGGTTTCGATCAGTGTCGAGGTGGGAGAGAGGAAGAACATGATCATGATCAAATGGTGGTGTGGCGGGTTGAACTGTGACAGTTTCTTGAATTTTGACTTGCATTTTGTTCAGCTCGAATTGAAGTTGATGGTGGTGATGCGTGGATTTATATCAAGAAATGAGAAAAAGGCAAGGAAATAGTGTGTTTGAACAAGTTAGTTTGGAAGAATGTATTTTGGAACGGAAGATTCGTGAGAATGTGTGACTGAAAAAGAAGGAAAAGTTATTGATGTGATGAAAAATATTATTTTATTGAATAATACGTTATTAAAAATGAATAAATGAATGAAAATAAAATTATTTTAGTGTGGTTCAACTAGGAGCTTAATGCACGAAGAGTGGGAAGGACGACATGGAGCATGCTTGAACCTCATTTAGGATTGAGTTTTCATTTCGTTAGCTGGTGAGGTATGAAATTGGCAAAAAAATCATTTATACTCACGGCACTCTCTAATTAATGTAGAGTCCCCACACGAGATGACTGTAAATTTATGGTCCTCTTAAGTGCCGTAAGTCCAGCAAACTCACACTTTTCAACCCGTCTAACCTTTATGCAGGGGTCGTAGGAAAGGACGAAGTGGAGCATCCTCGTGTAGGATTGAGTTTTCATTTGGTTAGGTGGTTAGGTAGGAGGTTGGTGGGATGTGACACTTGAGACCTTTCTAACAATTTCGGGATTAATTGGTTTGCTTTTCCACTTAGATCATGTTTGGTACGAATTAATTAAAGTCAAATAATTAATATTAATTACATTTTTTATTAGTCACACAGCTTTTTAATCACACATTTAAAAATTTTTATCAAAATTTACTAAAAATCTAATTTTAATCCCCACCAAACACTCTTAATATTGAGATAGTAACAATATCAGTCATATAAACCACCACCAAATTCAGCCATCATCAACTTCAATTCGAGAACAAAATGTAAGTGAAAATTCAAGAAACTTTTGCGATTCAGCCCATTTAACCTTAATGCAACGTGGTGCAGAGGTGACAACGTCGGCTCGACCCATATTCACAAGATCTCGGCCCGTGCTCGTCACAAGCCGATCTTTTGCTCGGCTCGTTACTCGTGGATCGAATCGAGCTCGGCCCGTGAACTCGTGGCTTGTGGGTCAAGCCGAGTTTCGGCTCGCGAGCTCGTTAAATTATTTTTTTAGGATAAACATTTTTTTTAAAAAAATAAAATAAAAAATAAACCCCTCGCTTTGAACGAGCTTGGCTCGTGGGTTAGGCTCATTAGCTCTCCTACGAGCTGACTTTTCATGATGACGAGCACGAGCCGCTCATGAACCGACTTTTCACGAGTCGAGCGGCTGCCACACTAGGTGGTAGGAAAGGACGAAGTGGAGCATCCTCATGTAGGATCGAGTTTTCATTTGGTTAGCTGGTTAGGTATGAGGTTAGGTGGGATATGACACTTGAGACCTTTTTAATCATTATGGATTAATTGACTTGTTTTTTAATTTAGCCGTTGTTTGACACCCATTTTAATTTCGTTCTTATTCTCATTTTTTTTTTCATTTCAACCATACATTCTTCAAATAAAATAATATTACATAAAAATCTAAATTTTTTTTACCACTTTTCACCACACATTCTCCCATCAATCACTATTCCAAAAATTTTATTCTCACTTTAATGAGATTCAAACACAAGCTTAATATATAGAAAGTAACAATATCAGTCATATAAATTACCACCAAATTCAACCATCATTGTTTGATCATCATTGTTAGGTGTGCTACCAAAGTCCAATATTGGCTAGAAGTGGGAAGGATCGTGAGTTTATAAGTATAGACAATATCTCCATTGGTATGAGGCCTATTGGGCTTAAGTCCAAAATCAAATTCATGAGGGTTTAGGCTCAAAGTAAACAATATCACACCAATGTGGAGATATGTTGATGTGAACCCAACCAAGAATATATCTTGGGAAACCACGAATAAGTTGAAATCAACCCAAGAAATCTAGAAATCACGTCTCGCAATAGCACCCGACTCGTTGTTGACCTGTACCAAGAACCAAGATCACGCGTTAGAGATCTGACCCATTGATTACCCGGAACAAGAACCGTAAAGTGAAAACGTCACAAAAGGACTGCGTCTCCTTTTGATAAGTTCAAGATATAAGTCTTTAAGCCATCAAGAATACTGGAGGAAAAAAACTCACAAAGTTGTATTAATTCTCAATAATGTCAAAATCTTCTTTTACAATGTAGAATAAAATCATATTTATACTAAAGTATGGAAAAAACCCTAGGATCTAGTTTAAACCGGAAATAGTTCGAAAATATTGCAAGAATCATAATAGAAAAGGAATTCTACCTAATTAAAGTAATTCGCGAAAAAATAAAATTCTCGCCCAGAATTTGGCCTTTGTGGCTGCATGGGCAAAGTGAATTTGCCAATTTCATTCTCGGGTTGTAGCCATGTGGCCGCATGGCTTTTTGAACCAATTTTGTCTTCGTTTTGGCTTCTTATTTTGACATCTCTTCAATCATTTTCGGCCATCGGTTCCTTGACAAGACTTGTCCAATGGCTTGTTAACTCCAACATTTTGGACTCCATAGCTCGATTACACGATTGTGTGGCTTCTTTGGCTTGATTCGAACCCCGACTCCTTCCCGAGCTCGACTTTGACTCCTCCTCAATGCACTTCGATCCTTCGCTCGCTTGATACCTCATTAGGATTACCTCATATGTGGTGTCCAAGGTCTTTACAAATGGTATCAGAGTCAAGCCCTAAACTTATCCATGTGGATGAATTTCTCGAAATGCCGAAGAAGACGGTGAGCCTCGATTTGCTCGCAATGTGATCCATGGATGAGCTCTATTGGACATAAGGTGTGCTCCAAATGCTTTATGGACGTGTTTTGATCTCAACACGATAAAGAGGAGTTGATCTGGACAGAGCAAGCTCTCGAGTCAGATAGTGCTCTTCGGATACTTCATAGACGTGTCCTGACCCCAACGCGATAAAGACGAGAGTGGAGAATCCTGGCTGGTAGAGAGTGGACGGATTGATGATCGTTTGAGGGGAGGCTCGGTGGTCCTTTGTTCAAAGGGATGATTGTTGGGTGTGCTACTAAAGTCTCACATTGGTTAGAAGTGGGGATGATCATGAGTTTATAAGTATGGACGAAATCTCCATTAGTATGAGGCCTTTTGGGGTAAAGCCCAAAAGCAAATCCATGAGGGTTTAGGTCTAAAGTGAACAATATTATACCAATGTGGAAATGTGTGGTGTCCAAAGTCCTTACAATCATCAACTTCAATTCGAGCTAAACAAAATGTAAGTCAAAATTCAAGAAACTTTCAGCATGCTTGAACCTCATGTACGAGTGGGTTTTCATTTGGTTAGGTGGGAGGTGAAAGACGAAACCTTTTTTATCCTTATGGGATTAATTTGCTTACTATTGAGACAATAGGTTGAGCATCGACTGTAATTCTATCTTACGAAATTTTTTAAGATAATTAAGCTTTCACTTGGCAAATTTATAAATTAGTACATAAAGAGAAATAGTAAGCAAATTATTGAATGCGGTTTGTAATTGATTAGGTCTAATTAATTATGAATATGTAATTGAATCGGAAAACTCATTAATGTGGTTTGACTTGGGTCGAAATTAAAATTTTGTCCAATTAGCAAAGAAAGATAAAAGTGAACAATACATAAATCATATTTTTAGTATACACCATTTCAAAACTAAGGGTAGAAGTTCTAAATTTCAAAAATAAGGTTTTCATTAAAATTTATTTATGGCTTAATTAATTAATTATATATTTTATTAATAAATATATAAAGGTCACAGATTTATGCAATTTGGTCACAATTCGAAAATTTTAAGGTCACGATTCAAAAATTTTATAGGTCACAGTTCGTTCACCGATCACAAATTAAAGATTTAAAGGTCACAGACTCACAATTTGTTCATCGGCCATAAATCACAAAAATTATAAGTCACAACTTATTTTACGGTCACATCATATGAAATTAATTGGTTACAAATTATTTCGAGATCACAAAATATCAAATTAATTGATCACAAATTATTTCGAGGTCACAAATTAAAAATTTTATACGTCACAATTTAATTCATTGGTTACAGATCAAAACATTATAGATCACAGTTTATCGATAGGTTACAATGAACCAAAATCTCAGTCACATACACCGACAATATTTGGTCACAAACCAACCAAACAATTGATCACAAATACTACCCCATCCCTACCCTTGCCACAACACCGCACAAACCACCACCACGGTCGTTCACCCCGCCACAATAACCACTGTCACATAGCCTGCACCGCAACCATAGCCAACACTCTGTAGCCACCTATCGATCATCGAAGTTCTGCCACCAACAAATGTAGCCAACACCCCGCAACCATCGTGACCACTGTCAATGCAACCACCAGACCAGATCTACTGCCAACACCCCGCCACAAACATAACCAACACTCTGCCACCAACAAACAACAAACCAAAGCCATCAATGTGACCACCATCAATGCAACCACAGACCTTGCTACCATCAACGTGATCACCAGATACGTCACAACCGCGACTATCCCTCACCGCAACCACCATCTTGCGGGTTCTTGTAGCAGCACCTCACTGTGACCAGGTGACGACGGCAACAACTGATGGTGAATTTGAAAAGAGAATGGAGATGCAGGGCGGCGCTAAAGAGAGAATGGAGGAGATGGACGGTTTGATTAAATGGAGGGGAGAGATTTGGTTTGTGATTTAATTTTAGGGTTTGGGTGTATTAATTTATATTATTTAAATACTAATTATTAATTATTAATCAAACCCTGATTTTTGCAATAATAAAATTGATCTTGTATTTTTGAAAATGGTAATTTAAATCCAGGTCCATGTGTAATTTCCTCAAGATAAAATTATAAATTAAAATATACAGAAAAAATCATATATAGCTCATAAATATATATAATAACTCATTTTAGACTATTTAAACCAATTTAATAACCAAAATTACTACAAAAAGCAGTTGAATCCCATTTCAAAACGCAAGTTGGACCCTAACATTACCTAGAGGGGGTGAATATGCATTTAATGCGGAATTAAAAACAAATATGAATTAAACAGCAAAAAGTCACTTTTAATTCTTATCTAGATGGTTAATCATACAGTCCAATTTTCATATGTTGAATTATTGTAGTTTAAATGTATTAAATAGTAAAACATAAAGCAGTAAAAATACAATAATTGTTTACGGAGAAACCCAACTGGAAAAAACTTCGAGTACTTTGCCAGTCAATCCACTATAAACGATTCAACACTTACAGTCCACCAGACTAGATGATGACACGAACTATCTGATCTTATGACTGCAATTCGACAGCTCTCCTAAATTATGTACTCCCCTGCACCAATCTCAACTGCAATAACCAACACTTTCCTGAAACTCTACTATCATGGAAAAGCCACTAGCTTAGTAGAATCGTCTATTTCATGTGGATCACGAAGACCAACTCATTCTTCACATACTGGAACTCCAATCGCCTTCCTTGATCTTCAGCACTCTCTGACAAATGTATAGGAAGTAGCAATTTGGTATTTGGATGCAATGTTTTTCCGACTAATAAGAACGAATCTCAATTAAATTGAAAGCTTCAAGGATGAAAGAAATTTGACAGCACAATATTTGCTTATTGTTCAACCTTAGAATTCTCATTCTGTAGCTTCAGGATATATATAGGCAGGGTAGAAAAACAGATGGGCCAGGAAAAAATCTTTAAAACGCGAAAATAAAATTTTCCGTATAAAGCTGTTGTTCGAGTGAAGGGTTAGCGACAGTCGAGCGAAGATGTTTATGCTTTTGTACCTCGAGCCAATCCTTGGGGATAGTTCGACAAAAAATTGCGTCGTTTTCCTCCTTTGTTCTAAACTCGGAACTTTAGACCTATTCAACTTACTTTTGACATATTTGCACATTACTCCTTGAACTTTCAACAACTATCAATTTTAGTCCTTTTGTCTACAGAATAAGCCAATCACAAAATTAACTAAAACCTAACACCATTCTTTTTGGATCATTTGAAATTATCGCGGTTAGGGGTGAATGCGGTTTGTGACATATTTTCAACTCAAACTATTTCATGCAGTTTGAATTTTTTTCAAACCAAACGAAACCAAACTATAATTTGTGGTTTGGTTCGATTTGAATCCGCGGTGTACCTATCAACATTATAGTAATATATTTAAAACAAGTTAACATATAAGTTTAAACGAGAACTAATAATGTTAAATGTTAAATTACATTTATTTTTTCGATGAAACCCGTAAATAAATTATTTTCAATGTTGGTTGCTAAAATATGTCAATAGAACGAATATATCTTTCGTCATTTTTATTTACTTTTCTTTTTTGCCTTTCATATTGTCACGTAGTGGTTGGTAAAGACAGAGTCCCATTCTGATGTAATAGTTTGGTTAAAACTCATTTTCATCATATTAGTGATATGAAAAATAAGGACTCAGCATGATATTTTTAAATGTACAAAGAATGATAGAGTTCACGTTTATTAAGAATTGATAAATTTCATTCTCTAAGTACTTTAAGTTCATTAATCTCCTAGGCACACAATCATTTTTTTAATCCAAATCACAACTCACAAGTGTATAATAAGTTCAAAAACAATAAATAAAAGAAAAAATAATGAAAAAAATGGCTTGAACGGAAATCCGAAACTTATCAAGTGAGGAGAGAAAGAGGCAATTCAAATAGAAATTAACAAACTAATAAGCAAAATGTGACCGACGATTGGGGATCGCATTTCGTTCAACAGTGGCAGGCAATCATCAAATGTTCGAAAAATGAGAGTTTAGGTTAGAGCTTTTAAATATGTGGGCGTGATTTGTTGCTAAAGTTTTATTGAATTATGATTTGGATTATCAAAAATATATGATTCTTTTTTCATTTCAAATGATTTGATAATGATTTTAGTTTAGTTTAGATATCGAGTCAAGATGTGTTGTAGACTTATAAAATCATGGGCAAATAATGATGAACTTATTTTACTTTATATGATTATTTTCATGGGCTGATTGTAATTTGTATTTTTTTAAAGTGAAAATCAAAAAATTTATAAGCTAATAAAATTAAATTTTTAATTAAAAAAATTTAAAAAGGTCTGGTTCGATTTTGTGCGATTTTTGAAAATTGAAACCTAAATCAAATTATTTTGAAACGGTTTGGTTCGGTTTGAGGGAAAAAAATTGCGGGTACACGTGGACCCGAACCAATGGTTTCGGTTCGGTTTGCGATTTCGTGGTTTTTTTTGTACAACTTAATTGTGGTTATTGTCCATGAGCAAATTAATTTTAATTCTTTGTTTACGTTTGTATTTGTAATCTTACATATATACAAATGTTATATCAACATTGAATTTTAATTGATCTATGCTTATCATCATAGGTTTCATGATTTCTCTTAAAAAATAGAAATTTAAATTTGTCGCACCTTGTGGTCTACATTAGTTTGATAGCTTGGTTTGTCTTTAATAAACATGTAAGTGTATAAGATACTCTTATTCATTGTTGTATAAGATGGCATGACAATAACTACCATGGTGGTGTCATGAATAGTTAGAGTGATATTTTCGAATGTTCAACGTGTCATGTCTATTCATCTGTTAATATATCTTTCGTTTTTCTATCTTGTCGCAGTAGTGGACTCTATAAACATCTTCGTTACCTACAAATCATGGACCTTCGGTCTACCATTACCAAGTATGTCAAACTAGTTGAGACGTTATTCGTCGAGATGAAGATTGACAACAACACCGTTGGCTTGAAAATAGTTTACGAAGTGGAAGGGATTATGATTAAAAATGACAACTCACTCCATTTCTACATTGAGCTGAAGAGGAAAGGATTCTTGTTTAACGGCTTATGCAATGCTTGTTGAGTTTGAGAAATTGTCGAACATTAATGCTGCTGAATTTGACCTCCGTTTGGACAGCTCATACCCACAGTTGGCTCCTGATTTTAAACATGGACTAACATCTGATGTTCCGTTGCAATCATCTTTCACAGTTCCAACTATATACGAGTTTGCCTCGAGCATGCAGATATCACATTTTTTTTTTTGCAGTCTGTGTAGCCTCATTTCTTGGTTCGATAAAGCTTAAATGACTTCGAACCTTCACCGGACTACGGGATCTATATGGAACCCAAAGTTAAGGATCTTCTTTTCCATTTTTGTTCCTTACTAAGCCCATTGACAAACAGCGTGAACGTGAAGTATTGGCATTTGGCAACACGTGGTGTACCTTCGTGCGATCGAGAGTATGTTTTTGCATGAACCCAATGTTGAAGTGCTCTTTGGTGTTGCCATTTTTCGATTTCAAACCACTGGAGAGGGATGAAATAAGTTGGGATGTAAGCTGCTTTTTTTTTTTTCCAGATTGGTTTGTGTGAAAATCCCTCACTCCGCTATTAGGGTTTATTTGCAAATCACAAAAATCCCTCGACGGCTGAATCTCAGTATGTATCGCATATTTTGTGTTGGAATCTTTGGTCGAGATAGGAAAATGGTCAGATCTTTGAGGTCTTTGGACGGGGCTGTAACATTTTTCAGTACGTATTCGCCATAAAATATCCAAAAACACGGAATTTCAATATAGATTTTACATTTCATGGCATGATTTATGAAATAAATCTAAAACTTGAGGTATGAATTTGATGTAATTGGGGAAATCGATTTGAATTAATTAGTGATTGGAATTTTTTCTTCGAAGAGTGATATTGTGATTTGAGGGTTTTGGCAAGAACACCGGAACCTCTATTTTCTTTTTTGGGGAGTGATTATTTTTTATGGTAATTGAATAAAATAATAGACGAGAGATATGATTTTTTTTTTTTTTATTTATCATTTTTACGGTATAAAAATATATAATAGTATAAAATGAATATTTATTAAAATCCCCGTATTGGATTTCAATTTCACTTAAATATAGTACAAGAGAGACAATAAAGCATTTTGAGAACATGAGACAATATAGAAAAATATTACAAAGTTTTCGTATATTGTATTAGTACAAACTTCTACGTGCAATCTTAGCACATTTCTGCTACTTGGTTTGCTACGTGTAAGATATGGAAACATCTAAAATCAACAATATCTTAGCTCTATTGGTATATTAATCTACAAGTACATTGATTCAAATCAATCATTAATTTGTCTAGTATACAAAATATATGATTTGTTTGTAAGTTTATTAGTATCCTGAAGCATCGGTATGTACTTCGAATGGTTTAGTCATTATCGGCAAGGCTAACACCGGGTTCGTCCACATAGGTTCCTTTAACTTTTCAAAAGCATTTTGACATTGGGATGAACAATCTCAATCCTTATCCTTCTTTATCAATTACGTAAGTGGCAATGCAATTTTTGAGTGTTGTTTTCTTCTAATGAGGTATTTTTCGTGCAGTGGCTTCTGGCCAACACTGGCTGTTTTTCTACAAAAAATACCCATGCTTGGTTGGCTATTCCAGCAGCCTTTTGTTAGATTGGTATGTTCGCTTTGAAATTTTCAATTACTGTTTCTGATCATAGGAAACAATAATTTCTGAGTTTAAACTAATTCGAGTTTTGATGAAATTGCTTTTAGTTATTGCATTATACTTGGTTTTAATGTTGAAGGCTGTTTTGTTCATTGAATATTTGATTATGCTGTGAATTATCATAGATAGATACAGATTTTTTTTTTTTACCTTGCTAGGATTTTGTGCTTTTTTGGCCGGAACTTTTCCTTGGATTCAAAGGATTTGTAGGTTCTGATTATGTAACTAGCTTCAAAACATACCTCACAATTACATGAAGCTGTATGCACAGAACAGATCCATCTTTTTATTTGCTGTAAAATGGGGAAAATAGATTCTCCTGTATTTAATTGGTACATATTTGTCAATTTTTTTTTATATCGTGTGAAAAGAGCACGTACCTTTCAAAGTTTTAACCGATTTATATCCATTTTCAGAAATATTTACTTCTCCGTACTTTATGTCGAAGCAAATGAAGAGCTAGTAATTTTACGTTGTGCTCATTTTTCTCCAAATTGGATTCCACTCATTTTTCTCCAGATATTTGAGATGTTGAGCTCTTGCCTCTAAATTCTTTCCAGTGTAAAAAGGAAATGCATACACTTCAATACTAGGAAAGAGTGGCATAAATCATGCTCCTTTTCAACCTTTTCCCCCTCCGACAATGTATTGCCTTTTCACATATCCAAGTTTCATCGTATGACATGTTGTATTGAAATTGCTGATTCTTCTTTGACCGTTATCGTGGAAAAAGAGTCCCCGTATGAAATTGCTCCAGGGAAGTGCAAGACTGGCAGCATTTTGTAGCCAATAAGCCAACAGATAATTAGAAACAGTACAGTACACTCAGCTGATGATATGGGCTTTATTAATACTAGTTGATCTTTTTTAGTTCCTTTCTGACTTTACATTGGCGAATGAGAATCAATTCTTTTGATAGAAGCTAGTATCCTACGATTTTGTACCAATTCACCATTTTCAGCTGATTATTTGATTTTTTCTGTTTATGGATGAATGGTGGTTGCAATTGGATTTTTCTCTAAATCAAAGCTAGAATTGAAAGTCGTGAGTTATATTACAATTGTTGTGCCATTGATTGTATGTCCACATTTGGAGGATTTCCTCAATATTCAACTGAAAGAAATAGTAACTGCATTGTTCAGTAACTGATTTGCTGCAGTGCCTGTACTAGTGGTAGGTTTTTTCACACTTCCCCTCGAGCTAGATTAGAGACGCCTAATGCTGTCCCCTTCCAACCCTATGGCGGTTTCAACGCAGAAGTCGAGCCACATACTAGCCCCACAGAGCAACAATAATTAAAACTCCATAACTTGATATGTTTTCCTTTTGACACAAACATACCACTATGGGATCTAGAAATTTCACACAGAATATTTTGAATGCTTGAGATCATTGATTTCAAGTTCTGGGCAAGAATTCCCGCGTATCCATGTCCCTGGTTAGGAGTGATCAATGTATACTCTAAAAATAGCAAACGTAGCCAACCTGAATTTGTAAGGATAAATCAAGAGAAACAGGATTCATTCTGAATGCCTAAAGCAAGTTCATACTAATGACTAGCGAGGATCTGATTCTCTACTTAATAATTTCACCTGCTTCCGAAGCAAGTAGCTCCGATTTGGCAAAACTTCCTCAGTTATTTCTGAGTCACCTGCTCTAAAAAGACTTCAATTTTATTTCTTGCATCTTTCTTTTCGTCTACAAATTTCTGCGAATCTTAGTAAACAGAATTGCACTTGCAACCACTTCTAAACTAGGGAACATAACCAACATATCACACACACACACACACCAACTTGCAAAGATACAACATACTATAATCAAACAAATTGGGGAAAGCGAGTTTAATAGTTAGCAATGGCCAAGAAATTTTGTAGCAAACCGTTTAAGCATAAACAGACTTCTACAGCAAATGCAAATACTGCTAAACATTCTATAAACCAACTAAAATAGTAGAGAGTAGAGAACCAAGTCTGAATGTTTAAGAACGCCAACATAGTAGATATCTTTACAGCACAAAAGCATACTTTTTTTCTTCCAACATAGCTCACTGGCTAGGAGATCCATCCCCACCTGGTTTCCTTGAGCAATCCGCAGGGTAAGGGCTTCTGCTTCTCCTACGTATTGGGATCGGACTTCTTTGAGCCCTAACTGGAGAGTGGCCCCGACCTGGACTTTGGCTGCGGCTTCTTGAGCCATATGGCGATTGTTCCCTCACTGGACTTCGACTGCAGCTCTGAGATCCATTGTAGAGACGAGAATGTTCCAGGGGGTTTGACCTCTCTCTACTGTACATTTTTCCACGCGGGGAAACAGACCTGTCAATATGTGTAGGGGGAACTAATAAAACCTTCAATGTAAGTGGCAGAAAGAATAAAATGTGGTAAACAATAATGAGAAATATTAAATCATACCTTGAGTATCTTGTCTTAGGAGACGAGTAGTAATCTTGGCTGCGAGATCTACCCCTTCCATATTGCGGAGGTGGTGATTGAGAGTACCGAGGAGAACGAGAGTTCCGCGGCAGTGACTGCCTTCGATCAGAAGTGCGACTTCTACAGAAAATTAAAACAGATGAAAGATGGATAGGGTAGTTAATTAAGTAACCATTTATAGCAAGATAATAATGGCATATGCAGCCAATTTAAAAAGGAATTTCAAGTGGTTATGTACCTATTCCCATCATAACTTGAAATTGAAAAAAAAAAAAAAAAATTGCCCCGAGTCCGAAAATAATGCAGGGAGCTAATGGAAGCAATTCAAGTATATTGATGAACAGAGCAAAAATTCACCTTCCTCCTCGTTCCCTGGCTCTCATTTCAGTTGGTTTCTTCCTATTCTCCTCAGCAAAAACAACAGTGAGCTCGCGACCTTGCAGAATCTCGCCATCCATCTGATGTTTAGCTTCCAGAGCATCAGCAGGATCCACATACTGCACAAATCCAAAGCCTCGTGGTTGACTGCAAAGCAGGAAAAGAGACTCAGTATGGTGAAATTACATAAAAGTATTTCACCTAAAAGGTGTCAGCCCAAGCCAAAAATTTTGAAGGGCTGGAATCCTAGTCTGACAAGAAATAATATATTTGGTTGATATATGATGGTCTGATCCTGTATTCAATTATAAATTTGAGTAATAAAAACTTATAGTTGTCTTATGGCAGTTAACTCTGCCCCTGTAAGAGCGTACGAGAGGAAATAAGAGCAATAAGTGCAGACCGTCTTAGAGCCTCTAAAACTTCCGAGAACATGGAACATGGAATGCCATTGATAAGCACATAAGCTAGCACGCGGGGCTGCTGACCTTGTGAATAGGAGCATAAGCAAGCGCAAGCGCAAGTAATAGTTTATAGATGACTTGTTATTCTTCAAGACTTGAAATTTTGATATCTTCACAATGAATTCAAACCAAATCACTTCCAATCTTCACTACCATTTATGTCACCTTGACCTCTCAACATTTGATTGATGAGAACAGAACTCTTACCACCTGAATGTGTCAACAGAACTCTTACTACTTGATTGAAGGCTTCACAACTCTTACTTCACTGCTACATCTCAAAAAACTTAATACCGAAATCCAATTTGGAAAAATAATTATTAACAAAAATTCAACATCAAACAGAATGCCAAGTCATTGACAATTAAGGCATAATTTATTGAACACACTATATTATTAAAATGGAACGAAGGATTAAAAAATCCAAAACGGTAAAAACGACATCCAACACAGCTCACCCAGTGTAATAATCCCTAGGCAAATAGACGTCCTTTACAGGGCCAAATTGTCCAAATTGCCTCTTCAAGTATTCTGGCCTGCATACAGGAAACCAAACTATTACTATAGAACCATGAACAACTCCAAAGTAAACTGACCAAGCAGAGCTACCCTGCTTGGTAAGCTGAAAATTAACAAGCAGAATGGGGACTCAAGCGCCAATACAATTCAAATCCTATCTTTCTAACAAGAAATTCATAAATGCATAATGTCTGGACATCTTATATGTAGTCCAAAAAGAGCGGAAGCTTCAAACTGAAGATATTAAAAAAAGGGCCAATAAAACCGGAATTCTCTGCTACTTTTTTCCTTAAAAATACAGTAAGATAACAAACTCCAATCATTGCATCGAATATGAAATGATCTTTCAACAAAAAGGGTATAATCAACTAGATATTAACATGCAAAAAAAAAAGAAAAAAAAGCAGAGAACACTGTGGGTGATATCTTCATATTAAGCAAGACGAAAATATATGATCAAGTAATGCATTAATGCTTACCGACAGTCATGGCGAAGGTTGCGAACTAAAAGACTGGTAGGAGAATCTCGTCTACCACGGCCATCATTGCGTCCTCTTGGGCTGGGGTTCCTTCCTCTTCTACCATAACCTCTAGGAGGTGACGGAGTATAACTCCTACCTCTCATCTATAGAAATTATATAGATCCTGCTCAACAAAAACATTTAAGAATCCATATTATTGAAAAGGATAAATAAATGATAGGAAGAATACAACCAAAAACAATGCCATTAAGAATTTCAACAAACAATATAGAAGAGACAATGCACGTACAAAAAAAATTACAAGCCATCACTTCAACAAAAAAGGAATGACAGAACATCATGACAACAACTAATCCATCATTAGGGAGAACATATAAAAAAGGGAAAAAGAAAAGGATATCTAGAGCCCGTTTGATACCCATTTTTATTGAAGAGTGCAATTTAAAATAGTTGATTGATGGAGAATGTGTGATTAGAAATAAGGAAAGTTTTAGGTTTGCGTATGATATTATTTTATTGAAGAATGTGCAGTTTAAAAGACGAGAGAGATAAATGTACTATGAAAATAATGGGGATTAAACAAGCGCCTAATATTCTAAAGCTGATTCTAATATGTCGGTAAAATACCAAATACAAGATACAAAGTAAGAAAGAAAGGAATAATTAAAATGTCACAACAGACTGTTTCAACATGCTAATAATAAAGACTCAATATATGGATCGGGGGAAAAAGGATATTTAAGCCCCTATTTGTCTACCATTAAAGTAGGAAAATGTTTTGGATTTATGTGCAAAATATTTTGCAGTAAGAATGAGTGGTTGAAAATAAGTTTGAAAAAAAAAAAAGTTTTGAAATAATAATAGACAAACAGGAGCTTAATATTATAATAAAGGGGCCAAAATTATTTACAATCATGAAAAGAACAAGAAAGTGTATAATTAGTATAATCTAATCTTATTGCTATAGTACCATTGGTTTCAGTTTGAAAATGAAAAAAATATAAACTTAAAGAAATATAGACACGCAAAATTTGGGAATGCTGAGAACGTTAGCTAGAGATAATACAACATAGATTACATCATATGGGTATTCAAAATTTTGAAATCCTTGTTATCTCATCCCTTGAGACTTAAAATCAAAAAGAATCATGTTACAATGACATAATCCTTGACACGATGGATGGTTGACATAATGCCACGTGGCACTTCATCATAGGACTATTTTGAATACAATTAACTTTTTCATCCAATCACATCTTGTCAATTAAGATTACGTCACTCCATCCGTCAACCACTCTTTGGCAAAGCAGCATAACCCAATCGAAAATGAATTATACTATCTCACTTGCAAATTTATATTATCCTCAAAAAAAAATCACCGTCTTTTTTTTTTTTCTTAATCCCCACCAGAAAAGTGGAAGTATTACGACTAGGGTTTTATAACAAAAAAGAAATAAATAAGAAAAATATCAGAGAAAGAGGATTGTGGGCATCAAAGCTATAGCTAATACATAAATTGCAATCATAAAAGCTTTAAAACTTTCTAATCATCATCAATTCATTCTTTATAGCTCACAGACCATTAATTCATGATTTCAACAAGTAAAAAACAAATGGGTTAATTTCACAAACGGTCACTGAACTTACCTAAAAATTACAAAACGGTAACTGAAATTTAAAACTTGCAGAAACGGTCACTAAAGTTTCATGAGCTTTCACAAACGGTCGTTGAAATTTTAATTTGTTTCATAAACGGTCACCGTTATGATTTTAATTCAAACTTAAAGGACCAAAACACATAGACATAGAAGCTTGATCACCCCAAAATGCAAAATTCTTTTAAACAAGATTACACTATATTTTTATCTGAACTAAAATAAATAAAAGTACATTAAAAGCTATGAAATCTATGCACGATCACACAAAAACATAAACAAATATTTATATCTCATATCTAAATTTATGGTCTTGTACGTATATAATATAAATAGACGAAACGAGAATTAAAATATCATTTTTACAATTTTCATCTAATTTACTCCAAAGGTGGTAGTAAGAAATTTGTACTTGAGGTGGTCAAACTTCTATGTCCATGTGTTTTGGTCCTTTAAGTTTGAATTAAAATCATAACGGTGACCGTTTGTAAAACAAATTAAAACTTCAACGACCGTTTGTGAAAGCGCATGAAACTTTAGTGACTGTTTCTGTAAATTTTAAACTTTAGCGATTGTATGTAATTTTTAGGTAAGTTCGGTGACCGTTTGTAACTGCTCGAAAAAGAGCCAAAATATTTATCACAAAAATGGAAATTCAATGGGAAAAGAATTGGAGTGAATTGTTTCAATAATCACCCAACTTATACCATGGTCACTAAATTTTAAAGTGCTTCACAGTACTCGCCGAACTATGTCCGTTTGCACTCCGTCCATCACCCTAAAAAATTCGTTACATCATTCGCTAACGTAGCAAACGGAAATCAGACGCGGCAAGTTACGGCCGTTAAAAAATGGCAACTCAGTAAAACCATTGTTTCATTACTCATCCAACTTGCACTTGATCATAGTTTACTCATAGTACTTCAAAATGTTTTCCAATGGTCACTCGTTTTTGAGATATTGCACTCTATTCATCATCCACTATATTTTGTTCCCTTCATTCCTAATTTTCGCACAAAAATTCCACGTGGTAATTATCAATGTTAAATAAAATTACAACTCAACAAAACTTAACTCATCAAAATCACCATATGTGAAACATGACTTCCACGGTCCCATCAACTTCTTTAAAACCCAATAAAGCGTCACCAATGATTCTTTTAGAAATATCATTTTTCTAATTCGAACGCTTACTGTGTAAAAAATAGGTTTCAATCTGAAGCTGAAATTCTGAAGCATAACTTGTTTGGTTGGAACGTTTACCATATATAAAACGCGACTTCCACACCTCATAAACTTCTTTAAAATACAATAAAGAGTCTCCAAACAAATTATATTTCAGAGTTTCAGTTTCGGATTGAAACCTATTTTTTGCACAGTAAACGTTCGAATTAAAAAAATGATATTTCTAAAAGAATCACTTGGGACTCTTTATTGGGTTTTAAAGAAGTTGATGAGGCCGTGGAAGCCACATTTCCTATATGGTGATTTTGGTGAGTTAAGTTTTAATAAGTTGCAATTTTTTTAACATTTGTAACTTAACATGTGGAATTTTTGGAATGAAGGTAATAACATATAGCGGATGATGAATGGAGTGCAACATTTCAAAGATGAGTGACCATTAGGAAGCATTTTGATGTTCGATGAGTGAACTACGACCAATTGTAAGTTGGATGAGTAATGAAACAATGGTTTCGCTGAGTTGTCATTATTTTAACGGCCGTAACTTTCCACTTTAATGTAACGGATTTTTGAGGGTGAGTGACGAAGTGCAAATGGACAAATTTCAGTGAGCACCGTGAAGCACTTTAAAGTTTAGTGAGTAGTCCGTGACAATGGTATAAGTTGGGTGATTGTTGAAACAATTCACTCAAAGAAATAGTACACATGATCCAGTAAGCACCAATATGCACTAACAAATACCCTAAAATCAAACACAAAAAAATGAATATACGAACATTGATGAACAAGCAAAAGAAAATATAGATCAGATCCAATAATTAAGAAATGCCAACAGAGATTATAAACCCTAAGTCGGTACTATCGATTTTTCTACATAAGTTTCTACGAATCTACAAATGAATCATGTACGAATACGTGAAAACTGCAAGGAACGAATACCTGAACGGCTGAACCTGAAGGGAAGAAATCTTGAAAACTGCTCTCTACGGAGATTTCTGATTAGGGCAACGCAATAAAAACAAAGCGCGTGCAATATATCTATCTAAGATTAATTTCAATAATGGCCACTGAACTGCTCACTTAGTGTCAACTTGGCCATTGAACTTATAGTTTATCATACTTTACTTTCACTTCACTTGGGAAATGTTACATTCAAACCATTAATTTGTCAATCATTTTAAACATGTCTATGTACCAACTCGTAGAATTTAACTAATTTAAAATTGGCTTTGATATATATATATATATATATGTATATATATATATATATATATATATATATATATATATATATATTGTGTTTGAGACATTATTTTGAAAGAATGTATTTTGGAATAGTAGATTGATGGAAAATGTGTGGTTGAAAAAGAAGGAAAAATTATTGATGTGATGAAAAATATTATTTTATTAAAGAATGTGTGGTTGAAAATGAGTAAAATAATGAAATTTTAACATGTACCAAACATGGACATAGTCTTTGTTCGATTTCTATTATTTACAAAATATATTTT
The DNA here is from genome assembly GCA_019097785.1 of Fraxinus excelsior. Classification (NCBI taxonomy): domain Eukaryota; kingdom Viridiplantae; phylum Streptophyta; class Magnoliopsida; order Lamiales; family Oleaceae; genus Fraxinus; species Fraxinus excelsior. The sequence goes on along the minus strand of CM032635.1, from coordinate 535,530 downwards.
TCTCTCTTATTTTCAATAAAATAATATTATATGCAAATTCAAAATTTTTCTTATTTTTTAACTACACATTTTTCATCAAAATACTATTCCAAAATACATTTTGAGCTAAAAAAAAAACTCAAACAAGCTCATAAACTATTTATAAATGCTCAATTTATTTTTTATTCACGTATTTTGAGAAGAATTACTGTTTTATCTATCTATAACTCATTTTTACTTATAATTGTTTAAAAACACTAATCAAACATGAATTCTAATGATTTGATGAATTGGTTTTTCAGTTATAAAATGAATGTATAATTAAATTAGTAAATGAATATTTTGTAAAGTTTAGTGATGAGTCTGAAACAATTTAAACATGCATTGCTAATTGAAAATAAGTTTGGTGACCAAGAGTGATTACACCTTTTTATTCGAAGCCCCTGTTTTCTTCATTGTAATGGTGTTCAGAGAAAATTGAAATCAAGGGAGCTAAAGACGGGCAATGGAGGAGCAATTCATACTAAGAGTACCACCAGTAGTAGCGGAAAGAATTGAGCGTCTTCTAAACGACCCAACATCTTCTTCAGATGACAAGTCCTTGGATTTGAGCTTTTCTGGTATTTTACAAAAAAATCGCCCCATCTCCTTTTGAGCAATGTTCTTAGGAAATTCTTTATATTTGTTCAATTGGAGATATCAATTTCAAGAGATGATGGTTTTTTTTCAATCATTGAATATAAAAATGCACGATCAAGCTTTAATTATTTGAGCAAAATGTACATCTCTAATTGTTTTCTTATCATCTTCTAGCATAGACTAATACACTTCTGATTGCTGGCGATAGCTTTGAAATATTGAACCTTGTGGATTGATAATATGTAATGCGGTCTAAATTAGGCAGGTTAGGGATTTCGAATTGGAATCCTAAATGTGAAAGTAACTTCAGAACCCTACCAAGAAATCAATAATCTTTTAGGAACTAAATAACAGTTCAACTCATTTTGCTACCTTCTGGTTCTTCTTGATCGAGTTGAAGAAAATGCATGATAGGAAAGTGATTCTTTTAGTTATTTTTCTCTGGCATTTGCTCACTGAATCACCCAGTCGGGATATTTGAGCCCTAGTCACTGAAAGGTATTTTAGCATTCTCTTATGTGCTGACATTTGTTGGCATCATTCTTCCTCTTCTTTCCTTTGCTTAAGAGAAGCAGATAAATCTTTCAAAAGAAGAAAAAATGACGCCTGTCTCAAGTAGAAAAGGATTTGTATATATTTATCATTTATGGCTAAGTACATATTTGATAGAAGTGAACAAAGTAGTTTTTTCCCAATGAGAGGATTCTTTTAAATCCTCCGTAAGATTGTCTTAATTTCAACTAGTCCTCTGTTAATGTAGAATTTTCTTATCCTTTCCAAAATCTGAATCACCCCGTTGGGATACTTGAGAGTTGAGCCCTAGGCACTGAAAGATATTTTAACATTCTTTTATGTGCTGAAAATTTGTTGGCTACCAATCTTCTTCTTGTTTCCTTTGCTTTAGAGAAGCAGATACATTTTTCAGAAGAAGAAGAAAAGATGGAAGTCTCATGTGGAAAAGGATTTGTATTTATTTATGGAAAAGTCCAATCTCGATTAAAGTAACAAAGTAGTTACCATTAATATGGTATTTTGCTATTATTTCTCCAAAAGACTCCTGTCTTGCAAGGACTCTTATAATTCTGTTATAATATTTTTCTCTGTTTTTAATTTTCAGACAGATATGTGTTATCCACGATTATACTCAACCTCATGTAATCTGTAGATCATCAAAGTCTACTGTTATTTTTTCAGATTTTGAATTTGGATTTGTATATAGCTCTGGATTTACAGTCTCATTTATAAGTGTTATCATAACCTAACAACTTGTTTATTGTTTTTTGGTGATTATCCTGAACCCAAAGTCTTAATCCTATTAATTCTTCTTCCATTGTCTAGATAAACTGAATTCTTTGACCTGTTGTATTTTAGTGATTCTGTTGTTACTTCTGGGAAGGATTTGTGTTTTTTCTATGCATTTGCTGAATCCCTTGTAAGAGTTGTCTTAACTTCAACTACACTTTTTATTATTTTTTGTGGTCTTGTATATTTCTGTGGATTTATGGATTTGTTATATGATTTGTCTCAACTCCAACAATTAAATTGGTTTTCTTTTAAATGATGTGCGTTAAGTGTATTGAGTAATGAGAATTATGCAAGTGAAGTGCCACTTAATTAATAAATTTGGATTAAAATAGTATTATTGCAGCTTATATGTAATATAATTGTTTCATTTATCTTCCTTCAGCTGTTACATATCTTTTTTATTTCTATGCATGTTGTCACGGACTTGTTGTTTTCTTCAAGCACCGTGCGGCACTTAGTGTCTCCGACTTCCGCCCCTGCGGTTTTACACTAAGTCAGCCTCCCAACTGACGTCGAGGTCTTAGAAAAGCACAAAGTAGAACACTTAAGAATTTAAAAGAGGAACACAAGTGGTTAACGAAAGCTTTGTATTGAACAAAGAAGCTTTACAATGCTTAGAGCTTTACAACTTCACTCCCTTAGCAAATGAATGAACCTACCAACCTATTTATAGGTAAAGCCATTCTTAATGGATGGCTAGGATCAATTTGATCCAACGGTCTATGTTGCGTCTCTAGAATTTTCTACAACTATCCATAATAATATATTTACAAAGAATTAACTAGGATTGTCTAGAATAATCTACAAGCATAAAGCTTGTCAATTATCTAGATTTCTCCATCACCTTCTAGTTAGTTTCATGGCCATCATAGTCTAGAACATTCCGGATTAGCTTCAAGACACCGTTCTAGATAATTCCGCCATCTTTGCCATGAAACGAGCGGTTCGTGATAATGTGCTCCCCAAAATAAGTATAATCTTGCTGCTTCAGCCATAGTATCATCCAAGAACTTGTAAAATGCATTATGTACCAGTCTACTGTATATCTTGTTTGGCACTATAGAAAATTGGGCTACGTTGTGATAAATCATTAATGTGGCCAATAAGCCTGAGAAGAAAAATCTGTAATATTAGTAAGAACAGCAATCTGGTTTTTCAAACAAATAGTTAATTGTTCTTATGTTGATTCATGGGTATTCATGTTTTTCAATCACATTCTATTTGTTTTATACTCTTTCCTTTAGATTTGTGCTCTTAATATTGAGTCTGCTTGTTCTTTTCAGATGATGGAAGGACTGGCTCATTTGTTATAGGCAATGACCAGTTCTCTGCATCACTCTTGGATCTTCCCACTGTTGTAGAGTCCTATAAAACTTATGATGACAGTGCTTTGATAAAAACTGCAGACATTGGTCAAGTGCGATGGTCACTGTTTGTTAATTATTTTCAACTGTTCCATACATCTGCTTCAGCTGTAACATGACTGTGTTAACTTTTTTGAGCTGTGGCAGATGATAATGGTGACAGAGGATGGTGACAGCGTTCCAGACACAGTGGAGTATAGACACGGCCTTACCCCGCCAATGAGGGATGCTCGAAGGCGAAGATTTCGCCGGGAGCCAGATTTAAATGTATTAATGCCTAAAATTATTTCCTTCAGTTGTTATTTTATCTCTCATTTGTTTGTCCTTTTATTGAATGCGATGTTTCTTTAACTTATTCAATATTGTCTGCCCTGATTATTTCTGAAGTATTTGTAAGTTACTCCTTATGATAATTAACATGGCATGTTTTGATTTTGCAGCCTGAGGTTGTCCGTCGTGTTGAGAAAGATTTGCAGAACATCATGGCTGGTGGAACTGCTGAGAATTTTAATATCCTTCAACATGTTATTTGGTTTAATGTAACAATTATGCTCTAAGTACAGGAGCATAATTGCCAGGGGCCTGCCAGGCCCCTCACACTGGCAGGCCCCACATGTTAAAAAAAAAAAAAAAAGAATAAAAAAACACACCCCCCCCCCCCCCCCCCCCCCTCCTACAGTCGGGGGCCTGGCAGGCCCCTGGCAAAAAACCACCCCCCGTACTTGAATCACAACTCTTAATGTAAGCAACAATGCCTGTATGCTCAATAGAGAGAAGGAAAAAAAAAATGAATTTCAAAACATCTGTTTGGAATTTAATAGAAAACCAAAACCTTCAATTGCTTATGGAATAAGTTAGTGTCATAGATCAAACTTGATTTGCATCAAGAATCTCACTTAAGAGAAACAACCTCTTCTTTATTAGCATGTTTATCAGAATTTTAGTTATTATTTATTGTTGTACATTGCAACATTTTTGGCGACTGTCTATCTTTCAGTAACACAAATAAGTAACAGAACAGATTTGCTATATGTTCTTTATTCTCTTTAGAATGTAACATGGAGCTTCTGAGATCCTAGAAATCTCATTCAACGTTTCTTTGGTTTATTATTGGATGCTTTCCTGTTCATCTTTATTGCTAATACCTTGACTGAGTAACTAAGTGTTGCAATGGTTGAGCAAGAGGAAGATGGAGATGAAAATGCTCTAGTAAGCAAGAAAGGAAGACCTACACCTTCAGCTAAGCCTGATGTGCCAGAGGCTGGGACAGTTGGCGGGGAACCCGATGGCAGTGATTCTGATGAATCTGATGATTCAGTATAGATCAGAATTCTATTTGTCTAGAGTTTGATATGTCAATAAAAAAGACATTGAGTCATATGTTTAAGTTGGTGAGTTAAGTAATGCTATGCCTGATCTTTTAGGAATGGCCTCGGTGTAGTTTTCTTTCATTTCATGTATCGTCCCACGAGTTTCTGATGGGTGGTTCACGTTTGGTGTTGTCAGTTTATTTCAGTTCTGTATTATCTTCCGTAGTAGGTGGAGTTGAAAACTTGCTTGTCCTTTTTGCAGTATCGCAACATCATCCATAATCTTCTCCCCTTCTGCATTCTTCTGCTTACATTCAACTCATCTTGGGTTTATCTTAATTTTAACGGTATCGTATGCACCTTTTCTGGTTTAGCTAGAACTCTTTTAATAACTCTTGGTTGTGAAATCAGGGGTTGGATTAGTTAAAGTTAGATATTGTTCTTTCATCTTAAGCTTGTGCTGGCTTGAACCACATGACGTTTTAGTGAAATAAAATCAAGTTCTCCTATGGTAAACTGTATGTTTAATGGCTAATTTTCTCCCACAAGACTGGTATTCTTAAGGGCTATTTTCCCCCAAAGGGTCATTCATGTATGGTGTATGGGATGGTAAAAACTCGTAGTAGTGTGGTTTTTACAATCATTATGATGAGGAGACAATTTTCCTGAACACTTTTTGTCTCTAGAGGCATTTATATGGTGGCATAGCTTGAACTTTTAGTGGTATGTAGTCTAAATTGTTGGAGAATTGATTTGGAGCATGTTTGATTCTCGTTAATTGGGAAAAAATGAGTTTTGAATGGTATTTTTAGGATAATGTGTGGTTAAAAAGTTGGAAATTTTTTTTGTTACGTGTAGAATATTTTATCATGTGAATGTGTGGTCGAAAATGATCATATAGCAAACCATAAAATAAATTAATGGGTGTCAAACATGTACTTAATTACACAATTCGGGAATGGTGTTTTCATGGGTTGCTGGATGTCAACTTTGTGCCTTCTTCCCTAAGTGTTTTTTTTTTTTTTTGGGTGGCCCAATGGTACTTCTACAAATTCTTATGACCTCATTTTGATTGAAAAGTAAAGTTCTAATTCTGCAGAATGAAATGGTAGAAATTTAACGTGATATGATTTCACAGTTTCTTTGTAGTGTTTGACTATTGCATAATGAATTGTTTAGCCGTTTTCTGGTGGCTTGTTAAGATATATAGATTTATTCAAGCAATGTAAATTATGGCCTGTTTCGTGATATGATTCTTTACAATATTGACTATTGTCATCTTCTGTGCTATCAGAACCAGTAAATCTTTACGTTAGATTGAAGTCATTGGACACGTAGATTAGTTTATTTCACATTGTGCTTGTTATTTTTGCTTTTAGTATGCAGCAGATGATACTACAAACTGCAATTTAAAAGCAATTTATGTTCAATTCAAAGAAAATTTTTGCTGGCTTCAGAAGATGCGATTGAAATTAATAGGTATGATCTAGAGTACTGACTCTTTCTTTTATAGCTTTGCAGGCCAACTAACCTTCTCATCACTCTGATTTGCTGCAAAATTGGTATTTAGTTTGGTACATCTTCCAAATTAGAGTACATGTGATACTATGCTATGCTGCCTTTCATTATCAAATGATGCTCCTCTAGAAGGCTTATGACCTACACTTTAGACAATATCTCGATCAAGTATTTGGGTTCCCCAAGTAACAACAGAAAAGGGTTTTAGTTTTAGATCACACGTGAGCATCAAGTTTTCAATTACAATCTTCAACATTGTGTCTGCTTGTTTACTTTTCAGGTGAGTGCAAGGTTCTATTGCTATTGGCATTATTAAATTGCTCTATGTGAAGCTAGGCTCAACAACTGTTTGTTATTTTTCTTTTAATCATGCATTAGACATTGAAGGGATTCTGTCTTTGATTACATGCTGGAAGAGCAAGTTGGAAAATCAGATGCAATATGAAGCTATATTGTGACAATATGTGTCAGGCATTTTGAGTATTCTATAATACTAGCTGTTGGACTTGTTTATACTTTGTTCTTATCCTTTCAAAGGTTTGGGAGTTGACATTTTACATTACATTTGAAGGTTTTGAACTTGTGTATTACTTTATTTATCGGAGACTGAGCCATGCCTGGACTTTTGTATAAATTAAAGGTCTATTAAAGGACTAAAAGTCGTTAACAACTTGCTGGAAAGGAATTTGGAAATTGTGTTTCAACTTGCAAAGTGTGGTTTGTGAGTTGTCTTGTGTTTAACAAATTGAGGAATGTGATCACACATGGAGCAAATTAATTGATTATGAAATGTTTGGTTTTACAATTACTTGATAATACCATTATTTTGAAGAAAACTTGGTGCTGGACGGTAGCTTAAAGGCTGATTAAGGGTTGTTTTAGCTTCAACATAAAATACCATGTCTCAAGTCCCTGTTTTAGCTTCTTTAAAATGGAAATGGGAATGGTCAAGGTTATATCACAGGTACCCTTAGACTTGACAAGTTGCCTTTCCTTTTTTTTTTTCTTTTTTAAACCTTATACTTTGTCTTATGAAGTAGGATGCTCGCGTTTGACATCCATTCTCTTTTATTTTATTTTTTCTCTTTCTTTATTTCAACCATACATTTTTCAAATAAAATAATATTATACACAAATTTAAAACTTTTCATCATTTTGTCACCACACATTCTCCCATTAATTACTATTTCAAAATTTCTATTCCCATTAAAATGGGTGTCAAGTGGTGGTGAGAATGTCCATGTGCCTCGTCTATATACTAAACTCTTGTTTGGCAACCATTTTTTCTCATACTTATTTTCAATCACACACTCTTACAGTATAAAATATCTTTTGCATAAACTCTAGACTTTTCCTTACTTTTTTAACTATGCATCCTTCCAAAATTTGCTATTTGAGAACTCATTCTTTCTAGAAAATTTTTGTCAAGCGAGCGCTAAATGTGCCTCAGCAATATAAGAACTTGCTTGACGAACTATTTGACGTTTGACCTACTAACTTGTACCCTAAGAATTCTTTTAACTTGTTTTCTCATTCGGTATTTGAGCGAGCTCCTGTTTGATAATTTCAATTCTCATACTCATTTTCAACATACATTTATACGATAAAATATTTCACACAAAAATCCAAAACATTTCATTACTTATTAATCACTCATTTTCTAAAAAAATCATTATTCCAAATTTCATTTTCTCAAAATAATGGCCATCAAACGGGTGCCGACGCGGTGTGACAATAAGGTCAATTGAGTGTTTTCCTGTGAATTTGTAATTTAGTGAACCGGCCGGCCCTCAATGTGTATGCCTGCGCCGACCGTTGTACAGAAAGCGTGAATTGATAGTTAAGGTGGGTCATACCTTATCTATTAATTGACCCTCTTGCTCTTAACTGTTTAGAAAGTTCACCTATTTGTAGCAATCTCGTGTAATTTGTACAGACCTTTTGTCAACATCTAAGATGTATTCATACTGTAATTTGATATTAATCAGAATAAGATTGAAAAACATGGAATATTTTCAAGAATTGATTAGGACTTTGCACATAATGTAGAGAGAGACAAATTGTCATCACTTCTCCCTACACGCATTGTCCCCTAAATGACAAGTTTTGGTCTTGTTTTTAAGTAACATTGAAATGGTCCAAGTAAAAACTCCAATAGCTTTTAAGTTTTATATTCTTAAATTTCTGGTCAAACACGAAACATTGCGATTAAAGAATTGAGAATTGACAAAGGTTTATAATCGATCAAATCATATTTTGTAACGCAGATATAAGTTCAATAATTTTAATTTTAGCCCTTGTTTGGTGTAATTAAAATCAGACTTTTAGTCTGATAAAATGTGTAATTGAAAAGTTGTGAATTCGTATAAAATACGTTGTTAAAATTAAATATAGATTTTGACTTGAAAATCAAATCAAATTTTGGTCTATACTAAATGGTGAAGTTAATAAGAATGTGGGAGGGAGGTGTGGAAATATCAACAAAATCAAGTTTTTTGACTATTGCACTTGAGACTGGGTAAATGTACCGTGCTTCTCACGAGTAGTTTGAATATTTGTCTCGTTGGATAAATCGTAATTAGATACATAAATCAGATTCGAGAAAAAGTTGATTCGGATAAGTTAGCTCCAATATATTTTAGTTTGAAAGAATTATCAAAAGCTAATTTATTATTATTATTATTTAATTATAATTTTGAAAGTAATGGATGGTGAAAAAAGATTTTTCGTTAAAACAAAAAATTCCGTTAGTTTTTCCGTTAAACCAACATATTCCGTTTAATAGCCACTTTATATATATATATATATATATATATTTGGTACACATTAAAATTTTCATTTTCATTTTCATTCTTTTACTCATTTTCAACCACACTTTTTTCAATAAAATAATATTTTTCATCACATCAATAATTTGTCCTTCTTTTTCAATCACACATTCTCCATCAATCTACTATTTCAGAATATATTCTTCCAAAATAATATGACTCAAACACACTCATATATTTATTTAGTTGGATCTTGTGCTATCCAGCTGCACACATGTTGGTTATTATAATATTGTGTGTGTGTATATATATATGGAATTTAAGCCAAAAATGACACTAAATATTTTGTGGAATTTCCATGGGATTTTTTTTCCTCTTTTATGAGTGAAGAATTTTTCGTTATCTATCGCTAAGGATCCGTTTGATTGCGAATGTGAAAAATTGATGAAAAAAAATGAATTTCAGGAAATTTAATTGCCTAAAAATTGTTTTACTGTGAATTATAATTAATTGTGTTTGATTGATATAATTTTCCACTTGAAAAATGTTGAAAGTTTGGTGTTCGTTTGACTTTATTTTTCATGAAAATTGTCCATTAAAGCGATATTTTTTATCATTGTGTCTACAATTTATTTCAATTGCCAAATTAAAAAAAAAATTAAAAAAATTATTATTCCAAATATAATTCGTTTGACTTTGTTTTGCATGAAAATTGTCAATAAAAGTGATAAATTCTTTTACTACTGTGTCTATAATTTTTTTCAATTATCAAAAAAAATTAAAATTTTAAAGCAATTCCATTTTGCCAAGAAAATGGAATCCCACCACTCTAGCAAGAAAGTCAATTTTTTAAAAAATGAAAAATGGGTTGATGTAACACAAGTAAGGAAATGCAATTTCATGGCCTAATCTTTGACGTGTTTAGACAATATTCATCTAAAATAAATTTGCTTGATTTGTCAAATAAACAAACAATTAATTTAAATGTTAGTATCTTTTAAGATAGACATCAATCTATTAATTTTGTCCTAAAAATACAGCTATGCGCAAGTGAAAGATCGTCTTCTAATTGTTTTATGGATAATGTTTCAAAAAGATTTGGGATCTAAAAGCTCTTCAAAATATCTTGAGGAGCCTTCGGCGGTCTTTTTGGATTTTTGAGTATGTATAAAGCTCGAGTGAATTTAGTCGTCATGCAGTTCCATCCGTTTAATTAAACTACCATTAGGTCAAGATTTTCTCTATCATGGGTGGATCTATGGGGTCCTTGAGACCTCGCCCTTCTTGACTTTCGTCTCACAAGAACAAATTAATCTAGAAAACACATGAATTCGAATCCAACGATCTTTCTAGTTGAATTGCATAAACTTGTGTTCAATCTTGTCATTAGGGACTAAAAGCTCCTTGAGCATAATTTTTGAGCAAATTGCATAATCAAATAGTTAAAGTTTATGTTCCATCCCACAAATTTTGTCTAAATATTTCGATAGTTTAAAGTTTTATAGGCATTCCGAAAGTTTTTTTTTTTTTTTTTTTTTGTCAATTATGACGATAGAACATTAGTCATATTATTATACTAAAAATTGTCGACTTTAAATTTTAATGTTATTATGTTAAAATAGTATTATACGATAAACTAAAAATTGTAAGTATTATTGATACTCATTAAAGTTATATTATATATAAGTATTACTAAAAATATTAACATTATTGAAACTAAAAGATCTTAAATTTGTTTAAATTATAATTCTTTTGTCGTATTATACTATAATTAAATGAATATATTTTGTGATTTTGGATATATTTAATGAATATGAAATTATAAATTATGTATAATTTTTGCGTTCTAATATTCGCATGTGTAGATATTTTACTTTTTAAATTTAATTTGATGTATTTAAAACAGATTGGATAAGAATTTTAATATGTTATAGTAAGACTTTTATAATATATTTGAAATTGTCATTTACAATAAAAGCAGAAAGGATAAAAATTCAATTTTATGAATCTAAGTATGCCGGTTGTTTGTAGAATTGAGGGTCCGTTTGATTGCAAATGTGAAGAATTGGTGGAAAGAAAATGTTTTATGGGGAATTGAATTGGCTAGAAATTATTTTACTGGAAATTGTAATTAATTGTGTTTGATTGGTATAATTTTTCACCTGAAAAATGTTAAAAATTTGGTATTCGTTTGATTTCGTTTTTTATGAAAATTGTCCATTAAAGTGAAATTTTTTTCTACCATTAGATTTAGAATTTGTTCCAATTATTAAAAAAAAAAATTGAAAAAAATTATCATACTGAGTATCATTCGTTTGTCTTTGTTTTATATGAAAATTGTCAATAAAAGTGATAAATTTTTTTACCATTTTGTCTAAAAAATTTCTAATTGCCCAAAAAAAAAAATCTAGAAAATATTTACCAACCAAAATATCAAGAATTTGTTTTCCTCAAAAAAGTGAAAATTTTGAAAAGATGGAAAATGGAAATTTTCCATGGAAAATATGGTGTATCAAACGGATCCTGATATTTTTAGTTTTTCATCCTCAATATATGTTCTTTTTTATAATTTCATTTAATATTTTTATCAAGAGAAATTCCTAAATACATTGTTGCGCATAATATCCCACCACATAAATTAATCTTGAAAATAAATTGTCCAATTATGCTTTTAAGCAATCTAGACCCATTCAAAGGTTTACAAAAGAACAAAAATAATTTGTCGTGATTTTAGAAATGTATTATCTTGTCAAAAATAACAATTAGACAATTAGCAATTTCATTTACACAAAATTTAAAATCTTCTTCTTTTGACTAATCATCCATACATATTGTGTTTCGCGTATGAACAATACTCTTTTGATTAATTCAATTTAAATTCAAACTTTGCGCTTTGTCACAAGTTTGCTTTCACATATGTAGAAATCTTGTATTTGCACCTTTTGTTTCCTATACCTTTTTTTAGTTTATTGTTATTAGCATGTTAAATCCCAATCCCATTTGAACCAAAGACCAGAAACTTGGAAACACTTACGCGTTTGTATGTGTGTTGCATGCCCCATGCAAATATTCACGCGTATAATTGAAGTGATAAAGTGGGTTTTCAATTTCACACACAATAATATAAGCGCTACTTGGAAACCATCCTGCATTTTTTATCTTTTACATTTATTTGAACTTGAGGTCAAAACTATTTTTGTTTTTTTTTCCCAATTAATTGAGTGGTTTCCGACCAATAAAAACAATTTATTACGAATAATGCTATTCATCAATAGTAAACAACAATCTATATAGCATTGAGTTAACAATCAGGGGCGGACACATAAGATAAAAGTTAGGGGGCACAATCGAACTTACAAAGAAGTTGAGAGAAATTTTATACTCGAAAATTTGCGTAAAAAAAATCATATCCTATGTAATTTTGCATCCGAAAATTTACATAGGATATGACTTTTTCGGATGTAAATTTTCGAAAATTTTTGATGTCATTTTCCATATAAAGTTTCCTAATAAAATGATGAAAATTACATTGAGGTGTATCGCAAAAATAGTAAATGTTAATGAAAAAATTGAATTCTTTTGAAAAAATGCGAGTTAGACGTTTTTTTTTTAAGATTTACGTTTAACGTATTTTTAACTATTTTCGATATCTATTTGAACTATTCGATATACTCATAATGTAGTTATCGAAATAAGCTTTGAGATTACATAAACAATTTGTAGATTTGATTAACGTACAATTGTCGGTGAATTTTTAAAATTAACATGTTATCGAAATTCAAATTTATTGTGATTTTTCCCCTGTTTGGTGGAAATTAAAATCAAATTTGTAGTAAATTTTGATAAAAGTTAAAACAATTATGGATTCTATGAAATATATTATTAAAATTTATTGTTTACTTTGATTTAGATTAAAATTTAGATTTCAATCGATACCAAACATGAATTTAAAAAAAAAAAACTCAAAAGTTGGGGGGGACGTGCCCCCCAGGACCCCCCATGTGTCCGCCCCGGTTCACAATCACATTATTTAATGAAGTTGTGATGAGCTTTATTCATTGAAGGTACTCTTAAAGATAGAGAATTAAGTACCGGTAACCAACTTTTAAAAAAAAAAATCATTTTCGTAAAAGGTGGAAATAAAAGAAAACTATTGATTTGAATCATAATTGGTTTCAATATCTGACGAGAAGTTTATAAACAATAGCATATAAGAGACGGATATGTGAATAATACTTATGAATGTGTAAAAAATGTATGAATAGCAGTAATTGACCAAAAATATTTTTTGATCAAAGTGTTATATAAATATAATACCTCGAAACACCTATAGATGGATATTTGCATCAATTATGCTACATGTACAGAAAAAATTGATAGAATTTTTAAAAAACAACACTGGGCAATTTTTCATTGGTTTTGGATCCAATAATGATAGAAAATGCACCATACAAGTGTTGCCAACGGATCACTTGTATGGTTTCTATGAATAAACAATTCTAGGAATTATTCTATTTGCATTGAAAACTTCTCTTGAAAACTAGACATTTGTGGTGAGTCTTTGTACAGGTTGGAAGGTAGACCCTTTGCTAGTGAAATGTTTGCAAGATTGTCCTCCGCATTTTTCTTACCGAGTGCGGTGGTCCGGCAGCTCCAGTGGTTGCAACCTGCAAAAGAGGTCAAGACTTTCTCCCCCATTGTACCTCCGGCGTGAGAATTAGTTGACAGCTTAGAGAAAACAGGAGAATAGTATAATGTAAGTTCAATAGTTCAAGGTTTCAAGAGCCTATACTTTTCTCACCTTGGAGGTATTTATAGGCACATGTTTCTATGCACGTGTTCGGTAGTAAATGGTGTCACGTGTCCCACGTAGACCTTCCCACTTCCTCCATGTTCTAACGTGGTGACCCTCACTCGTCAGGCGGTTGGTTGTGTCCATGTTCACTGTTGGGTGGTTTCCGTCCTACGCATTGCCATTTGTATATTTAAGCATAGTATTGACCTCATGGTAGTAGGCGGTCTATGTGAACGTAGAGGGCCCATGGAGGTCGACGGCATCATGGGAGTAGGCGGCTTTAAATATCATCATAGACTCATCATGTAATTCATATTCCCCCTTTCATTTACAAATCAACAACTAGACATTTAAAACATATTATATTTTCAAATCAAAGCATGCATAATCATTTCACTCCATTTCCCCCTTTTGACATAAGCAAAAAGGAATATCATTTAAGATCAAAACTTTAAAACAATCATTGAAGAATAATGTATTCCCCCTCAATTAAGCACAAGATGCAAAAAAAAAAAAAAAATCATCACTTTATAGTAAAATATTAATCAAAGCATAAGTGTTGCAAATGACAAGAGCAAAATCATTTGAATAGAATTTATATTTCCTCTTTTCAACATTCCCCCTATCATGCATAAATCAAGTTATATATATCTTGCTCTTTATAATGCATAATTATCCATTCATCTTCGCCCTTTTGACATAAGCAAAAAGGGATAACATGTAAGATCAATGCACAATTTTTACAATTACACATATGAGAGGAATAGTATTGCATATAAGATCAAAACTTTTAAATCAACCATAGAAAATAGTAATATATTTCCCATATCGTTTTCACTTATATTCCCCCTTTCAATAGGAATCGAGTTTGTGTCTATTTCATATTCCATATAAAGATAGTATAATATTTAAAGACATGCATTTCCACAATTCATTGAAATAAATCACATTAGAAGTCATCACAATTCATGGAAATGATGGAAGTCATAATTCAAGTTACAATGCATAGATTAGAAGTTATATTTCATAGCAATTAAATCATATGCAAAATATAATATCGAGTTTACTTGCAATTTAAGGAAGAGTGTTAATCATACCTCGATAGTTTTGTTATGCATATAGAAGTACCTTGATTATTCTTGTCCATTTGATTGATGAGTTCATTGGAGTGTTCATTTATGTTTACCTCATCTTCAATGGTCATAAAACACATGTTGGCAATTTTTCTTTGACCTTTATCTTCATCTTGATCATCATCATCACTTTCATTCCATGTTACTTGGAGAGTCTTCTTGACTTTCATTTTCTTTTGAAATTTTTTATTGTTTCGAGAACCTCTCCATTTCTTGACTAGATGAACCAGTCATCGAGCTCTTCATCACTCATCTTATTTGTTGTTCCTTCATCATTCATATTTTTGCTCGAAGTGATTTCATCAACAACGGTTTTGAAAGCAACTTGGCATTTTTCCTCTTCTATGCTTTTCAACGTTTTCTCCTTCGTTTTAGTGCGATTTAGTCCACATGTCATCAATGTTCCATATAGCTCTTCCAATGGATATGTGTTGATATTTTTGGTATTTTCTATCAACATTTTCAATGGATTTCATTCTTTCGAGAGCGACCTAAGCATTTTACGTACAAGCTCACCATTAGTAAATTCACGATCAAAGCCTTTGAGGCTATTAGTAATATTGGTGAAGCGAGTAATTATGTCAACAATATATTCATTCTCTTTCATGAAGGAATTTTCAAAATCTTTAACTAAGTGATTTATCTTAGTTTCTTTTACTTTACTAGTTCCAACATGAGTAATTTCTAAAGCATGTCAAATATCATAAGCTGAATCATATGTACTAATACGATTAAATTCATTTCTATCTAATGCAAAATAAATCATATTTTTGGCTCTAGTATTTAAAGACAATTTTCTTCTATCTTCTTCATTGTATTCCTCTCTAGGTTTAGAAATTATTTGGTCCAATTTTTCATCAACTTTAATAACCTTAGTAAGCTTATGAGGATCAAATTCAATAACTTCCCAAATATTATAATCTATGAATTGAATAAATATCGTCATCCTAGTTTCCCAATAGTTATAATTAGTACCATCAAATAAAGGAGGACGATTTGTAGAACACCCCTCAAGAGTTTGGAAAAAGTGGTTAGCCATTACTCTAGATTGTGAAATCTTTAAAAAAATTGAGCACCTTACTCTGATATCAATTGCTAGCCCAAGAATAACTAACCAAGAGGGGGGTGAATTGGTTTTTGAAACTTTTTCGATATTTAGTCTCAAAACTATTCAATACACAAGATATAAATGCAAAGTGTAATATAATAAGTAAATATGCAAATACGATAATTTAATTCAAGTATGGATATAACATAATATAAATGGTAATGTAAAGTAAAGTGCAATAATGTAAAGATAACAAACAAATTTAATGGGGTTCGAAACACAATGTGTTCTACGTCCCCGTTACCAAACTCTCCGTCACGAGCAAGGCCAAATGCACTATAATGGTAACTTACAACAAGGAGTACCGATCCTTAAATGACTTACAATAAGGAGCACTTATCCCTGAGTGACTTACAACGATGAGCACCTACCTTTAAGTGACTTACAATAAGGAGCACTTATCCTTAGGTGACTTACAACATAGAGCATATATCCTTACAATCGAGTTTTCACAAGGCTCTCGAAACCGTCAAAATGTAAGTGACGATTTTACAATTGAAGAAACTCTCTTAACCAATGATAATCAAGTTAAGTATTAGAGAGTTAGGTAAACACTTCAATAGATAGCAAATAATAAAGCTCAAGTATTTTTGTTGTAAACTTTAATGAATGATGGATGATGAAATAGTTTGAATCTTTGTATCAAAGTTTTTCAACCAATGATCTCTCTTAACAAATAATACAAGTTAAGTATGAAGAGAGATTTTACACTTTAATAAAAGTGTTGGCAAAGAAAACTTCTATCAAGAACTGAAAGAGATGAGATTGAGAAGTTTCTTTGTAAAATAGAATTCTTGATGAAATAGATGAAACTAGTTTTGATCGATCAAGAAATTCTTTGTATCAAAATTTTTCAACCAATGATCTCTATTAATAAATAATACAAGTTAAGTATGAAAAGAGATTTACACTTTAATAAAAATGTTGGCAAAGAAAACTTTTATCAAGAATGAAGAATAGATGAGATTGTGAAAGTTTCTTTACAAAAAGAATTCTTGATGAAATAGATGAAAATTAGTTCGATCAATCAATAAATTCTTTATAATAAATGAAATAGAATTTATACTCAAATAATCTCAATGATTTTCAGTAAATAAGCTCTCAAATATCTCTTGTAAGTGTTGAAATTGAATGGAAAAGAGATAGGTATTTATAGAGCAAGAAAAATAAGCTGCAGGAACTTTCGGATGCGTGAACAGTAATTTTCGATCTATCGAAACGGTAAAATAGCCGTTAAAAATCAAACAGTCGGATTTTCTGTTGACCGAAACAGTAACTTTTCGGTGGACCGAAAGTTTACTTTTTTTTTTTTAATTATTATGAAAATTGTTTTTCAAAATATTTCATATTATGAATGAAAATCATTTTTATGCAAGTAATGAATTATGAAAATAATTTGAGCTTTATGCACTTGCTAAGAATCGAAGAGCTAATACCATTATATTTAAATTTTGATACACGACTTATAAACTTTACTTTTCAAAATTCTTGTTCTTGTCATTCTTTTGACTTGTATCTTGATTTGCGTCTTTTGCGGATCTTCAAGTTCAAATTCGATCGTCTCATGCAAATCTCTATCGTCTCGAATGATTTTGACTTTCACTTTGATCTTCATTTCAAGTCCAATTTATGATGTGTTCATTATGTCAATTTTTGATCGGGTTTAACATTGAACTATCATCACTCAAAATTAAATGTTAGTAAATAAAATGATTTGTTTGTTATAATCAAACCATTAAGGTTATAATTAAGCATAGGTCAACAGATGAAACCTTAGTTCATTCGCTTGCACAATGGCTCCATTGTTATCACAATGCAAAAGAATGTGATCAACAATATTAGGAACTACTCTAAGTTCATTAATGAACTTCCTGATCCAGACCACAACTTTTGTTGCTTTCTAAAGCAATGATGTATAAGGCTTCTATTATTTAATTTAAGGTTATTTCCGATTTGGAATATTTCCAACATACCGTTTTAGAGTAAACTAATATCCTAATTGAGATATGCTATCATTCTAGTCTGACTAGAAGTTAGAATTCGTGTATCCATGAACTCTCAGTTCATTTTCTCCATATAAAATCTTCTCAATATTTTATCTATATAGATTGCGATGAATTAAACAATCTTTTAGATCTATCTCTATAGATTAACTTGCTTCTCCCATATCTATCACGGAGAAATTATTTGACAACCATAATTTCAACAATTAAAATACAAGGGCGTCGTTTCCTATAATATGACTCATACATATAGTATTAGGAATGCGACAATACTCCCACTATTTTCTTGTAAACACACAATTCGTCTTCATTTTTGATAAAATCAAACATTTTGACTTTCACATCAATTTGAAGATTTCAGCTCCAAAAGACTTATTTCAATCCATATTGACATTTTCCTTGTAAACTCATTTACAACCTATGAGTTTTAATCTATTAGGCAGGTCGACCAAGGTCCAAACCTTGGTTACATACATTAAGTTCATATCGGATTTCATAGCATTCGTTATCTCAGCAAGTCAACACTTTACTTATGCATAATTATTAGGTTCATCATCCTCGATTAGTAATACCTGATTAGTAATCATGGATTTGTACCTTCCAGATGGTCGAATGATCCTACAAGATTTATACGGACCTGACGTGTCCTCAAGAGTCTCCACTTCTTGATCAAGAGTATGTCCCTAGCAGGTATGGGATCAGACTTATGTTCATCTACTTGGTCAACTATATCTGTGGATTCTTAAACTCTTTCAAGATTCATTTTGCTCCCACTGTCCTTTCATAGAATAAGCACTTTTTCTAGGAGTATGACATGTCTTGAGATGAACACCTTCTTCTCAATGGTATTATAGAATTGATATCCAATTGTCTGTTGAATATCTCACAAATATATATTATCGAATTTAGTCTCAAACTTATTCGATTCATTGCGCTTCACATAAGCGTCACTGCCCAAATTTCATATAAGAAAAGTTGGGCCTTCTGCCTTTCCATAACTCGTATGGATTTTTGTCAACCAATTTAGATGGGACACGACTTAGTGTGTAGCACGTGGCAATCAGTGCATGACCTCAAAACAATTTTGAAGTGTTTGCATGGCTTGTTCTTAGTTGCACTATATCTAATAGTATACGATTCCTCATTTCAGATACACTATTATGTTGCAGTGTATGTGGAGGAATCCACTGCGTGAGAATCTCATTCTCTTTTAGATAATCTAAAATTTTACATTTTAGGTATTCTCCACATCGATCAAATCTTAGTGTGAGAATTTATTTACCTATTTGTTTCTCAATTTCTAGTTTGAATCCCTTGAACATTTCAAGAGTTTCATACTTGAATTTCATCAAATATACATGACTATTTCTGAAATAGTCGTCTAGTAAATGTGATGAAATTAGATAAACTTTATCTAGCATTAATTAACATGGGGTTCACATACATCACTATATATTAGACTCAGTAATTATGCAGATCTTTCTCTTTTTCAAGTAAAAGAAGATTTGGCCACTGTGTTTAACGGGCATGATTCACATTTATTAAATGATTCAAAATCATTTAACTCAAATACACATCTCCATGTAAGTTTGGAATTACATTTTTATTTATGTGACCAAATCTACAAAGCCAAAAAAAAGTCTTATTCAGATTATCATTTTTACCATAACTATTAAGATCTTATCAAGATAAAAAGGAACAACAATTGTCCTTAACATTAAAATAATTCATGTCCAAACATGAACTTTATTTAATACTCTTGGTAATGGTAAGAATAAAACAACATTTCTCTAATTCTAATATTAAGCATAAAGGCAAAGGCAAGAAGCAACTCATATAGGTAGTGCAACAACATTTGCTCATTTCAACGTACAGGTCAACTTCTCCCCTTTTGCAGTTATCTACTTTTATTTAGTTTCTGCATATTTATACAAATATGAGATCTATATCTGGTATCCAATACTCATGACACTAATGAAGTAGATATAAGTTTTGCAATTTCTTTTCCAAAGACATATCATTCCAAAATGATAATAAGGGTCATTAGATTTGGTATTGTCCTTATTCGCTTTAACTGTCTTAGTCATCTTACTTGCTTTCTTAAAGCATCATTTAGACTTCCCTAAAGGAATCTATGACTAAAATTTGGCCACTACAAACATATATATTGGGCAGACAGTTTTAAGCATGTTCAGTAACTCTATAAATGTGCATTTGAATTTATTCATGTTAAATTCATAATTAGACATGAATAACTACCTGGTAAAGATTGTACAACCAAGTCATACTTAGTTCATTGTTCATGACTAAACTCGATTGAGACAACTTCTCAAAGTAGTCAACGTCTTCAGCACACCAGCACTGACTGAAGACTTTTGTGCCATTTTGCACTGATATAGTTGTTAGGAAATCTCATATATTTCCACACGTGATTGTTCATCATTCAACACCTTGAGGTGGAAAATCATGTGTTAGCATATATACTCTTATGTTTGTAACTCAAGTGACACAGTCGCAAACATCACATATGTTGCAGTGCTATCGTTATCACTGTGTTTATTATAGCAGTCACCCCTTCCTTTATCGAGTCATCAACAAGTGTCTCTGAAAAGGGCAACTCAGGGACATAACCAATTTTTCATACATGAGAATAATTCTTATATTGCATTGTCAATCAAGAAAATCTGGTTTGGTTGTTGGCATACAGTATGCCTCTCAAATACACATGGTTACTCAAGATTCAACAAATATAAACAACGAAAAGTAAAAGAATAATATAATGCATAAAATTAATTTAACATAGTCTTTTATTAAATTAATTTCGCTCCCACTATTTAACTCAAATTTATGACCCTCTCACATAAATTTATGGAATTCATACTTGATTCTCAGTGGGTTAAGATCCCATTTTTTATATTAAAACCTTGAATGTACTCAACAAGCCTTAATAAAATATTTGTGTAGATACTGTTATCAATTGTATCTCCATGCAAACTCTCAGATCATTGAGTTGACAACTCTTTATTTTCACACAACTTATGTGTTAGCTAACATGCCTCTAAAATTTATCTCGTTGAGTGTACTCAACAAAAAAATAAATTTTAGTTAAGTCAAACACATCATTCAGAAATATATAATATTTCATAATGTCAAACATATCTATAATAAACCAGCCTTGAGTGTACTCAACAAGTTGAGATCGATTTAGAACTCTCGTTTTTTACTATAATGATGGAAGACGAATAACATATTTGACTTAATATTTTTTAACAATGGGTTTTGCATGCAAGTGTCTCATCGATTCAATCATGTATATATGTACATATTTCATCAAACATGAAAATAAATATATACATAGAAGACTGGATGATTATGGACTAATTTCTATCTAGTCTTCCCGAGCCATAAGAAAGACTAGTTGGTCAAAGACTAGGGGGTATTGCGTTGAATCAATATCAATGCACAATCTCCACAGTTTCCTCCTCTTCTTGCATCTTCAATCAGTCCATCCACAACATGTATCCT
Source organism: Fraxinus excelsior (assembly GCA_019097785.1). Taxonomy (NCBI): domain Eukaryota; kingdom Viridiplantae; phylum Streptophyta; class Magnoliopsida; order Lamiales; family Oleaceae; genus Fraxinus; species Fraxinus excelsior. Next base: position 514,083 of record CM032635.1, on the reverse strand, counting down.
ATACTAGTGGCACGCATACCTGAATAACATTGGACACACATGTCCATAACAATAACTATAATAACAGACTCGTATGTCCAGAATGAATTAAGAGCTCGCAGGCTCATAAAACAACAAGAATGAAATTAATCAATCAACACATCCACATGGTCTAGTTCATAATCATCCACTTAATAAATATTCATCAAATAAATGAATTCCTATGTAATATATAATATTATATGCAAACATGTTTCAAGTTTCTAGTAATTAAAGTTGTCTAAAATAATTAATTAATTTAATTAGCCGATATATTTAATTAAAATCAAATTTTAATTTTATATATCAAATTAGTATCTCATTCTAATTCCACTATTACATGGCGGAACTATTTAATTAAAATCAAATTTTAATTAAATATCAAATTAGAGTCCAACTCTAATTTCAAAGTTTTAGGCAAGACAATTTAATTAAAATCAAATTAGAGTCCAACTCTAATTTCAAGACTTAAAGCGGTTGAATTTTAATTAAAATCAAATTTTAATTAAATACAAAAATTAGAGTCAAACTCTAATTTCAAGATATTAAGACGAACTTATTTAATTAAAATCAAATTTTAATTAAATATCAAATTAGAATCCAACTCTAGTTTCAAGAAATATTTTAGGGTGAGACAATTTAATTAAAATCAAATTTCAATTAAATGTCAAATTAGAGTCCAACTCTAATTTTAAGAAAGTATTTGGGTGGATAATTTAATTAAAATTAAATTTTAATCAAATACTAAATTAGAGTTCAACTCTAATTCAAATTGAATTAACATTTTAATTTAGGAAAAAACTCATAACTAAAATAAAATTCAATTTAGGGTCAAAATTTAATATTTAAGTTAAAATCTGATTTTAACAAAATATAGAAAGTCGCCAATTTGAAATAAATTTTTAAATGGGTCAAAATTGAAATTTTAGGTCAAGTCCATTTTAAAATCAAATTTAAAATCATTGTAATATTTAAATTCAAAAACCCTTTTCGAAAATTGCAACTTGACCAAAGTTTAAAATTAAAAGCAAGCTCTTCAATTAACTTAATTGCATGACAGTTCCTACATTTAAAAATTGAAGACTTGACCTCTATGGATAAAATTGCATAGAGGGGCTTACAACTTCATAAATTGAAACACAAGCTCCCGTCCCCAATCTTTCCATTCGTGACAGAAACTGAAACCCTAAAACAATTTTTTCTCTCATTTCTCTCCTGCCGACGCTGCCCATGGAGTAATGGTGGTGCGTCGTCACTGTCACATAGCCGGCGCACCACCGCAGCGCTGCTGCAATTTGGAACTCGCCGGGCGTCGCTGTAGAAGCAACGACAGCTGCTGCTTCCTGGTTGTGGTGGCTCGCTACTATTGTTGCAGCAAGTTTTACCGCCATAGTCGGTGGTGCCGCCGCCATCAAGTTTTTCAGATCCAAAATTTATTTTCTTTTTCAAAACAGATTTTGAAGGTGAAAACCTTTTTTCTAAATTTCCATATTCAAGAAAAATAAACAATCAACTCTTGATTGTTCCAAAATACAAAACAGCCCCTAACAAATACAAAGTAGGCCCTGATACCACTGTTGGGAATCTATTTAATCATGCACAGCGGAAATAAACAATTTTCAATTTTCAAATAAGGATCTGCTTTATGTTTAGATAGAAACTCTGATACAAATCATACATTTGATGAATTTCGCAAACTCCTTTGCTGATTCACGAACTCCAATGATCATGATCTGCAATTCAAGCTGTCCAATTGTCCAGCCTCCAATGGTGATCCACACAGATAACAAGAATGACGGCTATGATTTTCTTTTCTTGTACTAACAAGAATAATGAAATTAATTCTCTACAATTTTTCAAACTCTAATAGTCTATTAATACAAGTTCAAACGAGTTTGACTCATCTCTTAACTTAACATGGTCCAACATTTAATTAATCAAATTAATTAAATTCGGTTCATTAATTAATTAAGTCGGGTCTATTAATAAGCAACTCAATTAATTAATTATCCAATACTTGTTAATTAAATAATTGATAAATTAAAACACCCCTTTTAATTTATCATCAATTCACATCCGTCGTCCTAAATTGACATCTAGTGTGTCAGGGCAATACATGTGACGAAAAATGTAACGTGGTATGACAAACCAAACTTGTACGTTTACCGTAAAACTATAATCCTTTTGTTAATATGATTCGATCAATTACGAGATATGGATACGTGTCAATCTCAATCATTAATTATATCTTTTATCCCACTGTTAAGTCAATGTAAGTCGAAAACTCTTTTTCGACTTATGAGTTCACATTGGCCAAAGATTTCATTATCAACTTAACTAGATCAAAATGTAGATCATAATCTCTTACTATCTAAGAGTGGAGAATCCTCTATTGATCATTCACAACATTCATATGATTGTTGACATACCAGACGCAACCGTATTAGCGACCCTTGGCAGAGTAACATCCAACATCACCAAAGTATGACTGTCCTCATATAAGACATTATGATGACCTCAAGTCAAATGACCAATTCCACTACCGAACCTTAGAGATTAACCACTGACACTCCGATAGTTATCCATGTGGAATCTCTCAACGGGTCTCCAGTATTTTGTTCTATAACAAAACATCAACGTGTTCATTCAAGTGCCACCACACTTTAGTTTGAAAGATCAGCTACTTACTTCACAAGTAAGAAATGCCACACGTGATGATCTATCCGTAATAACGATATCTGTATCTTGTTATTACATATGATCAGGACGATTTAAGATTCAGTTATATGTAATTTGTATATCACAATCACAACTCCTTGTGATTAACAAATTACTATTACTTGAATCTATGAATTCTATTATTTAATTTATTAGAATATTAATTCAATTAAATAATAGATATTGCCATAAATATGCATCTATTATATATACATTAAAAGTGTTTATATCCAAAGTTGATTGGATTTAGGGCATAACACTTACAAGATGGACTTGGAACCCTCTCGATAATAGGATTAATTATTTTTAACTCGTTTTGGGTGGTGGTTTCAAAGTTTTGAGGGTTTTTGCGAGTGGTAGTTTGGGAAGGAGATGACATGATTGAATGATCGGAATTTTATTATAATGACAAATGAGTATTTTTTTTTTTTTGTTATTTTTAATATTTTCATAAATTTTTTACTCATTTGTATTTTTGTAAAAGTTTAAGAGTAAGATTGTAATTTATTCTTTTTTTTTTTTAATTCATATAGGAGGGTATATTAGTCATTTTACGTTAAAAATAAGTGAAAATGACATTTTCCGCAATGAAAAGTTGAAATATGGGTGAAACTGTAAAAAATAAATTGAAATGTAGGAATGTTTTGTACCCTACATGCCAAACGTATAGACGTTTATTAAATCTTTTTACTTTGTAAACATTGCAAGTAATTTTACATAAGCAATTGGGTCACTCATAGAGGTCAATTCTATCACTTGAGTCTGAAAGGTTGAACTTGAATTTTGACTTCGTCAAACTTATAACTTTCTAAACAAGGAAATAATTTAATTGTTCCTATTAATTTTTTAACAAAAAATTCACAATTATTTTATTTTTATATATAAAAAGTGGCTATTAAACGGAATAGGTTGGTTTAACGGAAAAACTAACGGAATTTATTGTTTTAACGGAAAATCTTTTTCACTACCCCTTACTTTCAAAACTATAATTAAATAATAATAATCATAATAAATTAGCTTTTGATAATTCCTTCAAATTAAAATATATTGGAGCTAACTTATCCGAATCAACTTTTTCTCGAATCTGATTTATGTATCTAATTACGATTTATCCAACGAGACCAATATTCATATATTTACGATAACTCCATCAATATCTAAATATTTGACACAAACAAAATATAATTTGATAAATATATCATTTAGTCCCTAACTTTCAAAATATTAAAATATAATATATAAAAATTGAATTATATTTTATGAAAATTTTCGGGGTATTACATTCTCACCCCCTTCAAATATTTTCGTCTTCGAAAATTTACCCGTCACTTATCAATATTAAGTCTAACACAAGCAAACGTGCATTGCACGTTGCTTGCCCCTAGTATCTAAATAATTACGTAACTCCTTATCCTTGTGTACAAGTAACATTATTTCTCAAAATATAAGATAACATTTTTTTTTTTATTGTTATTGGTACTTTTCGTTTTTATGGGAGGGAGAAGATATTTGAAAGGATAATTTGCAGTTTGCACCACATTTCTATGCCAATGGAAGTTCTTAATTTTTGTTCATTTTAACATCTATGTTCTCGATTTATTTTTATCCTTCAATTATTGATAGTTTATGTTCAAGTTTTTTGTCGGTATTAAAAAAATATATTATTGAACATTTATATTTATTGGTTATCTTGCTAATTTAAAATACGACGAATCAAAAATTATATTAGCATCTCTTAACGAATTTTTAGCAGGTATCCGAAAGTAATAAAAATTGGACGAAGAAAGTTATAATATAAATGCAGAAATAAGAAAACGAACATTTTCGTGAAAAACAACGATACTACCTCGTCCCTCAAATAAGTCAATTCCACGTGTTTCTCTCCCCCTCGTCCGCCTCTCTCGCTCTACAACTCGTCTCCCCTCTTCAGCTCTTCTCACTCCTATATATACAACACACACGTTTAAGCTTTCGTAACATTTATTCATAAAACATGCTCTGAAATCCCACAAAACAGAAAGAATATATCACCTCACTAGTCACTCCTATTGATTCGGACTTCCGTTCTTAACCCGCCAATCCTTATCTATTTTCTCGGCTCAAACATTCTCGTACATTAAGGTAAATTTTTAAATCCTTCTTGTTTTGTTTTTCTTTTCTGGTTTTACTTCTGAACAACATGGTGATTCAAGTTTTCTTTTTTAATTCACGAATTGGTTTTTCGACATTATAGATTTGTCTGTGAATTTTTATAAAACAGTTATGGGTTCTCTGCATTTTGCTAGATTGGTGTGTTTGAGCTGTTTTAATTGGAAAAATCTTGGTCAGTTTTTTTGTGTTATATGGAAAATGCCCTCAAATCTCTCTCTCTCTCTCTCCTTTTTTTTCCCGTTTGATGGGATCTATGGACATTTGCTTTCTGTACTGGCAGTGTTACTGTCCGTCTTATTTTAAATAATTTATCGAAAATGATGTTGGGTTTGTTTTGTTTGATTTTCTTGAAGTTAAACGTTGTAATGTACCATATGACATAGCTTTATTTGGATTTGATTATGTAATATTGACTTACACGTAAATATTTCCCTTGACAAAAATCCAGGTGCCTACGCTGTTCATAATCCATTCGGAGATTGCATGGGGGTATCTTGTTCGTGTCTGGTCGGTGTTTATAGTGATTTAGAGAGTGGTTTTGAATCTGTCATTTTAAAATCGATTAACCTTGGGGATGTCGAACCAACAATAGGGATGGGGAAAATGTTGACTGAAGGATCTTTTAGCTTCAGGACAAGAGAAGATAAACGTGCATGCCAAGAAATGATTAGTCCAGTTTCGATAGAGGGAATCCCACAGTTGACTGAATCGAAACCTAGCAGCCCCAAACATGAGGCCGCTGTAAAGTTGCAGAAAGTGTACAAAAGCTTCCGAACACGAAGAAAGTTAGCAGATTGTGCTGTTCTTGTGGAGCAGAGCTGGTGGAAGCTATTAGATTTTGCCCAACTCAAGCATAGTTCCATTTCATTTTTTGATCTTGAGAAACACGAGACTGCCGTGTCACGCTGGTCGAGAGCAAGAACAAGGGCTGCCAAGGTGACGTTCAATTAATTTTATTGTGCACTTGTGCAAACTTAGCTTTGACAAAAGTTATGAATTTTCTTACATTGATTACCGTTTTCATCGCAGGTTGGGAAAGGTTTATCAAAGAACAGTAAAGCCCAAAAACTTGCTTTACAACATTGGCTCGAAGCGGTGAGAAATCCGTTCTCTAATATCCTTACTTTCTATATAATACCATTCTTTGTAATCAAGAATTGTTGCTGACTCTTTATCTTTTTGTGTTGAGCAGATTGATCCACGACATCGTTATGGGCACAATCTGCATTTCTATTATGTGAAATGGCTGAATTCTCAAAGCATGGAACCCTTCTTCTACTGGTAATTATCTGCCAAGCGAAAAAATTTATTTTGTCACAAGAAATGTTCAAGTCGAGATATAATTTTTACATTTTGATATTAACCATACAGCTCTGATTATGCAGGCTTGATATAGGAGAAGGCAAGGAGGTTAACCTCGTCGAGAAATGTTCTCGATCAAAACTTCAACAACAGTGCATCAAGTATCTTGGTCCGGTGTGTCCTTATGTCTCTCATTATTCTCTTTCTCGGTTCAATTTTAATTGAATAATTCTTCCAACCTCGGAGAATTTTAGTACTTAAAAGAGTTTTCCAATTTTCTCTCACAGATGGAAAGAAAGGCTTATGAAGTTGTAGTGGAGGACGGAAAACTCTGCTACAAGCAAACAGGGGACCTCCTGGACACCACTATAGAACCAAAAGGTGCTAAGTGGATTTTTGTCCTAAGCACCTCTAGAACATTGTATGTAGGCAAGAAAAAGAAAGGCACATTTCAGCACTCCAGTTTCCTGGCTGGAGGAGCCACATTGGCAGCCGGGAGGATTGTTGTCGAAAATGGAATCTTAAAGGTAATTTTACACTACGAAAACTTGAAAAGAAAATCTCGTCATTCAAAAACGTTATTTTGTTACTTGATTTTTTCCCAATTGAATGTTAACTTAAATTCATTCTTTGGTGAATTTTGACAGGCAGTCTGGCCTCACAGTGGCCATTATCGGCCGACCCCAGAAAATTTTCAGGACTTCGTATCATTTCTCAGAGAGAATAATGTGGATCTCGCGGATGTTAAGGTATTGAAAAACTTATAATTTATCTTTTGATGTCCACTATGATCTTATGCTTTGTATTAAACATGCACTTCATGTTTTGCACAATGAGAAATTAAGATTTAAAGGCGAGTAATTTTAATCTTTTTTTATCCAGCTTGATTCCATTGACGATGACGAAGAAGAATCTGCGGGAAAGAAGGGAGGTTTATACTTGAGAAGTAACTCCTCCGAAGAAGACTTGGCTGAAAAGGATCGATTAGAGACCGTAGAAAACGATACTGAAGACTCCATTTTGCATAAAGTTGTATCAAGAGAAGAAGAGACTCCTGCGGCAGTAGAGATTTCTGAATCAAGAACATCTCATGACTTCAGTAAAAAACTTACTACTCTAGAAATACCAAGCAAAGACGATTTGTTGGAGACATTAAAGATTGAAAACAGGGTGGTAGAATTAAAAAGTCAAAATTTCTTGCTGGAATCACCCATGGGTGGCTATGAAACGGCTTTTGCTTCAAAGCCTCGTTCCGTCAATCAAGAGCATGACACATCTGATCATGAACATGATGAGAGTAATGAGGAGATCATTTCACAAGAATCAATTCTCCAGAGGATAAATTCTTATAAAGATATGAAGTCATTTCAATTAGGGAACAAATTATCTTGCAAATGGAGTACAGGAGCTGGACCCCGAATAGGATGTTTAAGAGACTATCCTTCGAGGCTTCAGTACCATGCTTTGGAGCAAGTGAATTTATCCCCAAGATTAGACTCCCCTTCTCGGGAGTCAACACCGACTTGTTCTAGCTCATCTCCTCTAGACAAATCGAATCTGTCTCATAATAGCAGTCACCGTTCTATGACGCAGTCCTCCCTTTCTGTGAAGGAACTTGCTAAATTTAGTTGCTGAAACACAAGTAGTCACAGTTTATTTTTTTATCCATTCTTTTGTTTGAATAGAATAAATGATATAGCAATTTTATCATCTTGTACCGTACAGGATGAAAAAGTTTGTGAAATTTTGTGGGTTTTGTACCCCTTGCAATTCAAAAGGAAGTATTTTTAGTTCTTTCAACCGTTCTTGTTCTAATTTTGTGGGCATTTTTATATGCATGGCTTTTGAATTTTGATTACTACAATGTATAACTTCATGAAAATAGGCTCCAACAATTTTCCGCGTTTTCTAACGTTGAATTTGACTTGGTCTAGCATTTTGAAGTGGCTTACAAGATATGGGGTCAACTCTTTGTTTAGAATGCTTTGATCTTTGAAAAGTTGGTATTTTGTGTGCAAAGCAAATTTCAGACCAGATAATGTAGATTTTCTTTCATCAAACCATGAAAAAAAGTAGAATTTCTGCACTGAATCTTTAATTTTTCAATGGTCGACCATGTTATCACGTCAAAAGAGCTAAATTTAGAAGAGAAATTGCTAAAAAATACAAAGGTGACGTGAAGTGAGAGTAGACCACCAAGACGATTTTCATGCTCAATTCATCCAATCAACCAACACCTCAATGATGAAACCGAAACACTTATGGTTGCTTCTTATTATCCGCAAAGGATGCACAAATGAAGGTGTAATCACGATATGAAATTAGCCACAAAGGCAGGAAGAAGAAGAAAAACAGTGGACGTAATCATAGAGAAAAGCAACCGTGTTTTTCTAAAGATGGAGGAAACAATTACACGCATAAGGAGACACCAAATAAATATATAACATTAGGGTATAGTGATGGGTCAAGCCCAATAAGGTAGATAAGTAGGCTAAGTGCACCACTAAGTGAGCTAACATTTATAAGACATCCAAATAAGTGGGAAAGGGCCATGAACAACACTAATTTGCTTCCAATGTCCCAAATAGTGTTAAGGTCGAGTCATTTCGTTGAGATGTCGATTTTCGTTCATTCATTTGGTCAATGTAGGCCGAGAAATATACTTAGTTACATCATTGTTTAGGGGGTCGTTTGACAACAATTTGCCCAACAAACCTCTACTTTGGTGTCAAAGGATCTGCAATAAAGATATTATCACTTGTTAGTAACAATTTCAAAAATGGGAATCGATAAAATTGAAAATTACTTACCTACATTGATGTTTAGAAGGTCTTTGCAACTTTTAAATTTCACCAATGACATCACCTTAGTGTCTATGTCCAAAGGATTATATTGTGTATTTATCTTTTCGAGTCTATATCACTTCTTGTGATATAATATCTCTAATAAAGTGTAGCCAACATCAATGTTCTTTGTGCGTTCGTGAAGAACAGGGTTTTTGCATAGTTGTATAAGAAATTGACTATCTGAATATATTACTACGTAGTCGTTTAAAATACAAAGTTGATTAAGCAAAGCTCTAAACAACAAAAGTTATTTAATTGCTTTAGTAGTAGCAATATATTTAGATTCTGTCGTAGATAGTACAAATATGTGTTGTAACTGTGATTTCCAACTAACACAAAAGTTAGACAAAGTAAACACATAGGAAACAATTGATTTTTTATTATCTCTATCATCAACATAGTCTGCATCTACAAAACATTTTAGTTTCACACCTTTATTAGTACCAAACTTTAGACCTACATCACTAGCCCCATTTAAATACCTTAATATCCATTTTAAGTCTTCCCAATACTTAGGACCAGGATTAGACATGTACATACTAAGTGTACTAACAACAAAGGCTAAATCCGATCTAGTGAGAATTATCAAATACATAATAGATCTATTCACATTAGAGTATGAAATCCTACTCATATACTCTATTTTTTTCATTACATGGAGCTCAATCTTTAGATAATCCAAAATTATTAGTTAAAGGTAATATAACAAGTTTGCAATTATGCATGCCAATTTTTTTAACACATTTGAAACATAAGACGACTGATGCAAAAACACGACAGAATTTGAACTATCTCTTTCAATTTTCATACTCAGAGTTTTCTTAAATTTACCTAAATCTTTTATCTCAAATTCTCTATTCAACTTTGTTTTTATCTTACTTATCCACTTAAGTGATAAACCAATTAAGAGTATCATTCACATATAACTAAAAAAGTACACAATTATTATTAGCATCATCATATTGGAAGTACAAACAATGATCAAACTTACTCTTTTAAAACCCTATAGCGAGTACAAAAAAATAAAATATTTTATAGAACTCTCTAGGTGATTGCTTTAGGCCATATAAAGATCTTTTCAAGAAACATATAAAATTAGGTTTTAGTTTATCTTTAAAACCTTTTAATTGATTCATAAAGATTTGTTCATCAAGTTCACTATGTAAAAAAGTAGGTTTTACATCAAATTGCTCAAGTTTCCAGTCAAAATGTGGAACCAATGCAAGCATGAAACTAATAGTAACTGGTGAAAAAATATCGTTATAATCAACACCCTCCCCATTTATGTGTACCCCTTGCCCACCAACCTAACTTTAAATCTTAAGGGTTTAGACGCACTAGTACCCTCATTAACCTTAAAAACCCACTTACAGTAAACTGTAGATTTATTCTTAGGTCTAGGTACTAGTTCTCAAATTTGATTATTTTCTATGGAACCTCATCTTTCATTGCCTTAAACCACTCTTCAAATTGTTCACTCTTCATCACCTCCTCAAAAGCTTCTAGTTCTCTATCAACTAGCTCGTCATAGTTAGCATGAGCAAAAGCCAAAGCAAAAGCCAACTCAGACTTATATCCAAATCTTCTAGGTGTTCTCGATCGTCTTCTCTTTTTATCCCTAGCTAAATTATAATTTGCAAAGGGATTATCTTCCTCAAGATGCTTTTCCATCACTATCCCCTCTTTATTCTCTACCTTAGGTTGCTGAACTCGGGTCTCCACCTCACTAAGAGTAGAAGGGACATATGTGTTAAGTTTTCATAACTCCACCTTCAATCGATCTCTCTCTTCACCTTGTTCTTTTTCACTCACAAGTTCAGATTTAGTTTAAGGCACAACATTTCACCCTCATTGAATGTAAAATCTTTATTCACAATGATGCTGGAAATTAAATGAGATAAGCCATTTACTAGAGCGGACCACGTTTGAAGGTCCGTAAAATCGAGAGAAGCGAATCTGCTGCTTTAGGCCACCACTATTCGCCTTAAATTTTCAGCAAATATACCATCGCAATTGACCAATGATCGCAGGCCGAGCGTCCAGGAACAAAATCGTCCAAAGTTTTTTGTATAGCCTGAAACATGAAATTAACGATATCAGTAAATTTAGAATAATAATAATACGAGCAACCTGTCTGAAGAAAGCTCCTCTAGAATCGCCGCCACGAGTTTCCTCTTCACACGCTGCCTAAGAAAGAGCGCCTCTACCCGCTGAGTATGGGTGTGGCCTTCGTTTCTCTGGCCAATCTCTTGTTTGGTCCAAATCGACAATTGTACATTCTACCCTTTCGAAAAATCACGCAATTTGGGCCCCTTTTTGGTTGATTTTTGGCAGGAAAAAGTCACCCACCAAGCTCTGATACCAAATGTGAAGTGCAAGACTAGATCACCAAGGCAATTTCCAGGCTCAGTTCATTCAAAAAACCAACACCTTAATGAAGATATCGAAACAAAACCCCTCAACTCTTCCACACTTATGGTTGCTTCTTATTACCTACATGGGATGCACAAAGGAAGGTGCAATCACAGTATGAAATCAGCCACAAAGGCAAGAAGAAGAAGAAAATAGTGGACATCACAGAGAGAAGCAACCATGTTTTCCTAAAGGCAGAGGAAGCAATCACATGCATAAGGAGCCGAGGAAGACAACCGATAAATATATAACATTAGGATACAATGATGGGCCAAGCCCAATAAGGTAGATAAGTGGGCTAAGTGTACCATTAAGTGAGCTAACATTTATAAGCCATTTAGATAGGGAAAAATTCATATTTCAGGTGTATAGTTTACACCAATTCAAAAGTCATGTAAATATTTAACAATTCAAAATTTAGGTATTTGGTAATTAATTAAAAATATTTATTAATTAAGTCACAATTATAAAATTACATGTCACATTGGTCACATATTATGAAATTAATTAGTTACTGATGATTTTGATGTCACAAATTCAAAAAATTATAGGTCACGGTTAATTCCATTGGCCACATATTTTCAAATTTATTGGTCACAGATTATTTTTCAGTCACATATTGTCAAATTTTTAAGTCACATGTAAATACTTGGTCACAAATAACCAATTACTTGGTCATAAACCATGGCACTACAACTCTTGACCACCCTTACCCTGCCGCCGCCATCACCACCACGGCCACCAACATCACGACCAACCAAACCCGCCACCAACATCACGCTAGCCAAACCCACCATTGCATCCATACCCACTAACATCACTCCATACCCGAACCCTCAAATCACAGTAGCGTCGCGACGCTGCTCAGTTCGTGGCAGCGTCGTGCACTGCTGCATGAACAGCAGCGTTGCGACGATGCTGCTGTTCGGTGGAGAGAGGAGAGGTAGATAGGGTGGGGGAAGGGTGGAGGAGGAAAGGGAAAGGAGAGGGGAGAGGAGGCGAGAGAGAGAGAAATGTGAGGGTGAGAATGATAAATTAGGGTTACTGTTTTAATATATTACCTGATTTTTTAATAATAAAACTTGGTCCCTGAATTTTGAATTATAATCTTTAAACACCTGAATTATTATAATTTCCCATTCAGATAAGTGGGAAATGGCTAATTAAATTAGGCTGCTTTCAATGATTCAAATAGTTTTAGGGTCGAGTTATTTCATTGAGGCGTCAACTTTCATTCAGTCATTTGGTTGATGCCGATTGAGAAAATATACGGAGTTATATCATCGCTGGAGAGGTCGTTTGACAATAATTTGCCCAACATGAGAATTCTAAGAACTGGTCCAGAGGAGGCTTCATAATGTTATGTAATCCTAAAGAATTGCTGTTCTCAGTTATGACAATTATATGTGAAACGGGAAAGACGAGTTTTCGTAATATACATTCACGGTAATGATCCCTTATTTGAGAATCAGAGGACCTATGCTGTTTTAATTGACACTTCTTGTGGGCCTTGTTGGTGTTGCAAATAAAAGGGACAACAATGATGTAAAAGACGAATTTTGGAAGAGGCAGAATCAAAGCTCCAACGGTACCATCAATTAGCACGTCAACGTATTCTGAGATGCCAAAGGCAAAGGGAATGAAATTAAACCTTAATAAATATCATGTTGCGTTTAAAGAAAGAAAATAAACAAAATTGATTTAAGGAATAGCACATGTTAATTCTGATCAAGATGAAAACTTCCATGAGTTCTGATGTAATGAAAAATGCAGACATTTACGAAGTTTTGCTGTTATATAGATCCAAAACAAAGGATAGTTACAACTGCAGACAATTTGAAAATAATTAGTATTAGTATATAATCCACCAAGATCGATCTTCAGTAATTAACTCATGGATTATGGAGACTAGCAACAAAAGCTGCACCTTATTATGTTTGTCAAAACATTCAAAACTAGTCCAAATTCAGAAAATAATAACCTATTTGGTTTTTTGATGCTACCATTCTTGGAGTACCATGTTTCGAGTTTAGTTTCTGTTTTCAATTATATTATATGGACTAGTGGTAAATTTTTTTTCTATACTTTAGGAATATAAATCTTCAACATAAACTTAGTATTTTCAATTACGAGTTTTGTAGATTAAAGTGAAAAAATAGGTGAAATTCCAATCCTAATATCTTCACAAATTCGAATATCCGAAAAAGATTGTCAAAACCATTTTAGAAAGCTTCCTTTAGTGATTAGTAATTTTTTTTGTTAAATTCTACCCAAAACTTGATTTTTGCTTAGATTTTGTAACAAAAACTTAACTACAGTAAAACCTCTATAAAAAAAACAATGTTCAGATTGAGAAAAAATTATTATTATTTTAGAGGAATTATTAATTTATCGATAAATGAATATTTATTAATTTAAAGAGTATTTTTATATTTTTATAACTTGTATAATATTTTACCATAATACATGTAGGAAATTTAAAAAATAAATTGAATGTGGTGAAATTCAAAATTTAATCTGCAAACACACAAAAGACACATACATATATACGTTAAAGAGGAAATATTAATGTACATGCATTGACTTCAAAGTTTAATATCTTTGGAAGATTAATCGTTTTAACTTTTTTCATGTATATATGAAACATAATTTCTACAATAATTAGTTTTAACTTAAGACCCCAAATCATTCCAAATTTCATACACTTTTCTACCATGGCATCTCATTTGAAAGGAACTAAAAAAATTTGCAAGATTTGGTCAAATGAAGATATTAATGTTGAAAAAGTTAGTGAAGTTGAAAGAATCAATGGATTGCGTGAAGCTATTTCTGGTCTACACTGTAAAAATGTAATGGATGTCGATCACCTTTTAAACTATCCTAGTGAAAATGACGTAGTAATGGATTCTCCTACCGATGAATATATTATTCAAGGGGTACTCAATGCATCTACCAATGATGATCGTGATCTAGATAATAGTTAGGGGTGGGCGCGGTTCGGTTCGGTTCGGTTTGATTTTTTCGGTTCCAGAAATTTTCAGGTATTTAGTAAATGGAACCGTCGGTTCCAGATATAATTCTGGAATTGTTCGGGTTCGGTTCAGTTCGGTCCGGTTCCGGTTCCTACTATAATTAATTTTCTTAACATTTATAATAACACTATATAAATACATTTAGAAAACTTTGTCAGTGCATCTTGAATAATTAATCCATAACATATTAGAAAGTTTTCACAAAATGCTAACACTTTAGTACTAACAATATAGATCACAATTTTTTTTGCTGCTTCCCTCAAACAGTTACTGCTCCACTGCTTACCCACCAAAAGGTAACATATAAAAGCATCTAACTATGTTCTCCATTTTGAGAAGTGGTACCAAAATCATTCGTGTTTTCTGAAAATATTGTGAGAAGTGAGGTAATCCCAACGTGCTCAGTACTTTCACCGAGTGAATCTGTGTGTGAATATTGACTAGGTTCAATCTTAACTTTTACAAATGAACATAATATTTTAAAGTATTAAAAATACTTACCAACTATGTAATGTAATTATCGATTGCTTGACTTACCATGTACTATTAAAATGCTAACAATTTCTTGAATACCATGTAAAGAAAAAGAATCCAGCAACTAGAGCTGAAAATCTCTGTGCAAAGCTCTTGGAAGGCTTAGAAAACTTGTCATTGTAAACACGATAAAAGAACGAAAACACGTCAGTATTAAGAGGGTAAAATCTCACGTCTCTTAAATATGAAAAGAATAAATACGAGAGTACTCCAGCTCAGTATGGGAAAATGACTAATGACTGGACGAGAAACATGTCGTGCGGCGGGAATGGACTTGAGAGAGAAAAAGAAGAGAAGATCGAAAATTCTAGGGGTCTTTCCCTTTTATATTTAGTGGCTTTTTTTTTATGTTGGTCGGTTTTGAAGAAGAGAATACTGAAAATTCTAGGGCTTTGTCCCTTTTATATTTAGTGATTTTTTTTTCCAATTTTTTTTATGTTGGTCGGTTTGGGTTATATTTAATATACTTGAAGCCCAAATGCCCAATTGTCAAAAAAAAAATTCGGTTCTTATTCGGTTTTTCGTCTAGAACCGAGAACCAAAACAAACCATTTGGTTCTCGATTCGGATACCCGTTCGAGTTTTTAATTTAAGAAAATCCGTTCGGTTCGGTTCGGTTCGATTCGGACATTTTGCTCAGCCCTAATAATAGTTGTGTTTTACAAACTACTTTTTCAAAAGAGGTATTTCAAGCAATCGTAACATTAAATAATTACTTTGTACCAAATGAATATATATATCTTCTATATATAAAAAGTGTCTATGAAACAGAATTTCTTGGTTTAACAGAAAAACTAACGGAATTTCTTATTTTAACGGAAAACCTATAACTTTAGGATCCAACTTGAATTTATTTAAAACTTTAGGGGCTAAAACTTAAAATTTAACCATAATCCTTAAATTGCAGCCAAGGACCTTAACATATCAAATTTACACAAGAAGTCATCGCCTCCTCAACTCCCAAAAACTAAAAAAAAACATTTAATCTTCCATGACTGAAAAATCCAATGTTGTCAAACCCGACCCAGTCTGGCCGGTTCGACTGGAAAAATCGGGAATCGGGCCAAATCATGTCCGATTTTTGATTATTTTCAAAACCGGTTAAAACCCGTCAAACCGGTCTCGATTTTCAAATTTTTTTTTTGGTTTAAAAATTTTTAACTTCATAAATGGGTTTCAAAATTTATTTAGAATTCTAAAGCCCATGGAGAAGTAATGGATGTCATGCTCATTTTATAGATGCACTTCTCTCCAAAGGTTTAATAAACTTTCAATGTGGGATTGTGCCTTTTATACATACTCTTAACTCTAATAGTTTTATAAACTTCCAATGTGGGATAGTGATATATAACCAAAAAATGTTAAAATACTCATCAAAATCATTTTCAAATGTATGTTTGGCTAATTTGATTTTTAATAACAACTAATTAAATTGTAATATTCACCTTCATTCTTTTATTTATTTAATTTTCAAATTTAACTTAAATTACACTTGATTATTAATATATTAATGTTAGATATCATTTTCTATAAGTTTAAATTATTTTAATTTAACAAAATAAACTATTTTAACATATTGATTTTTAATTTTTAGTATTGAGACTAATTGTAGGATAATGAATCTAATTAGTAAAAATATATTTACTTTGAATTATTAATATGAAAATTTTAAAAAATATATATATTATTTTATTATTTTTGTATGTATTTATTGCATCCGATTCAACCCCGGTTTAACCTTTCGACCCTTCACCTTTTCCGAGTCGATGACCGGATCTGTTTTCAAAATACTGGAAAAACCTTAATGGAGAAGCTCTTCCCCCCTTTTCATGGCCGACGCCCCCAAGAAACCATAGTGGTCTAGGGTTGGGGGCGGTTGTGCTTGCCCATCATCGTAGTTGGATTAATCGTGGGCGCAATAATCATTTTTTTCTCTCACACAAGTAATACATGGAGACATCCAATTTAATTCATTCAAATCCAGCAATCAATTCATGAGAAATGCTGAACTTACAGGCTACTGTTTCACAAAAGCCTTACAGAAAATAAAAAAATCGGCCGGTTCGGGAGAAAAGAGATAGAAGCCGTTTCAAAATAGGGCAAAGAGGAAGGAAAGAGCCTATTTCTCCCATTTCTCACTTGCAGTTCCCGCCCACCTCAGATTCCTCCATCTCGAGCACAATATAATAGATGAGCTTACTAAGAACGAATATTACACCTCGCGATCCCACATACCCTCTGTAGACTATAGTTCTATGGCAAGCTGTACCGACTTCATATGTGTATTTGGAGGTGGAAAACTCAGAGAAAGGTACTTCCTCAATGTAAGTCGGGTGAAATAAATAATGATTGTGATTTTTTTGACATGTAGACACAAAAATAAGAATACGAAGCTAACTGAAGTTTGCTTGATAGATGTTAATGTCATTGGATGTTCAAAATGTATTTCCATTTGGGGCATCTTTTTCTTGTCATTTGTTTTTAGAATATAGTATAATATTATTGTGCATAATATGAACTTTGAGTTTTATGTTTTTGATTTTGGGTTGGAGACGACAAAGAGAAGCACTTTATTTAATTATTTATCAATTACATAAACATTACATCATTAATTATTTAATTAACCAAAAAAATTACATCTTTATTAATAACAAATTAATTCTTAAACAAAACTATTAAATATAAACTAAGCAAACGTGCATTGCACGTTGCTTGCACCTAGTATATAGAAAAAGACTTATAGATGTATATTTTGAAAACGAGGCGAATTAAAAGTTCGTTAATTTGTTTTAGTATGAGATTTTATGAATTTAAGCAATTGCTATTTTATATATTCGTTGGGCCTTAATTTTTTTTTTTTTTCCAAAAAATTATTATCTTATGTATTTAACTGTGTTATTAATTTAGCAAATTGTTTCAAGTTGGGACCGAAAATTTTATTATTTAAGAGATATTATTAATTTATCGAACATTCATTTATTGTGGTTGTACTGTAATTTTGAGTTATGGCTATGGCAAATATAACGTCCGTTTGTCCTTTATTATTGCACATTATAATGAGGTAATAGTAATTTTTTTGATAATGCGTGGCTAAAAAAAAGGGGAAAACTTTTGAATTTATGTGTAATATAATTTTTATTGAAAAATGTGTGATTGATAAGAATGGAGTAAAAAATAAATTATAATTTAATGGATAATAATGCGACCAAATGGGAGTAGAGATGGCAACGGGGCAGGACGGGGCCATTGCCTCATTTAATTTTTTTTTTTTTTTTTTTAAGTTTTTGATAATTTATATTATTTCCCTCATTCATTAGATTAAACGGGGCGGGCCGCCCGTGACCCGTCCCCGCCCCAAATACCCGATTAAGCGAGTAATCCCCGTCCCCTTGGGAGCGGGGCCCGCGAATATCGAGTTTTTTGTCATCCCTAAATGGGGACATAACTTGTACAAGAAATTAGAAATATAGGAATGTAACTATCTCTATTTCAGTTACACAATAAAATATTATGGACGTTAATCCAAATATTTTTCTATTTTTAGCCACACTCCTTCGAAAAATTACCATTCCAAAATGGACAATACTACAATTACAATATAACACATAACAAAAATTCATTGGAAGTTGAGGGAAAAATAAAATAGTTTAAACAAAAATTATGTACACGTGGCCTTTTTCTTCCAAAATTTGAGCAATGCTGGGGTGCCATGCCCATTTTGCCTGACCTGGTGTCCTCTCACAGACAGGGACGAGGGGATTTTTTGGGGTATTTTTTTAATGAGGTGGGTTTCATATCTCATGTGATAGCTCAAGGCCTGGCAGAGCAGCATTTTTGAATTTATTAACCCCAGAAAATGGTCTGAAACAAGGACTGCATCAATAACTTTGGCGGAATAAGCTAAATGTACAAAATTTGTTAACAAAGTTAGTTGACAAAGTTAGGTGTATGGTTTAGATGAATTTAGTGGATGGATATGATTGAGTTGTCCATTATTTTATTATTCCTTTATTTTTATGTTTTTAACCATTGACCATTATATCCTTATTGTTATTTTCCGCCTTTTAACCCCTATAATTGGTATCAGAGCCTAGTAACGAAACTAAAATTAAATAATAAATTTTAAAATGAATAGAAAGGATAAATTGATTTTAGAAGAATTACAAAATATTAATATTTTAACTAATACTAATCGACTCAAATTACAAGATTTAGCGATAAATTTAAGTAATAAATATAAAACTCTAAGTGAAGAAATACAACAAATAAATAATTCTCAACAATTATCTGAAATAAAAAATAAAGGATTACAAATTTTAGTAGATGAATTTTCCGAACATGAAGAAGAAGACATTATAATAAATCAATTTTTAGAACAATATGATAATTATGCTAAACCATTAGAAAAAATGGATATTATAAATCAAGATATTTTAACTCATATAATAAATATTGAATCCAATTTAGAAATTGTTAATGACAATATTAAAATAGGACCAAAAATCTTATATAAACAAATTGAATCAAAATTAAAAGAATCAAAACTAAAAAGAGATTCTTGTATATCAATTGAACCACATTTACCAGCTTATGTTATAGAAGAATTAGAAAATAAATTCTTTGAAGCCACTGGAGAAGAATTAGAAGTCTATAAACAAAGTTTAGAACAATTAGCTATTCAAACTGAGAATATTTATATGAATGATCCTCCGCCCAAAGAGAAAACTACTGAAATTAATACTCCACCTCTAAATCAACAAGTTGAAACTCAACCTTTAGTCGGAGAGACAAGTAGAACTAATATTACTACAGATTGGACACAAGTCGAATCTGATGACTGAAATCTAGAATGGATAAAAGAACATGGAATAACTGAAGAACGAGAAGGTTACAATTTTAGAAAAGGACCCAAGATTATGTCAAATAAGCATATACAACTTAGGGATAATAATCCAGTTAAATTATTTACTGAACCAATTCCTACTACCGGAATATGGCTAGATGTTGATGATAGCAATAATAAAAGTGAAATTATTGATTCATGGGCAAAAACTACTGATTTAGCTATTGCTTTTCATAAATGGAATACAACTCAAGCTTATAACTTTTTAATCCACACCTTTAGAGGAATTACTTCAGATATTTGGAGAAGAACTTCTGAAGAAACAAAAAATAAAATTAAATATGGAGAAAAATCTACAACTACTATAGATAGTAATGAAAGTATGGATGCTGAAAATTTTAAAGAAGTTTTAAAACGAATGGAAAATTTCTTTAGACACTTACTCTTAGGAGAAGTTATACCAGAAACAAAAATAGACATGATCACTCAAGAAGCTTTACAAGCTGAAAGAGAAATGGAATTATTAAAAATCTGTGATATGTGTGAATTAAACGAATATACCAAGAAATTTGAAAAGATATATATTAAAGCTTCTAAATCCATAAAAGAATGGAATTTATCAGAGGAAGATGTAAAATTATTAAATAGATATTTTCTTAAACTACCTTGGCCATGGGGTCAGAAATTATTTGAAGATTACCAAATTTATTGGAATAAAATAGAATGGGAAGATCCTAACAGAAAAGCTGATACCTTAGGAATGAGAACTTCATTCGCTAAGAGAAAAATATCTGAATGGTGTAGAAAATCTATGTACCAACACCTATTTAGAAAACATGGTAAGAAAGCAAGTTTATGCTGTTATGGAGAAATAGCAGCAGTACCACAATTTGGTTGTCACCAACCGCCTAGGAAACCATATTATAAAAGGAAATTTAAGAAGTATCTTAAACCTTGGAAGAAAAATAAAGGATTTAAGAACCACAAAAAATATTTTAAGAAGAAAAAACTTTGGAAAAAGGAATATAATCAACATAAGAAACCTCAGAAAAGGTCTAAAGAAGAATTCTATAAAAAATGTAAATGTTTTACATGTAATGAAATATGACATATATCTCCCAATTGTCCTAATAAGAATAAAAGAGAAAATGTTAAAGCCATTAGGATAATGGAAGAAATAGAGTCCGACTCAGATTATGAGATAATCGAAAACTTAGACGAATTATCAGAAACAGACTCAATATATGAGTTAGATATAGAAGAAATTGAAGAACCAGAATTTGAACAGATCTATATGAATCAAGAAATTATAGATACTATTGAAACCAATCTAGATAACGAAGAAGGAACTTCACAAACAGTCGTGTTTGATGAAGAAAGATATGGAGCTATAAAAAAAAACAAATATCGTTAAGAGATAAAGATGTTTTTATAAGACCAATATTATCTTGGTTTAATAAAACAATATGTATTGCTAAATATGATGAAGTACCTATTAACATCGAAAATGTTAAAGGAAACACTACTATACCCCTAATAACTAAAGAATGGGTTAATAGAGAATTAGCAAAAATAAATAGATCCACTAGAGAAAGATTAAAGAACATAGTAATTGGAGGAATCCAAATAATGATCAAAAGATACTTTAGAGAAGGAATGGATATTCCTATACAAATGTACTTAATGGATAACAGAATACTTCATGATCCTATGGATGCTCTATTAGGAGTTGTCTCTGGAAACTAGTATATAAGAAAATTATATTTACTATAAGACCTGGATTTGCCATGTCTCTATTAGATGAAAATTTAAGTATGGGATTAAATCTATATCATAGAATTGATAGATTAATTATGCCACCAAGAAGTAAAGCTGTAACATTACATTGTAAAGTTTTATATGCCTTTATTGCTACACACAAAAAGGAAATCAATAAAGTCTCAAGAGATTTTATACAAATTCATGAAGATTTTAGAGACCTAGCACAATTTACACCACCAAGAATGTTAAGTAATAATAACATTTCGTTACCACAAGACATATTGCTTGATTTTCATCAGCAATCTAGAAGAATAGATAATAATGTAGGAAATCAAGGATTAGTTACCTTGAATACCTCTGGACAACTTATAGCCAGAATGCCTAGTAGAAGAATTAAAAGGAGTATTAGTACTAGAGAACTTTCAAGCTCTAGTAGAACATCTACAAGTAGAAATTACCCAACAATGCCTAGAAATAGCATTGATATTGACTTTAGAAAAAGTGAGGAAGACAATTTTCTTATCTTAACAGAATATATTAATAATCAAAATAACTACGAAGAAATTATAGCCCTTGTTAATACAGGAGCAAGTACCAGTCATATAAGAGCAGACTTAGTTAATCATTTATTAGAAGAAAATTTACCACAATGAATAACTCTTACAGATTATCATGGAATTAAATATGAAATTAAAACTTTTGTTAATCTAGAATTAAGTTTTACAGATATAGAAGGAGAACAATTTAAACTAAATCTTAAAATTCATAAAGATTATAGGAAGGGAAAAGATACTAGTCCAATATTATTGGGAATGAACTTTGTTGAGAAAGTATCGCCATTTTATATTCAGAAGAATACATTACAAATAACCATAGAAGGAAAACAAAAAAATGATTTCTAGAATTAATAAAAACAAAGAACCAATCTATATGATACAAGGAATTAGATCAATCAAAACTAGTTTATTTAGTCCATATATTGAGATAACTATCAATTTACCAGATTACTGTATGATAAAATTTCATGTTATACTTGATACTGGATCAGGTATTTGCCTATGCAAAAGATATGTGTTCCCAGAACATTACTATAAAAGAGACTATAAGAAGACAACTTATGGACAAACAGCTAGTGATATTGTAGAAATCTATAGAGATTTTGTAGAAAATGTTCCTATAATTATAGGAAATAGAGAATGTTTTATACCTCGAATATATGCAACAGATAAAATCGGATGTGATATCCTTTTAGGAGAAAATTTTATCTACACATATAGCCCTTTTACACAATATAAAGATAGTTTTGAATTTACAACACCCTATAATCACAAAATTAAAACACCAAAAATCTATAAAGCCATTGGAATTGCACATCAACCAATTCACCATAAACCCAGACATCAGAGTTCTGCAGGTAATCGTGATGGATGTTATACAGAAATTAATCAAAAACAAAAAATTCCAGTATTAGGGATTAGCAATTTAGAAGAAGAATTAGAAAGTATTAAATCAGAACTAAAAGAATGTTATCATGAACATCCCTTAGCTAAATGGGATCAAGACAAACCTATGGCAACTATTGAATTAAAAGACCCAGATGCTAAAATATCAGGAAAACAATTTCCTTATAGCGAAGAAGATAAAAAAGAATTTGAAATACAAATTAAAGAACTCTTACAATTAGAAGTTATAAAAGAATCAACTAGTCCATATAATAGTCCAGCATTTATGGTTAGAAACCATAGTGAAATTAAAAGAGGAAAAGCTAGAATGGTAATTGATTATAGAGATTTGAACTCTAAAACTGTACCAAATAGCTATAAACTACCAATAAAAGAATTGTTAATAAAACAAATACAAGGAAGTAAAATATACTCTAAATTTGACTGTAAATCTGGATATTGGCAAATAAAACTAGATGAAGCATCAAAACCTTTAACTAGTTTTACTACCCCTAATCCATTAGGACAATTCGAATGGAATGTTATGCCATTTGGATTAATGAATGCACCAGCAATATTTCAACAAAGAATGGATAAGATTATTAGACCAATAAAGAACTTCTGCATTGTTTATGTAGATGATATTCTTATTCATAGTAAAAATCTAAAAGAACATATTGAACATCTTAAGAAATTCAACTATATTGCTAAAAAATATGGATTAGCCTTATCAGAAAGAAAAGCAGAAATAGCTAAGACTGAAATAGAATTCTTAGGATACATTTTTACTGAAGAAAAAATACTTCAACAACCTCATATTGGGAAGAAGATTATTGATTTTCCAGAAGAAATTAGAGATAAGAAAGAGTTACAAAGCTTTATAGGATTATTAAATTATTCTGAAAAATTTATTAAAAACTGTGCTAAATACAAAGTCCACTTTACCAAAAAACTCAAAAAAGGAGTTGAATGGGAATGGACACAAGAAGATATAGAAATGGTAAATAAAATTAAAAGAATATGTGAAAATTTACCAGAATTAAATATTCCAAATGATGATGATTTCTTTATTTTGGAAACTGACGCATCCTTATTACATTGGGGAGCAATCCTCAAAAGAAAAGAAAATCATAAAGAATTTCTTTGTAATCCATCATGTAAATGCCCAGAAGAACTTGTTGCTTATACTTCAGGTACATTCAAAGATGCCGAGACAAGGTATGATATCAATCGTAAAGAATGTTTAGCTGTTAAGAAAGGAGTAGCAAAATTTGAACCTTATTTGCTACCTAAGAAATTTCTTATTAGAACAGATAATACTCAGGTAAAACCATTATTAACAAATAAACTTGGAACAAGTGCAGCTGAAAGGCCACTTATTAGAATGCAAATGTGGTTTGCACCATTTAAATTTGATATTGTCCATATTAAAAGGAAAGACAATTTTATTCCAGATTTTTTAACCAGGAATGGAGCAAATCAGGAAGGAATTAGAGACATTGAAGTTCGAAATGAATATGAAGATTGCTGCTATGGAGTCCAAGATTACACTAATAGAAATGGCTGCTGACAAGCCGATATCTGAGAAAGCCAATAAGGCTATATTATTTGAAGGCCCTAGTGCCAATAAATCTGAAGGCCTCAGTGCCAATATTGAACAAGAAGCATTAAAGCTTCATAAACTATCAGTTCAAGAGAATACTACTTTGTCTCCCTCACAGGAGAAAAAATTAACAAAGGAAAGTATCTCTATACCAAAGCTAGATCGCTCAAATATCATCAAGGCCTGTAACACTCCCAGTGTTATGGATATCAAAAGTAAAAATGATTTTATTTTAGCATATGTACTGTTCAATCTAGCCTGTTGCTGGTTTACCAGTATTGGAGGTTGGATGAAAACCTTAACATATGGAACCTATAACAAAGTGAATTTATATCCAGGAGCCCCAGCCTATTGGGTTCGTACTCTTTTTGAAATGGGAAATATAATTTGTATTTACCCATCAGAATCTTTAAAGGAAATTTCGATGCTACCAAAAGAGGTAGTACGAGCTATTGAAAGATATTGCTAAGTTCTTAAACATAAGAACATATACATCAGATTTTTCTCTGCTAGTCCCGAATGGGATAATGAAGAAGATAAGCTGCTGCCAGTTAGTCATGTTATAAGGATTGCCACTACTTCCAAACATCTTCAGCCTGAGAAGAGTGAAATCCACGAAACTACACCAGAAGATGTCATCAATATGACAGCTTTTCGTAGAGCGAAAGGATATAAAGAACAGTTTGAGCATCTCCAGAAAATTATTGAAGAAAATCAGAAAATTTGGGTGTATGAGTCACAAGACCACTTGATTTACAGCAAGGCTGTGGCACCCACTAAGCAAGAAGATTGGCACTATCTTGATACATGGTGTGATCATATTTTTGGAGGAGACGCTAGTGGAACGCAGAAGACAAAGAATGAGCTGTGTAAACAGTTTTGGCGTTATCCAAACCATAAGTGTGAATGTTGTAGCAATGAAGAAGATGGCTCACCAATCTCACTAGATCCAGAGGAATTTCCGGATGAGTGGTTTGAGTCTCATATGGAAAAGTAATGGACCCTCTTTATCATTACTTTATCAAAGTCACTTTGATAAAGAAAAACTGTGGGGTTTTACTTACATTATTTTCCATGTTAAGACAAACAACTTTAGGCCACAGTAAGATTCCCATTATCTTACACAGTATCACAACAATAATGAAGGACAGCCATAGAGCTTTTTCGAGTCTATAAAAGGAAGACTAATTCTCAGAAGAAGGCATCCATCCTTAAGCAAAAAACTTATTTCTTGCTCGTTTTCCAATCTTGTAGCCATTTCAGTTTCTCTCTTTCAATTGAAGCTTGTAATAAGGTAATCTCTATGGAGTTCTAAACTCTTTAGAGAGAGTACCAAGAGTGTAGCCGAGATATGTATGTATACTCTTTTATAAGAGATATTAGTGTGATGAATTTATGAAATCAAAGTTGTTTGAAAACACTGCCTTTTTATTCTTATTATATTCTCAAAAGCTCTTATCTTACTTATACTCCAACGGTGAAAACCTTGAGGGTTAGTGCAAGTATCTTGTTGCCGTGTTGCCGTGTTGCCATATGTAGGCGTTTTAGGCGTTGTTAGAGAAAGCCATGAGAACCCTGTTACCATCCAAGGTGATGTTTTAACTAGGAGTTGAAAGGAAAACTGTGATTCCGTGTGATCCACTGTGAGATATGCAAAAGAGTTAGAGAGAAAACCAATAAGAGTGCGGAAGTCGTGTTGGACCATAACCCACTTTCTTAAACTCAAACAACACCGATCACTTATATCTGAGTATACAAACATATGGGAGCAAGCTCGAGGGAAATCTCATTGATATTATTCTGCATTTACCTTCAGCTTCATTACTGTAAGATCTTTCTTATTTATGTTAATTACTCGTATTAATATTTGCACTCCTGCTATTTATTATGTTTTAGTTACTTGTATTCAAAAATTAGAAGTTAACTGTGAGAGAGAAAGAGAAAAAATTAAATCATATTATAATGTGCTAGATTATTTTCTGAAAATTAATAGAAATATACCTGTGTCTTTTACAGAAAATATTGTTATAATTAATAGAGAAATTAATGAACTAAAAAATAAAATTAGAACATTAAAAGATTGTTTTGATAAAAAATATATAGATAAATACAAGCATAATTGGCTTTTTCAATTTTTAGAAGAGATAAACCAAAACTATTCTAAATTAGGAATAGCGAATCTTGACTTGACTAAAGAATAAGAGGAAGGATATTTGTGTCTTTTTATCCAAGAGTGTAAACCATGATGTGAAACTAAGTGTACATGTAGCAAGGTCGATTTTCTTCCACTCAACTTAAAAAGATTCAAAGAGAATTTTTATTAGTTAAAAAAGGGAGAAAAATCGAAATGGAAACGGCTGCTAGAAGAAACAGAGGTCTTTGCCGCAACTCCGTCTACGTTACCTTCGTCGTCGCTGGTGAACGCGTTAGTATCTATACATTTCCACTTGTAGTTATGTTTATGTGTAGATTAACTCGATTGAATGTGAATCGCAGGCGGTGGACTATGGAGTTCACAGGCTGTGGGAGCGTAATAATGTCGGGGTATTGTGTTATGGGACATTTTCAAGAATGTCCAATTTTATGGGTGGCAATGGAAAAATGTCATTTTTCTTATAATTCTTGCAAAAATGGCCAAATTTGATACCAAATTATTTATTTTACCCTTAATGAAATGATCACTCTATTTGTATTTTTTTTTTCCAATTTGACACGTATTTCAAGAAGAGCAAGTGGCTTCCATGAGAAGCCACCATACTTGTAGCAATTATCAAGATGTGTTCATTTAGTTACATTTTTAATTAGATATTAGTCAATTATTGTAGGAAAATTGAAGAAACAAATAAGTATATGATTCTAACTTTGAAAGTTTCATTTGATTTCAAGTCAACAAATTTAATCTCCTCCAAATTTGAAGTTGATTCGGCTCTCATAATTTCTTGGTAAAAGGTTTTTTCTTTGAAATCGTATTTTTATTGATAAGTTTCGGGTTTAGTAGTTGTTATATATTTGATTACATTGAATTGGATTATTCAAACAAGTAGTAGATATTTGTTGTAACAGTATTCTTCAATCACTTATGTAGATAATAATTTCATGTATTTCTGTATTGAGAATGTCATTAATGGTAGAATTAATTCTTTTAAAAAATGGTGATTGAAGTTGAAGAAGATAAATACATATGTTGAAGTGAATCCCGCCATGTCATTCTCGACATTTTATAAACGTCGAGAATGATAGTTTAAATGTAATTCTAGAATTTTCAAATGTCAAGAATAATATTAAATACTAAACAAATTTAGGGAACATTTTGGGTACAACGTTTCAAGTGTTGCACGCGGCTAGCATTTTTGTTTTCGGTATTCGTTATTAGCTGATAATTTTTTGTTTAGGCATGCAGATATGGGAGATGTTATAAGATTCATTGTCTCGTACGATGGTACATTCGTCAACATGGACGACATGTGGAAGTGGTTAAGGGACCTAACAACATCAATTGTTATTCGACGCGATATTAGCTATGAAGAGCTTGTACACATATTATTCGAGAAATTGAATATTGACAGAATGAAGTTTCGAATTCAATTGAAATTTAAAGTTCCGAGCATGAATATACCCCCTGTTGATGTAGCCGATGATGAGGATTTGCAATGTTACATTTCTGTTCACACACAAGCAGCCTTGTGTATAATTACAGATCAATATGATGCTGGAGAGCATGAAGTGCGTGTCGGAGTAGAGTGTTTTTCACAAATAGAAGATGCATTGTGTGAACGTGACGAAGTGGATGTGAGCGAAGTACAAGTGTCACAAATTATTCATAATACAGATATCTGTTTAGGCGAAGTGAATTCATATATTGAAAATGAAATTCAGTCGATGGATGGAACAAGTTGTTAATACTAGTACTTTCATATTAAATCTCATTGAGTTGTTGTATGGTTGAACTGTATGTATTTTCCTTTTTTTTTTCTCGACATTTCATGAATTTCTTGACACTTGAAAAGTTATTATCGACATTTGTATTCGGACAATTTCGACACTGGACATTACATTTGTCTATAACGACATTTCGTTCGAAACATGAGATTTCTCTATATTTCATACGATTTCTTGACATTTGATCTATCATTCTCAACATTAGATATTTGTCAATCTCGACACTTGATATTTCAATTGTCAAGAACAATAGTTCATAAATGAACTAGAGCATTTCAACAGAATCTAACTAAAAATTATGTAAAAACCTGATTAGAATTGATTTCCATGTGTAAACCCATCACCCTAACTGAATCGATCAAAATCCAACTAAAAATCATGAAAAAATCGGTGGTTATTGATCAATTTCTAGGGAGTATGTAGCATTTAATGCATGAATTGTTATTTATACTTTTTCAAATAGATAACATAGATTATGTGTCAAATTTCTATTTGCTACATAATTTTAATTATTATATGAGAACATTTGTAATAGTAGTGGAATTTGAAATTTTCATTAAGGGCATTTTGGTCTAAATTTTAGTAAAATAGACATGTAAGAAATTTTGGACATTTTTGCAAATGGTCATGGAAAAATGGACATTTTTTGAAATTTCCACTTATATTTATTTTATTGATATATTTTTTATATTGTGTGTGGATGCATATGATTGTTTTTTTTTTTTTTAATACTCAGGTGTCTTACTTTCGACGACTAATCCTGGAGTCTACCATTTGGCCCCTCAAGACGCAGACCGGTAAATTACGGGATGTACCCCAAACTGGCCAGGGTGCAGAGCCCCCCACTGATCTATCAAAATGCCGATCGAATCAACATATGTTGCACCTTCCCTTTCAGGAGAACTCCTGCCTTCCAAAATAGATCCTGCCTTCCAGGAGAGAGTTTGCTTTCCAAAAGCCACATGAATCGAACCCGCGACCTCTGAACTGTCAGCAACTAAGAGTCTCTTCTTTTACCAATTAGGATGTGCCTCGAAGGGCTATGCATATGATTGTTTGATATGTTAGGTGTTGGTGATAGGTTTAGCTGTCGATTGAAAATTAATATTATTTTGTTTGTAGACATTCTCAATCTCATTTTTCAACGCTAATGTCTGATATTTGCACCTTGCAAGAAAACTAGACGAAAATGATAGTAGTATGGATTATGTACATAGACTAATTCATAAAAATTCTCCTCTTTCTCAGTAGTATAACGAAATAATAAAAAAGGGCACTAAAAGTGACAAAAAAACAAGGAGTATTAGGGTCTATTTGGCAAGGTTTCGACTTCTACTTATTGTATAAGAGTTTTATAAAAAAATTATATTATGTCAGTTTTCTCTAAAAACTTTTCTAGCGAGACAAAATACTTTTAAAAATTATTTGAACATATTCAAAAGTAGCTTTTTAGTTTAGAAGTAACTTTTGACTTTTCAAAAACCTTGTTGGATGACTGTTAGTCGTTTCTATCCTATTTAATGCTATTTGTAGGGTTAAATTTATCTAATAGATAAGATAATTTGACCTAATTAATTTGATCCAAACTAGAATCCCTGTTTGAATCTCATTCTATAAAAAATTATTTACTTCAAACTCATTTCATTTACACATTCTTCTAATAAAATAATTTTAGTAAACTCAAAAAAAATTCCTATCTTTTAATCACATATTTTTCAAAAAATTGCTATTGCAAAATCTATTTTCAAAAAAATGATGGAAAAAAAAAACCCTAAAATTTATTTTTATCCAGTATAATATCATGTCAAACGTACCTAAAAGTACTTCAACTCATTATAAAAAAAGTTTACTAAAACTAATATATATATATATATATATATATATATATATATATATATATATATAACGTAAATAGTTCTCTTTCGCATTTTTAGTGTCATTTGTGTAAATTTCTTTTACTTTCATTTCACACCAAATCAAGCCCGGAAAAGGTACAGCCCAGTCCAACTCTGAAACCTTCTCCCGCTAGGGTTTATATCAATCTATTTTGTCCTCATCAAACGACTCGGTCAATCCGTCTGGTAAACCCTAATTCTTCTCGTTAGGTTTGCTTCTATCTCCGTTTTCTGTCTATAGCTGTTAAAGTAATTTCGGAGTGTTATTTGTGTCATTTTAATTTGGTTATTTTGTTCTTGAACAGAAGTGGATTGAGGAGATATTGAACAATGAGGTGAGAAGACGGATATAATTTTTCTGTAAATGTTAAGAAATTCTTCGTAATTGGTGCTCATGCGTAAGCTGATCTAGTTTTGATTGTAATTAATTTGCAGTAAGCTTCAGAGCGAGGCCCTGAGAGAAGCAGTTTCTGTAATTGTTACCGATTCTAAGGAGAAAAAACGTAATTTCACGGAGACGATTGAGCTTCAAATTGGGCTGAAAAATTATGATCCCCAGAAGGATAAGAGATTCAGTGGCTCGGTGAAGTTGCCTCACATTCCTCGCCCCAAAATGAAGATTTGCATGCTTGGTGATGCTCAACATGTTGAGGAGGTATACTTGATTATCACAAAATTTACAAATGTTGTGATCCATTCGTTAGCTTTCTTCTTCAGATTATAAAATCAAAGCTGAATCTTCTTTATGTGCTGTATAAGCATTCCGATTCTGGCGACTATACTGTTTGATGAGAAACATATGATGAGATACAGTGAAGCTATTTGACATTGGGTTAGTTAGGAAAGTTTAATTTGTTTGGAGAATCCCCTTGTATGTCCTGAATTGACTACATTTATGTAGTGTGATCTTTAGAATTATTGGTTTCATTGCTATCTGAAGTTTTCAATTGTACTCTACTGTCATACGCTCTTAATTTATGTTGGTTTTGTTCTCATACATTGTATACAGTTTTAATTTGAACTAGCGGAGAAAATGCACGAAACAACCTCATTTGTGTACTAGGTAAAACATGGGGTAGAGCCAACTTAACCTTTACTTGGGAGCTGAATTTCTTTATTTTTGGTAAAATTTTGAAGTCAAGATTTGGTTTTGACTAAGCCAGTGAATTTTAACTGCAAGTCCACTTAAGTACCATGTTAAGAGTATATTCTACATTTAAAATCTATTTGTGAGAGCCATATGTTGCTTCATTTGTATTAATGTCAAGAGATGTTATTTTCAATATCTTTGTCATTTCAGTTGTGATGATAATTTTGATAGTCTTCAAAACTCATAAACATTTGTCATGTCATGTCCCTTTATTTATTTTTAATTGTATCTGCAGGCAGAAAAAATAGGATTGGAGTCCATGGATGTAGAGGCTCTCAAGAAGTTGAACAAAAACAAGAAGTTGGTTAAGAAACTTGCAAAGAAATATCATGCTTTCTTAGCCTCTGAAGCTGTTATCAAGCAGATTCCGCGTCTATTAGGACCTGGTCTTAACAAGGCAGGCAAGTGTGTTTGATGAGTTTGCATTTGATAATAGTTGGTCTTATCTATAGTAGGAGATTTGCAAAGTAAAGGCTATGCTAAAATAAGATCTTGGAATGATGCTTTTTGAGACATGCAAGGTTTTTTGCACTGGTGTACAAATGTAACTAATCTGCTCATGCATTATCAATTACGGATGATAGAAATAGTGAATTTGTATAAAAGGGAAAAATTTCAAGATACACAGAATTGTGTCATATTCATTATTAACATGATTGGCATATTGGTTGTTTGTTTCTATTTTAAAATCATACATACATGGTACCAAAGCAGGCTAGGCTTTCATTTGTGTTATTATTGAGTAGTTTAATGCCAAGCTTATCAAAGTATTTTTTAATTCAACACCTCAAAACAACCCTGTTTCCTTTGGCTTGCTTTGTGAATAATTAACTAAATAAAAAATGAATAAATGTAGATAATATCATGGCGTGCCTTTTTGGTAATATTACCCATAACCTTTTTTTCAGTGGCTATGAAGATAATTGCAATGTTCTAAAATTGAATCGTTTATAAGTTTGTTAGTCGTGTTAATGCTCATCTTCAACTAACTTGTATTAACATTTTATTGCAGGAAAGTTCCCCACCCTTGTGTCACACCAGGAATCTCTTGAATCCAAGGTCAATGAGACGAAGGCCACAGTGAAATTTCAATTGAAGAAGGTTCTTTGCATGGGAGTTGCTGTTGGAAATTTGGGTATGGAGGAGAAGCAGATCTTTCAAAACGTGCAAATGAGTGTCAACTTTCTAGTTTCACTGCTGAAGAAGAATTGGCAGAATGTGAGTATCTCCCCCTTTATTTCCTTTACGGCCAATTATTTTGCCATATGCTTGCCATTTTGAACTGATCATTTGTTCAAACTATTGTTGTCCATGAGTTTATATTCTGTCCTAGAGACCGTAATTCTTCTAGATTCTATGGTGGCTAAATTGTTGTGTTTTTGGGTTAATCAGGTCAGATGCTTGTACTTGAAGAGTACAATGGGGAAGCCTCAGCGCATCTTTTAAGATGCATGTTTCTTCACAGCTAGTTCGGGAAGTATTTACGAGCTTAAACAATTAAATGTATTTATCATGAACATTTTTTCCTCACTCTCGTCTGTTCGAAACTTGCTGCTATTAATCAACTGTTTCTGTTGGAAACAATCTTTTTCTCTGAAATACATGCTTAGAAATCTAGTACTTGCAATTTGTCTGTCGAGTTCTGATAATTCGGACACTCTTTTGCATAATTTGAAATTAAGTGATTTGGTTTCAAGCGGTTTTTAAAACTTAAACCAAACCATTTTCAAACGGTTTGGTTCGGTTTTTCAAATGTTGCAACCCAAGGTGTTCCAAACCAACGATTTCAAAATCACGGTTTGGGTTTGATTTAAATTATTGGCAGTTTTTTTGTTCACCTCTAATGCTCCTATTTCGACTTTTCCAGTGGATTCTCACCCAGGAATAGAGTTTTGTATTGCTTTTATCAATCAAAAAACAATTGAAAATACCCAATACACATAAATGATGAAATTTCACGGTCTCATTTGTACTATCAGAAACAAGTGTGATTGAAATGTTTGCACAAATTGATATATAGTAATATAAAAATGGGAATAAATAATCACTATCTATATAAAAAAATTAAAATAAAAGGTCATTAACACGACTGTAGAAGTATTGTTTGTTTAACGTAAATTTTGAGAAAGAGAAAAAGTCGCGATTATAATACACGAAAATCGAATAATCTAGCTAGCCTCTATGTTGGGCGTTGACTTTGTGCCAATATGTATCGAAAATTTAATTGGAACAAACACAAAATCAGAGAAAAGCGAAACTTTAATTTAAAAAAAAAAAATATTCTCAATACATCTGTAATTGGCTTTTGAGAAAGCCCAGAAGCGTCCCCTTTCAATAACGTATATAGAAAGCATCCATATGAGAAAGCTAGATGTCGTTAAAAGGCAGATATGGTGAGTGTGTGATTTGTTTTTAGGCTCTTTTGGGTCTCTTGAATGCGTAGGAATGAGAATAAAGTTCATCATCTTGGCCTACCACAAAGTTAAGATAGGACGAAGGCTTTACAGGTACGTTTGAGATGTTAAATTACTCGAAAACTTGACGTGATAATTGATAAATTCCGTTACTTGTTTCTCTTTTGATCTTGTTTAGTTTTATTAGTTTTAAAACATCTCTTCTAAATCAAGGTTTAGCTCAAGTTGTACGAGCGAAACCTTACTAAGCCCCTGTTTGGAGCTCATTCTTCCACCAAAAGAATACATTATTTGACTGTTACACTCCAAATTTAACCACTATTTTTGACCGTTTGTCTCACAGGTGGGTCTCACTTTCTCAACCAACGGTCATTTTTTTCTACTCTGGAGTTGAAGAATGAGCTCCAAACAAAGGCTAAGTAATTGACATGAATTCGAGGCGCATTGGAGATAAAGGATGAAACTAAAAAGAAAAACATGTCCCACATTTGTGAATGGCATTTTTTTGGGATAGTACTAATTGAAAAGTTGGAGAAGTGGAGATATACAAGGTGTAGGAATAAAAAGATGGTAACTTTTGACGTCTATGAAAATCAATAATTTTTGGGTTGAATTTAGCTTTACTTGCAATCAAAGTTATTGGACTTTATTTCAAAGCAATCACACAACTATACTAATTTGTGAGCAGTTATACAATTCAATCAGTCTTTCATTCAACCACTTAACATACTGGTGATGTGCCCATTAAATGCACCTTTGATGTATAATAGTTGTGGTGTTTTCCCACTTTTGTCCATTCTTCTTTGTTATATAATCGGTTTAAATTATAACAAATAGAAATAAATATACATAGCACTCGTGAATTCATTGAAATATATAATTGAAAATGAACTTAAGATCATTAGTAAACAATTTTTAAAATGGAAGCTAAGCCTCGGTTTGAACTCCATTATTTAAAATTCATTTTTGTCCAAACTCGTTTTCAACAACTCTATTTGACATTCCCGATCTGAGCTCCAACTTCTCGTCCACTATATAAATCAAATTTATTAGGACCCAAAATGGGTTGGATTTGTATGACCACGCCTACGAACCCACATATTAGTAGGTGAACTTATTGAAAGAGAGGGAATCGAAGATGAAGCTGGGTGAATTAATCAGAGGTCCGAATAGACTGATGTTGAAGAATCAATGGATGAATTGTGGTTAAGAGTGAAATGTCACTCGAATCCAGAATTAGTTGACCCTCGATAAATAAAACATAGATAGCAATTTT
Organism: Fraxinus excelsior; assembly: GCA_019097785.1. Taxonomy (NCBI): domain Eukaryota; kingdom Viridiplantae; phylum Streptophyta; class Magnoliopsida; order Lamiales; family Oleaceae; genus Fraxinus; species Fraxinus excelsior. The sequence continues at coordinate 478,747 of CM032635.1, read as the reverse complement.
ATACATTCTCTTAGTAAAACTTAAAATTTCTTCCTCTATACATATACATATTATCAATTTTCACAAAAGTAAAAATTTATTCTTTAAAAATAGGGCTCAATGGGGGACAACATAGATAGAAACCCAAACAATTTAAGACATGTCCAACAACCCATTAAGGGTCAAATTTTGGGTGGAGAAATGGAGGGTAGGGGCAGTCTCTCCTCCCTCAATTTCTCTTTTAGGTGTTCATTTAAATTCATCGATTGGGACATGGGAAAGGGCGAAGGAATTGATGACTGAAACAAAAAGGAAACCATTACGTGGAAATTAACAACTGGAGAACTATATAAAAAAATCATTAAAAAATCATAAACAAATGACGACTTTTTTATCACAAAAAACCCCCCCACTGCTTATATGGCGGCATAAAGTTACATACACTATATATATAGAGTGAAACAACCATATTGCACAGCCGTGGCCGAGATTTAATAAAAGCAATGGCCACCTCTTTCCGGATTCTTCTTCTGCTCCTCACCTTTTCAGGTTCTTGTCGGGTTTTTTAACTTTAATTTCAAGAAGAGTCTACTTTCAAAATCTTTATACATATGCATGTAATGGGCTATTCTTTTTTTGTGTTTTGTTCTGTTTTTAGCTTGAATTCATAATGTCTCTGTTTTTATGTTTTTTGCTGAATTAGCTAACAGTGAATATAGTTACTCAATATTCAGATTTTTTTAGCTTTTTGTCTGAATTACTTGTGTTTTGCTCAAATAGGTGATAGAATTTTCGTTCATGATTCAGATTTTCTTGATTTTAGGTTAGTTGATGAAGTAGAAGTATATTTTTTAGTCGATAAGTAGTTGATTCAGCTGCATCATAAAATGTAGTGACTGCATATTCTTGTTATTAAAAGCATAGGAATTTGTTTGGATGTATCTGTTATTCTATTTAGATTATTGATGAATTCAGACTCGTTTGTGGGAATTATTTGTTGCAAGTGTTGTATGTTTTGCCTGATAGTCTTTCCCACTGTGTTCAGATTCGCTTGTTAGTACCCTCGGCCATGGAATCGGAATTAATTATGGTCAAATTGCTAATAATCTCCCTCCGCCATCCCATGTGGTATCTCTCCTTAAATCTCTCAACATGAGCAGAGTGAAACTTTATGATGCCGATCCAAATGTGTTAACTGCATTCGCCAATACAAATGTTGAGTTTATAATTGGACTAGGGAACGAGTATATGGAGAAGATGAAGGATCCTGTTCAAGCACAGACATGGATTCAACAGCATGTACAACCTTATATTTCTCAAACCAAGATCACTTGTATTACTGTGGGAAACGAGATACTCACGAGTAATGATAATCAGTTAATGTCTTATCTACTACCAGCTATGCAGACTATGTACACTTCTCTTGAAAATCTTGGGCTAAGCAAGCAGGTATATGTGACAACAGCCCACTCGATCGGAATATTAGGTAATTCATTCCCTCCTTCTGCAGGCGCATTCCGACAAGATCTTGCGCAGTATATCCAGCGCATACTAGGTTTCCATGCACAGACGGGATCACCATTCCTTATAAATGCATATCCCTTTTTTGCATACAAAGATAACCCTGGTCAGGTTTCACTAGAGTATGTACTTTTTGAGCCTAATCCCGGGATGAGAGATCCAGTTACAAATCTGAAATATGATAACATGTTATATGCACAAATTGATGCTGTTTATACGGCAATCAAAGCAATGGGACATACGGATATACAAGTTAAAGTTTCCGAGACAGGATGGCCTTCTAAGGGGGATACGAATGAGGTAGGTGCTTCTGCGGAGAATGCTAGATTATATAACACTAACATGCTGAACCGGATACAGCAAACTCAAGGTACTCCAGCGAAGCCTACAGTCCCAGTTGACATATACGTTTTTGCACTTTTTAATGAGAATTTAAAGCCCGGTCCATCGTCTGAGAGGAATTATGGGTTGTATTATCCTAATGGTTCTCTAGTTTATGATATTGGATCAATATCAGTATCTGCATCAGCATCAGCATCACCATCACAAGGTTATTTTCCACTCCCACAGATGGATTATTCAGCTTCAAAGAAAAATGTAAGGAAATATCTAAACTTACATGAACTCATCTGTAAATGGATTATTCATTTTACTTTTCCATTTCAGCCTAAAACAGAAGCTTTAGATAGTACTAGACAATTTCAAAAAGAAAAATAAGCTAAATTCTTGTGTTAGCATATTGATGATTCCTCCAGAACATCATGTTCTTAAACATGCACATAATGACTCAGTTGAGGAACTGTTTGAATCAGTTGTCTAATGATATCCTTTCTCTTACTTTTCAGGTCTTATCTTTCTTTAATATTCTCCTCCCCGTAACTTTTTTATTATGTGCTCTGAAGAAGGGATGAATCAAGAAAATAAGCAGCCAAAGTTTAACCCGGTTCGTTGGGGCGGACATTAGAGGTAAGAAGATCAACACCTTTTACTTTCATTTTATCTCCTTAGTGATTTTTGCATATGAAGAGATGGTATCCTTCATACCATCACATTTACATGGTTCTGATTTTGTTAGATATTTAAACCTTCTAAATCGACATAAGTGGATAACAGTGTTTCGTTAATTTTTATCCGTTGGATGATCAAGATTCTTCAAACACCAGCTGCAAAACTTCAAAAAGTTCGGACCACTTAAAAAAGTTTCACAGAATCTATTTTCAAACTTGTAACCACTATAAAAGAAAGTGAAATTGGTTGCCTCTAATTCCGTTCAGTAATTGATAAAAGAGCTCTAAAACATAATTCCTGAGCTGCATTGAATATTTCCGAATTATTGGGTTCAGCCATCAACTTTTGAAGTTCGTTCATAATTCTTGTCTGGTACGCAATACAGAACAAAACTTGATTACGCATAATATTTTAGCTTATTTTTGTGGACACGCCATAAGAGAATCAACCCAGGTGTGAAGCTGAGTTGTTGCTCACGCATTATCTTTTTTCTGCAATTAGTCAAACGGAACGTTGTTGTCGTGCATATCTCATGCAATACATCACCTGCTTGTTTGATAGTCGATTCTGGAGGTCGACCGGCTGTATCGCTAGCTTTAAGATAACTATCATTTATCATTGAATGTTAAAATAATGAAAATGATTCCACTTGAAATAATGCATATGAATCTCATCACGAAACAATTCCTATCTTCTCCTGTACAAAAGTCCACACCAAATTCTATCATACTTTAGCAATCTTGGACTTTTTTAATCAACCGCCAACGTTGAAAAGAACTTATTTTGTCTCCTACTTTTTTGTTCTCTTGCCAAAAAGAATCTTTGCATCACTATTAGTTCAAGTAGCACGCCGAGTTTTCTGGTGTCAACTTCACATCAATTTCAGAGTTGCAACCTTCCGCCTTACAAGAATCAAATTTTTTCTCGACTTCCAATAAAGTTTTCAAACCTTAAAATCTCTCCTTGATTTAAGGATTAACGTAATTTTTTTACTTGAGAAATTTTGTTCAGTTTCTTGATGTTTGTTTTTTTTTTTTTAAAAAAAAAAAAGTTGAAAGCTGTATACCTCTTTCTGGAGCTGTAACATCCGTGTGATGCTCAAGCACATGGTTTGTGGCTTTCAACATTATGGACCCTGGTTTTTTATTTTTCTGTGTTTTACGTCAGCACGCGACTTAAATAATATAAGATTGACAGATCCCATGTATTTGTTTCGATAAATTCACACTGGCAATTGTCTATATACCAAATCTGCCAAACCTATTATTTATGGGGTCCAACGATGTTGAAACCACAAATCAAACGATGCCATGACGACTTTATTTGAATATGATTTTCATCTATTATTAATTAGTTGAACCACACACAAGATGTTTGGTATGGATTTAGGAAACATAATGGCAAATAATGCACTAAGCTTTACCGTTATGGTAGGACGTTGCTTTAATTGTTAATAGGAAATTATAGCATACAATCATTAAATTGTGACTATGCTTTATAATTAACTTTTTTTGACAGCAAGCTATTTTCTCTTTTCTATCTCTGTTGCTGAACTTTAAACAATTTACTTGCTTGTCCATTTGCAGGGAGTCAAGCATCGGTAAATCTATTGGAACCCGAGAGAGAATTTCATATACATATTGAATCCTGGACATCAGTTGGAGAAGGTAATTTGTTGGGAGAAACTCAAAATAATAAAGGGTTGTATCAGCAAACATTGATAGATTCTTTCTTAGGGGAGAGTTTACTGGCACATTCGATATGTAATACTATTGTTTTTATGAATATCTATAGATTCGGATTGCTATTTATTTATTAAATTTCTTGCTGATTCCATACAATTAGTTAAATCTTTCTTGAAATATAGTCCTTGGAAAGTTTGTGTGGATATACTTTGTATGTGACACAACTGTTGGCGGCCATCAACGACAAGAAACTGTCCGAGGTGGTCGGCAATGGTCACAGGTGGCGGGTTTTGACTTGTCGTCGCATTTGTGAAAGTTCAAAATAATGTGATTAGGTCTAATATAACATTTTAATGTAACAAAATTTCAAAATGGTTGAGCCTGTATTGTAATCAAGAGGTAGGAGGGCTCAATTCCTATACCCACATCTTTAATGGGGAAAGTTTTATGTCGAACCTACCATTCCTATAAGAATAATGCTAATAGTTAGTCATTAAGGTAGTCGCCCTACTATGTGTATTATGATTTTAATAATTAAAAAACAAACAATCAAAGTCTACATTCTTTTTCTTCTTGCTAAAGATGAAGTCAGTCCATTAGTTGTGAAAATTTAGCGGTAGTACTGGATCTTGCAGTAAATCTAACAAAGAACAAAACTAAATTGTTAAAAAAATTCATGTAATTGACTCGAAATTTTTTTAAGAGTAGTGTTTAATCCTTTCTTTTAAGATCTTGTAGTATCCTTGATGATGAGTTTAATAGAGGATGAAAAATAAATCCATTTGATTGTTTCTTTTTAATTATTAAAATAGTGACTAAATTCTCCAGTAAATCAAGGCATTTTCATGATGTCACGTAGAGCGACTACCATAGTCCCTCGCTATGAATAACATTCTTCATTCTATAATTCACCATCAAACAATTCTCCTGGCTAAATTCTATTGAAATTGATTTCTAGCTTGAGTTGCAACTTAGAATAAAATTGAAGAAGTCCAACAAGGGAAAAAGAAAATGCAACCAACAGTATGCACGTATAAATGCTCATTAAAGACATAATAAAAGAAATAATCGTATAAAAATCACTGAAATTCAAACACATCTATCCAGAGTGCGCATTAATCATACCTTAAGCTTCATGTTTTACTGACAGAAGCAGTAATCATCAGCCCTGTTTGAGATAAAACTCGAAAATCCACAGCATGTAGTCTCAAATTATTCTCTTACCTCTCCGTAACAAATCATTGCCATGAGGGCAAGCCCAGATTCTTTTCCCCACAGCATCAGTTACACCAAATCCCATTTATACCCAACAATCCATATCGAAATCAGTTCGTTCCTACATTCACTTTCATCTAATCATCTTATTTATTATTCTAGATACTTTTCAAATACTCTATAACATATGCAAAAATAAGGGGGAAAAAACCAAAATAAAAAATTGTGATTTCAATACTTTAAAAAAAAAAAAAAGATCATTGAATTTCAGAGGGCATGTAGTTTAAGAGCGATTTAACGATAAAAAGAAAAACAAAGCCTCGATAAAATGAAAGGGGGGAAAAGAGTTACCAGAAATAAAAGGAATTCAGAGGTATAAAAAAATCAGAGGGCTAGGGTTTTGATACAACGCTGCAATTTGGAATTGGGGGAAGAAGAAGAAGAGTGCAGAGCGAAATGTATTGTAAGGGCAATTTGGCTAATTAAAAAAAGGTAAATAGCACAAAACGTCCATGCTTTTCAATGTCATTGTGTAAAAGTCCCTACCTTTCATGTTTAGATATTTTCACCCCTACCTTCCACATTTCATTGCACAAAAGGTTATTTTTAACCATTTTCCCAATAAAATAAAGATTTGACCCTCTATTCAAATGAAATAAAAAGAAAAGAAAAGAAAAAATAAACAACTAATTGCAACCATAGTCCTAATTTTTTAAAATATTACAAATAAGTCATAAATTCTCCACCACCACCACTTTCACAACCCCACCAAGCTGCCACCCATTGATTCACATAGCACCACCTTCTGGCCAGCACGCCCGCCTAACTCCACTATCAATAGCTTCGCTTCACTCTCCTCAACATCCTCTCTCATAGTATTGATTACAAAATCTGTCGAAAACAGCCACATTGCAACCTAAAATACCAAACTGTCGTATACAACCTTTTGTGACAACCCACTTTCGGCGCTACCTACGGTCGTGCACCACCACCTACGATTACCCCCCACATCGACGAACCTATACATGGCCTCACATCAATGAAACCTACTTCGAATCATTCTACTGTAATCTAGACATTCGACAGTGGCAACGTCTATTTTGTTAAACTCTTCTCCTTCAATTCATGCATCCCACAACACTAAATCCTCAAACTGACATTATCAAACCATCTACAAACCCAAATGACAATAGGTATAAATCTAATTGAATCAATTATCTCCCAACCGTTTCAATTTCTGGCCAAACTCTCCACGGATGCGATGTACGGAAAGAGTTGTCTGACCAAAATTGGTAGGTCCTAAGTGCTCAAATCGTTAAATTCATGTGCGGGAGGACGGTGGGAAAGTAAAGCGAGGTCTGTGGTGGTGGAGTCTGATGGACGTGATGGCTGAAAGGTGGTGTTATGTGGAGGTGGCAGTTTGGTATGTTGTAAAAGTGGTGGTCGTGGAGAATTTATGATTTTTTTGTAATTTTTTAAAAACTTACGTACTATAGTTGCAGTTGGTTATTCAACTTTTTCTTTTTATTTTATTGAATAGGAGGGTAAAATCATCATTTTATTGAAAAATGGTTGAAAATGACCTTTTACGCAATGAAAGGTGGAGGGTAGAGGTGAAAAAGCCAAAAAAATGAAAGGTAATGACGTTTTGCATAATGACACTGTAATGTAAGGATGTTCTGTGCTATTTACCCTTAAAAATGGTATTTTGAAATTTGAATAGTGATTTTTTGGAAGATGTGTAATTTACAAGTTCATTGTGTCATAAGTATGAGAAATAAAAAAATTTGAAATAAAGAGAGTCAAATATGGGAAGTTTTAAGCTTGGCTAAACACGGGTTACATTTTTTCATGGGAAAATAACTTTTTGGGTAAATTCGAATGATGATCCTAACCTCTCACGAGCGTTGAAAGTAAGTCATTAATCTTTTATAAATATATAGCAACACTTCACATGACGGAAAATGTCATCAACTTTCGAAAAATTCAATTTCATATTAAGAACATGTTTGGGAATGTTTATAAATGGTTTGAATTATAAGTCAATAGAAATAAGTAATGAATAAGTGGGTTATATTTATTGATCCATCGAAAAGTATGAAAAAGTGGCTTGAGTATTTGTAATCAATTTACAAACATTAGCCAAACATAGGCGAAGACGACAATAAGGAAAAAAGAAGTAAAAAAAATAAAATAAGAAAGGCTACAAATTGTTTATGTTTCATTATGACTTGTTTATAAGGAGATTATAATGAAAGGAATAATGGATAACATGAAATGTGTAGATAATAAGTGAGTAATAAATTTAAATGTTTGCTTCAAAATTAGAGTTTTGACTTTAACTGAAATGTATAAGTTACTCATAAAAAATCTATATACATCTTCTCAAACTACTCATCCATCTTACCTCTCCCTTTACCTCCAATCCTAGTCGCATCACGCCGTTTGTATGGGTAAAGGGGTATGTGAAATGAATGGTTAGGAGCCCAATTCAATCTCATGGCATTGTTTGAGGCTAGGAGCCAGTTCAATCCAAACTCATCATGGTTGAGTTGAGTCTCAAATGGAAGAGCCATGTGTGCCACCAACCGATCCTTGATACGAGGATCTTGGATATGATAGAAGCTTCGCCCTTCCGACAACCTACAATAATAAGCTAAAGTTATTCAAATGTTACAACATCTCCTATCCATCAAGAAATTTGCCAAGCAAAGCAAAATGTCGGTATCTACTACATCCTTTCATAAGCTAACGCCTAAAAAAGAAATAACTAGGGTAAAAGCTACACAACCTAAAGAAAGGTAGCGCTTTATCGCCCACACGTACGTAAATTGATAACAAGTTCATTGACAACCAAGGTTTCAAACACTATTGACCTGCACTTTGTCTATAACTATCCAGTAAAATTATCCATTTGTCTTCTCTCACTCAAATCGTCGTATTTTCACTTGGAGCATCAAAGTACATACGATTGTTGCACCCCATACGAGGTTGACATCGACCTTACATTATACGTATTTTATCTCGTGCGAAGTGAGGTGATTGAGACTTGCTTAACAACGAAATCTTACAAGGCTGCAAAGTTAAAAAAGGGAACCCTTTGTTGACAGATGTGCTCGGCAAACAATACATTTAACACTTTTTTAGAAGTTTCTATGATGTTAGGCGTTCAAAGAAATTGGGGGCGACTTGGATAGAAAATGGAAGGTAGTTGACTTGTGGACGATGTTTCACCTAAAGGGGCGGGTAAGATGGTAAGAATGGTATGTTTTTCTTTTCTTTTGATTAAAAGAACGAAAAATTAATCTGTTTACACTAACGATTAAACAGACATTGTGTGTAGATCATGTGGTAGAGAATTTGCTTTTTCATGTGAGATACAAGGGTTTGATTCCGATCAACGGCAATTCTTCTTTTAATTTTTAAACACAAAGAATAATAACTAAATATTAATTAATAATTGTACTAACTTCAACAAAAGTGAGGGTAGCTCTTGTGGTAGATGGTCATCTTGTTTGTGGTATTGGATTCAATTCCATGCACTTCTACATTTTTGTTTGTATTTCGTTAATACAATAAATGATAACTAACAAATTATATATTATTAGTCTTCGTTTTCAAAATAATTTCTTTAAAAAAATTATTACTCCATAATATAAATATTTTTATTGTTAAGTTTTATCAATTTATTTTATAAAATTAATCTAAATGTTGCTCTTTATTCTTTAAGAGTTCGAAAAACATGTACTTCTACATTTTTGTTTATTTCTTTAGTACACTAAATAAAAACTAAATAATTATATATTATTAGTTTTCGTTTTAAAAAAATTATTTCTTTAAAAAATTTATTGTCTCAAATTATTACTTCATAATATAAATACGTTTATTGTTAAGTTTTATCAATTTGTTTTATAAAATTCAAATTTAGATAATCTGAATGTTGCACTTTATTGTTTTAAAAGTTCGAAAAAACACTTTTTCATTTGTGGTAAAAATAGTCTAGTTTTAAAAATCATTGTTTTCAAAAGTTTGCACAACCTTCGCCTAAGCTCGAAGCTTGTCTTTACCGTTTAATTATGTTTTATGTATAAAATTATATTGGCTTGCTTAATTTTTTTTTTTTTAAAAAAAAAAAATTAAAACTTGATCATGCATATATAACTGAAAAATATATTTTTTGTCTTTATTTTGGATTGTATTGGATTATATTTTCAAATGTAAATGTATTTGTATATTGATTAAAAATTTTTAATATTATTTAATTAAATACTAATAAAAAAATTTACTATTACGGTCTTCAACGGTCAGCGATCGTCATAATCCACCCCATATCCTGGACGTGCCCCTTTTAGAAACCTGAATATCACAATCACCAAAGGTTAGATACTCTTGGTGGATTTTATATTAATAATAGGGAAAATTTCATAATTAATAGGTTAAGTATCACATATTTCAAAACTAAGGAAATAAGGTTTCAAGAGCCTATTTGGTACGGCTTAAAATTCAATTAAAATTGAAAATATGGCCGTTATTGAGTCTCACCCCTCTAATAAAAGTCAACAATAACGGCTATATTTTCAATTTTAATTTGATTTTAATCTCTACCAAACACCCTCCAAATTTCAAAAATCAGTTTTTTTTTTTAATTTTATGTATAAACTAATTTATTAAATATATAATTTATTAATTAAATATATTAATGTCGTAATTATATGCAATTTGGTCACAATTATCTAATTACTTAGTCACAAATTAATTTTCGGTCACAACTTATCAAATTATTGGTCACAAATAAAAAAATTTATAAGTCACAGATTATTTATTGGTTACGAATTAAAAAATTTATTAGTCACAACTCATTTATTCATTGAAATTTATTAAATTAATTGATCACAATTAATTTCTCGATAAGAACTTGTCAAATTATTGATTACAACTTATTTTTCAATCAAAAATTTTATAGGTCACAAATTATTTATCGATCACAAAATCAAAACACCTATTGGTCACAACTCATTTATTCATTGCAAATTATTAATTAATTGACCACAATTAATTCATCGATCACATCTTAATAAATTGTGAGTAACAATCACAATTTTTAGGTCGCATGCTATTTATTTGTCATAAATTAACCAATTATTGATCACAATCAACCAAATAATTGGTTACGAACACCCCCACCCCATCTCATCCCGCCCACGACCACTGTCATAGTCGTCGTTGCCACCACCACCACCACCATCAACACCACCTCACCAGCACTACCAACAACAACAGATCAGACTCAAAACCGCCAACACTCCACAACCGCCATCGCCTCATAGCTGTCGTCACCGTCGCCATCACCACCACCACTATTGCCATATCCAACCTACACATCTTCACAGACCTATTAACAAGTAATCATCACAATACCAATACATCATTGCCTTGCTGTTCCGCCACTATCATCGCGATCAACCACCGCACACTGTTGTCGCAAGATCCACCGCCACCATCAAAACCACCTCACCAGCACCGCCAACACCAGCAAAACATATCCAAAATCGCCCAACACCTCACAATCGCCATCACATCACAGTCGTCGTCATCGTCGCCTCCACCATTGCCATTATATTCACCACCATTTTCAACCACCACCACAACTCCATTTCCACCCTACACACCTTCACATACCTATTAATAAAAAATCATTGCGGTACCAACATCTCACCACACCGCTAGATCAACCACAACCTGTACTATTAGTATCACCGCGACCAACCATTGCACATCGTTGTCCCGGATCCACCAGCACCTGTAGCACCACCATCACTACCGAACTGTAGCAATTGTGACTGCGACTATAACACAACCATCACTACGGAGCCGATCCACTTTACTTTATTGCACTGCAACTTGTCGTCACAGCAACGAAACTTACATCAAGTGGGTTGCTGTAGCGACGGTTTCGATTTGAGAGTAAAGAGACAATAGTGAAGAAAGAATGGAGATGAGATGAGAGAAAATTTGATTTTATGGTTTGGGTGGATAGATAGAGTAGGGGTGTTTATATATATTAATATTAATATTACAATATTAACTTATAATATTTAAATATGAAATACCTGATAATTTCCACTTAATAATATTATTGAAAAACCGTTTAAAAATGGGTTAATTTCACAAACGGTCACTGAATTTACGTGAAAATCACAAAACGATCATTGAAATTTAAAACTTGCAGAAATGGTCACTGAAGTTTCATACGCTTTCACAAACGGTCATTAGGACTATTATGTTTTGATTCAAACCCAAAGCACTGAAACACGTGGACATAGAAGCAGAAGGACTTCAAGTGCAAAATTCAACTTAAAATCCCCCAAACTTAAGCCCAAACCACCACTTTTCGCGCCCAATTCCACCACTTTCCGGCCACTAAAACCATCGGAGCAACATACCACCTTGAAGCCCTCGCTGCCCTCTACGCAACCCACCTAAGAACTACCCCTAACTCAGACGGTGGTGGCCGAAATTCCGTCCCAAAGTGGGCCTCTCGTACCGTCGGCAGTTTTCTGCTGCGTGAGAGGCCCAATTTGGGACGAAATTCTATCACTTTTCGGCCACCAAAACCACCAGACCAACACACTAACTTGAAGCCCTCACTGCCCTCTGTGTAACCTAGCTAAGAACCGCCCCAAACTCTAACCATGGTGGCTGGGATTTCATCCCAAAGTGGCCTCTCGCACAGTCGGCAGTTGCGAGAGGCCCACTTTGGGACGAAATTCCGGCCACCACCGTCTGAGTTAGGGGTGGTTCTTAGGTAGGTTGCGTAGAGGGAAGTGAGGGCGTCGAGGTGGTATGTTGGTCCAGGGGTTTTGGTGGCCAAAAAGTGGTGGAATTTCATTCCAAAGTGGGCCCCTCGTACATCACAAAACTATGTTGTACTAGAGGCCCACTTTGGGACGAAATTTCGGCCAATGGTTAGAGTTAGGAGAGGTTCTTAGCTGGGTTGCAAAGAGGAAAATGAGGGATTCAAGGTGGTGTGTTGGTCCGGTGATTTTGGTGGCCAAAAAGTGGTGAAATTTCATCCTAAAGTGGGCCTCTCGCACAGTCAACAATTTTGTGTTGTGCGAGAGGCCCACTTTGGGACGAAATTTCGGCCACCACCGTCTGAGTTGGGAGCCGTTCTTGGGTAGGTTACGTAGAGGGCAACGAGGGCTTCAAGGTGGTATGTTGCTCCGGTGGTTTTGGTGGCCGGGAAGTGGTGGAATGAGGCGCGAAAAGTGGTTGTCTGGGTTTGGGTTTGGGTTTGGGGGATTTTAAGTTGAATTTTGCACTTGAAGTCCTCCTACTTCTATGTCCGCGTGTTTCGGTGCTTTGGGTTTGAATTAAAACGTAATAGTCCCAAAATTAAGTTCAGTGACCGTTTGTGAAAACGCATGAAACTTTAGTGGCCGTTTGTGTAATCAACCCGTTTAAAAATGGAGTAACCCAACAACTTTAAGCCCAAAACTGGAGCCACTTTACCCTTTCCCCAACTTGACGCACACAGTACAAATTAGCATCGTGCGCCGCTGAAGACAGACAGAGATGTCGGAGAAAGAGAAAGATAACGCGGTGACAGAGAAAGTGGTATCGGAAGCCGATGAACTGCCAAAGACTATCGTGCGCCGGGTAGTGAAGGATAAGCTATCACAGCTCTCTGAGGATTCTGAAGTCACCGTTCTCCGCGAGTCTCTTCGGGGCTTCTGTGAAAGCGCACGAATTTTCATCCATTTCCTCTCCGCTACGTAAGCACGCTTATAGGCATTTCCATTACATATTTTTTTTAATTTTTGATGGGTATTTTTTATTTTTAGTGGGATTAACTAGAGCTAAAGAATGCTTGGAATTAATCAGTTTTCGGATTTAATTTTTCTCTGCAATAGTTTTCCTATTATGGCATGTTTGGCTACGCTTAAAAATACTTTAAAGGGGCAATCATGTAATAAATGGCATGTTTGGTCTGGCTTAAACGCTAAAAAGGAAGCAGCGCGATTCTTCATGCTGGCTACAGCCATGCCGGAAAAAAAAAAAAAGAAGCCAAAATAAAGCATTTAAACGAGGTTAAACATGCAAAGTGTAAAAAGTTTTATATTTTGAGTAAATTTACTTTTAAGTAAAAAGTATGATAATTATTCTATTGGAGAAAGTTACATTAAAATTTTCATTTTCATTCATCTACTCATTTTTAACCACACATTTTTCAATAAAATAATATTTTTCATCACATTAGTAACTTTTCTTTCTTTTTTAACAGCACATTCTCTATCAATCTACTATTCCAGAATATATTCTTCCAAAATAATGTGGCTCAAACACACTCTAAGTATGATAATTATTCTATTGGAGAAAGTTAATTATTTTGAAGGTAAGATCTTCTATGCCTTCCCGCATTTGGTATTTTGAGGTCTGATTAATTCCTTCACGCGAGAGAAAATATTTTAACAAATGTATTCATTTATTTTCTTGAACTGGTTTAATAATATTGGGATATAACAGTTCGATAAATGGTGTTTATTGGTGACTTGTTTCAGAGCCAACGACGTATGTAAGGAGTCAAAGAGGCAAATAATCAACGCAGAAGATGTATTCAAGGCACTGGAAGAGATAGAATTTGCGGAGTTTGTTGGCCCGCTGAGAACTTCTCTTGAAGGTCAATATTTTTCTATATTAACTTTTTAGATTATTCATCTAATGTTTCTAATGACACGCCTGTCGACATGCTACTCGGGTTAGAGCTTAAGTTAGTGACGCTTTTGGATATTGGATTTTGGTCATCTAGATTGCAGCGCCGGTGCTACTTTGTCAATTGCTGCAGATATCATCTAATTTTTTTTTTGCTGTTCAAGTTAGTTCACTATAAATGAGCTTTGGAGCAGCCTTACCATACACTTAAACTGCACTTGAGTTTTCTTTATTGACTAATAAAACGTAAGATTAAGGTAAATCACTGACCAAATGAGACGGTTCCTAGGAACCTTGAGTCATTTGGGCGAAAGCTTCTTTTTCTACTGGAGATGGACAACCATCTCTTGCAGCCACTGAATAGCCGAGCCTAAATTTATTGGGGAAAAGGCTCAATTTCTTATTTTTTTTGTGGTGGTTTTCTGTTGATGGAGTCTTTGTATAAAGGTTCATGTAGGCATCCCTTATTTATTAGGAAAAAGGCTTAGATCGTTGTTGTTGTTGGTTTATTTCTGGTACGGAGATTGGAGACTTCCTGTAGATCTAGCATTAATGGAGTGGTGGAAAATGATACATTTAGCCGACCTTAAATTTGTGGAGAAAAGGCTTAGTTTGTCGTCGTTATTGTTGGCTTTTTAGTGATCGAGGCTAACCCTGAGCTGCCTGGAATTATTGTTATTGTTTATTATAGATAGTTGTCAATAGATTGCTGCGTCTGTTGATAGAAGTTTTATTTCCAAAATTCTTCCTTTATATCTGGACGGATCCTTCAACTAAAGTTTAACCCGAGTTCAAATATTCAGATCTTGAATGTAAATTTGCAAGAATGAGTGCATTTTTTATTTCTTTATTATTTTTTCCTTTCGGTTTTTTAATTATCTCCTTTTTACTTTTATTATCATTATTTGATTATAGAATTTAGGCAAAAGAATGCTAAAAGGAAGTCGGAGTCCTTAAAGGCAAAGGAGACGAGCAAAAAAGGTAAAATGAAAGAGCCACCTGCAACAAATGGAAGTGGAAGTGAAGAAGATGAAGATGAAAGCAGAGCAGAATAGGTCGACTGCAACACCAACAAGCATTGGGTAAAATGCCCGTTGTTGTTCCTCAGATGCCAAGTTAGGGGATGAAGTTGTAAGCATATATTGAGAAATTATGTTGGCTTATAGTCTTTTACTGAATCGTCTTACCCATGTTGGTTTACCTCATTATAGTCGACTTGGATGTACCTGTAACTATCTTGTGGCTGTCTGGTTAATGCTGAAATTCCTCATCTTATGATGGTGTTTTTGTGCTGAGAATTCATCCATGAATTGCAAGTTTAGTTTTATGCATACACTAGAGAGGGAGTGTTTTACTGGCACCTGTAGATTTATACTTGCTAGAAGCTTGGTTAGTAACTGATATTTTGGCCGAACTGGTAAAACTACTAAACAAGTCGACGTTTTGGAAAATGTAACATAACGTGGTAAGTTCATATATGGATGGTTTAATGCAACAAAATGCAAAAAACTCAGTTATGTTTAATGTGTAATTTTGATTGATTTGGAAGTGTACGAGTAATCTTCTGGCTTTGCTTATAAGTTAGTTTGACAAAAAATCCCTCGGATACGATGCTAAGATGTTAATAAGAGAGCAGAAGACGTCAGTAAAATAACAAGGAAAGAAGAAATTGGACCAACAAGAAATGTTTTTAGTTTACAAGGTCATAGTAGCCAACAAAACTAAAGAAAGAACAAAAACATATAAGCTCACAAGGAAAAAGTTGACCATCCAATTCGTTAGGGGGCATAGTCACGCCGTCGCCTGGGTCCATTCCTGGGCCTAGCAGCAGACGGAAGACCGTGCCTGAGTTCAGACCAGACCAGCCAGTTGTGCACCATTATTGAGGTGCCTCCCTGTTGAAGCTACGACCACTTCCATTGCCAATCCTCCTCGATGTTTATCTGGTATTACTCAAAGTTCTTTAGCACTTTCGTGGCCCTAGCTATCAGATGAGTGCACTAGTGGACGGTATAAAGACTTCTGATCTTAATATTACAGTGTTATCCAATATTGCTACCAAACATGCACTTTATGTTCCGCTGCATTCCAGGCTTTGCTGGTGGAATACCCATTTTTGTAGCTGATCATCGACAAGGGATAATGAATCCACTTCCAGTTTGGAAATTGAAAAGCATTAAACTCACGTCTCTAACATCTTTGCCAGGAGCGTTACCACCAATATCAGCGTTCAGTAACCAGAGAACAATTCATCACTTCATAACTGAACCTTAACCGGTATGGAAGACTAATGGATTGAAATATGAAAGAAGCTGAACAACATTGAAGTGTTTGATAACACCTAAGATGCATTCCGTGCTTGACTGAGGTTCAAGTTGCTATATCTGATAAACGTAGCCATTTCACAGGATCAATCAATGCATTCTTGATCTAATTCGTATCCTTTTTCATCAAATATTCCTCCAAGCCAGCACCAGCCTGAACTATTCTGGTGTCAGGCTTTATCTCCACCTTCAATACCTCTTAGGATATCCCTTATTATCTCTGTGTCATCTATAGCACAAATCTTTGGTATAATCTCAGCCCAAGAGTCGATGTGGATTTCCGCCATGCCTCAACATCTCATGTAACACTTCACTAGCATCCTCAATTTCACCCATGTTATTTGATAAGTAGATGAACAACAGAAAAATGAGGAGAAAACCCCTTTGACATCATGACCTTGATATAACTTTTTGCCTCGTGATACATGCCCTGACTGCACAACACCCCAGGACTACAGTCCGATATGACACAAAATTTGGCAAGCACCCATTTGAGGGCATATCTTCAAGAACCTTACAGGCATCACTAGCACGGCCTGACCTACAAAAGACCAAAATGACTGTATTGTAATGAACGATATCAGGATTGCATCCCTTTACTTTCATCCTACAAAGAAGCTTGTAAGCCTCCCTTTGCTTATTTTTCCTACACAAGCTATTCAACAGTGTCGTATAGCTTAGTGTGTCTGGTACAAATCCTTTATTCAACATATCCTCCGAAAGATCAACAGCTCACCTGACTCTTCCTACACAAGCCCTGCATTAGAATTCTATATTCTTCCACATCAGGAACAGCGTCCCTCTTAAACATTTGATTAAACAATGTGTACGATACGCTTAAATCATCATTCAAACAGAAAGCTTGCATTAAAATATTGTAGGACTCCGTGTTGGGGGAGACCCGTATTTATGAGCTGACCAGAAGAGATCGAATGCAGCCTGGAGGAAATTACGGTGAGCAACGACGATTTCAAGAATGCAGCTGAGGTGTTTCACAAGAGGCTTTGTGTAGAATTCAAGAATTTTATAAAAAGTTCTAAGTACTTCCTCAGGCAGTCCTGCATTGTCATAGAATTGAATGATGTGAGAAAACGGGGATGGGGAGACAGCATGTTGATGGGACTTGAGGCTGGAAAGGATTGACTGCATGAGAGATAAGTGGCGAAATCAGCCGAGTTTAAGAATGAGTATGTGGAATTTAGCATATGAGTGGCAAAAATTTGGTTGATGAGAAGTCAAGTCAAAGATTTCTTTGGCATGGAGTGGGTCTGATTGTGCAGCAATCAACTTTCTAATTCGAGCTGAAGAGATAATTTAAGGTTTTGGTTTCTCCTTCAGTTGTTGGACTTCTTGTCGACCTTTTTGACCTTGTTTCTGTTGTGCTTGATGATTAAGGGGTACTGAGCACCACGAATGGAAAATAATATGCGGTTTTGACAGGAAAACAGGACGACAAATATTTAAATTTGAAGGAGTCTGTAAAAGGCAGAAAGCATATTTGGGTGCATTTCTTCTAACCAATGGTAATTTATGACTTGTTAATCTATGGCAAAGTCTGAACAAAAAGGCTTGGCAATTTCTTGCCTGGATACTAACATTTCATGATGTCTTCTTTTCCATACATAGGAACCTCGGATAACACAAAAAAGTGATCTATGCGGTCCTCTCAGAAATTTGGCAGGCAAGTGGATCCACAAGTAACCTGAAAGGCACCTGAATAAAGCAAACTAATAAAGCTTACTTGAAGATCATTTATTTACTTTTACTAAAGAAAAATGTGCAGGCATATACAGTATTTACATAATGTCATAGAGAAGACAGAAGTATTTTATTAGCTGAAATCTATAAGTTCAACATTTACAGAAAAACATATTCCAAAATGAAATGAGACTTTAAGCACAAAAATACGAATTTGAGTTGACAAAAAGTCTACATTAAGATCATTGTTTTCACATTCTTTGGAGTGGAAGAAAACTGGTGGGGTTGGACTTGATTCTCATAAATCAATAATAAATTTACTTACTTCCATCCCAATGTTATTTTTTGTAAGAATGTCCTAAGAAACGTAAAAGTTTATCGTTTTTATATAGCTACAATACTTTCCAATTCATTTTCTGAAAAAAAAAAAAAAAAAATCTCCATGCAGTACAAAGGGTACAATTCTGGTTCAAATCATATCCTAAACTTGATTTGAAAGTTCACACAACAGAAAATTAAATCAGATTACTGGCTATCCTTTTGTATAGAACACCAAACCTATATTTCAATTGCATTACAAATTATTAACACAGCATTTTCTTTAACCCTTTTACATAGCAATAATTTGCAACCAAGTATATTAAAAAGTTTCGCTGGAAATATGATCTCAAATCTCAATTCATGCACTATTAAGCAAGAAACGCAACCTATGCAGATGGGATGAACAAGAGTACTCTTCTTTCCTAACCAAACTCTGTTGAACACTCTTCAACTCATTGAATCAAGAGGGGTTCAATGAATTTTATACGCAGACAACAAAATTCAAACAGCAGGGACCTCCTACATAGCTGGACTTCACAATTTTTATCCCGTTTATTGAAGAAGTTAAAAGATAAATTACAATTACTGCATTAATTACTTTATGTACCTTTCTCGATCCCATTTCATGTGGCTCTCAGTGAAACCGGGACAAAATCCACCGAATGAATGCATTTCTATCAACATGAAATCTCTGGGAAATCTCAAAGCACGCCAGTTACAAAAAAATCCTGAATGAAAGTGATTCCGGTGCACGGGCCTCCGCTGCCCAAAGCAATTTAAGTCCAAATTGTAATAACTTGAACAAGAGGGTTGTGATTCTGGACCTCTCTGGAGGCGATCAGCTGAGGCGGTGTTGAAAGGAGGCAGCGGTGGCGAGTGAGGGGTAACAGGTGGTGGGTCTCCATTGGAGGAGAACTGAAGATAGTGGCAAATACGGATTTTTCCATCTTCTTCTGGGGAATATCTTTCAAAATTGATCCCTAGTTTATGACCCACTCGTTATATCTGTCCCTAATATTTGTCTATTGACAATTAAATCCACAACCTATTGTTATGGTGCACAGTTAGTTCAATAAAACCAAAGCTGAGGTGGCGAACATTCATTGGTGAAGCCGTGTGTAACAGGTATTACTGCGTCACCTACCGTCCCTATACACCTATACCACACTAAACTACGCCGGCGATGCGCACTCGCCTGACCTTAACTCATCTTCCCCAATTGACCCATATGAAGCCCACATTGATAAATTCATAAACCCTGTATTTCCCATCCCCCACACTCACACAGAGTTCAGAATACAAGCCGTTCGGATTCGGATCCAGAATGGCGGTTCGGGCGACTATGACAAGGTTCCCGGGCGACCCGGATGCCCAGGAGACCTGCGGCTTGCCATGGGGAGTAACATTGACTCCATTTGCCACCAAGGACGAGAACGGCAGCCCGCCGGTGTACGGGTCGGCCGGGCATTTGTTGCCTCGGTGCGAGAATTGTTGGGCCTATTACAATACGTATTGTGACCAGGAGCAGTGGGCATGGACCTGTGCCCTCTGCGGCACCCTCAATGGGCTTTCGTCTCAGTCAATTGCCAGACATTCCCTCCCCGATTCATGCCCGGAAACTTTGTCTTCATTCATCGACCTTGAATTGCCGTGTAATTGTCTTTTAAGCTCTAATTACACCCATTTACTTTAATATTTTTCAAGTACAATTCGTGAATTCTGGTGCCACGGGCAATATACTTGTGTTGTACTATGTGCTTCAATGGTTTTTTAAATTGCATTGGCATTATTCTATCAACTTGCAGTACCATAATTATGATGTTTATGTTCCGAATAGAAGTAAGCTGCTGAGATATGTGCTGGTGCTGTGTGGTGTAACAATTTTACCTTTCTCATTTATGATATAATTTTTTCCCAGGAAAACATGTATTTACTAAGGGATCTCTATTTTATCATCTTTTAAAGACCACGAGATGCCCTCACAATTCTCACCAGTTAGCCCTGCTCACTCATTTTTGTGGAGTTAGGGTAGTTTATGATGCCATCTGGCCAGGGAAAAACTGTTTGACTAGTACTAATGCTGTGAACTTGATTATTAATGTAAATTTCGTAATTCATGATGCTTATCCTCACCAGAGGATGATATTTAATATTGTAATATGAGAAACAATCGCTCTCATGGGGGCATAATGAATTAGCATTATCATTTCCCTTGTCTGAGAATATTTGTATGCAGGAATTGTGAACTTGATCCTATGTACAACATAATTTGTGATAGCAAATTGTTCTTGGAGATACAAGAAATTCTGTGATACTATTTTGTTGGGGCAAGATTCAAGCATATGGTTCTGCTCACGTGTTTTACTTTGTGCATGAGCAGTATTTGTAAATCTATTATCTCGCTGCATCCCATGCATATGAGCATATGCTGTCCGTTTGTATTTGATTTTTTGATTGTTCTTGTGGTGGCAGTGGAAGGATCTGAAGAAATGCAGCCGAGGCCAGTGTATGTTGCAATGGTTGATATTTCGTGTAAGTTTTGCTCAACTCTATGGTAAAATTTTAACAGTGTTTTTTTGGTTGATTGCTATTTTATTAGCACATAAATGCCTTTTTCTTTCTTTCATTTCTGGGATCGATTGGGTAAAATGGGTGTTAAATATTGAAAATTGGAATTATCCAATGCTCGGATAATAAGTGAGTTGATGTTGATCCCTTTTTGCTCAGTTAGTAAACTACACATTTGTATGTTTCAGGTGTTCAACACTCATTTTGAGAAACCGGAGAAACCAGAATATATAAGTTCTCTAGAGATTGTATATCACTTCGATGGCTATTAATGATTGTTATATGACTATAGGTTCAGATTAACTTGCAAAATGAACTCAATTGTATGTATGCACCATCAATATTTTTCTACATCTATGTTTGAGGTTATAATTGCTCCATATAATTGTCATCCTCTTTCTGGCTATGCGTTTTCTTAGATGCATTATAAGGATTCCTGACCTTGTCTAATTATACAGCATCAGAAGAGTTTCTGGAACTGACTAAAAGTGCTCTTTTAGCTGCCTTGGAAGGTTTGTCATTTATGATTTTTGCACTCAAGTTCTTGTTTATGGGAGGAAGTGTAATCTTGCACTTCTCTGGTTTTGTACAGCTCTTGGGCCTGGATCACTTTTTGGTCTTGCCACATTCAGTCACAAAATTGGCTTGTATGATGTTCAGGGGGCCATTCCAGTGGTAAAAAATGTGTTCACCCCCCCTCGATTCTGATGGCAACCTGGCAATGGATCTTGAAGATGTCATGCCATTGTTTTCTTTTCTTGCTCCAGTATGTTGTTTACTTCAATTCTGCTGAAGTTGTTTCTCATCTGCCTTTGCTCTCATTGATTTCAGCCGCAGGCTTTAATTGGTTATTTCCTGATGAATGTCGATAGACTCTTGTGGTGCCTACTTATAAGAATAGAGGAGATAATTAAGATTGTACTAAATATGGAGGCATTAAGCTCATGAGTCATTCTATGAAGTTGTGTGAGATGGAGACTCAAAGTAGATTTAGGTATAATACAAAGAAATTAGGGAATCAATTCAGCTATATGCCAGGGATAGCTACTGTGAGACCCATATTCTTGCCTAGAGAATTGATGAAGAAGTATAGATAATAGAAACAACATATGCATTTGAGCTTTTTATTAATTTAAAAAGCCTATCATAAGATGCTTGTGAAAGTTCTATTGGTGGTATTGGAGAGAAAAATAATTCCTATTAGATTAAAAATATTGTTAAGGATATGTAACTTGATGCAGTTACAAGTATAAGATATATTGGCAGTAGCGTAGAAAACATTTTTATATATAAGCTTGCATCAAGATTTTGTTTTAAGTCCTTATCCCTTTAGTTATGGGTTTAGTAGACTTATTTTATGAATAATAAAACTATCTATTTAAAAAATAGGGGATTTTTTTTATTTTTTAAAATCTTTTTTTCTTCATCACGATGGATAAAGTTGGCTTGAGCGCTTAAGACTAGGAGAGTGTTAAATCATATGTTCAAACTTTGGAGTACTTAGAAATATAATTTAGGTTTAGTAAAATCAAACGAAATACATGGAATGTCATGTTAGTAAGGTAGGAACGAGAATAATATTGGAGTCACTATGGAGGATTGTATTGTTTAAATAATTGCTAGATGCAGGTAACTAGGTTTAATTGTTAACAAAAGGATTTCAAGAGGATGCAATGCATGGGACTAGAGTTGGTTGAATGAAATGGAGAAATATTACGAGTTTTGTGTGATAGGAGGGACCTTGTTAAGTTAAAACATTATTTCTACATTACAATTATCGGATCTACTATTCTTTATAATGTCAAGTTTTATGTTGATAATGGACAAAATGTCCTTTAAAATGAATGTAAACAAAAATGTGGATGTTAAGATGGATGTGTGGTTATACTAGAATAGATAAAATAAGAAAAGAGAATATATGTCATAAATAGAATTGCAGTGGCATAGATCAAGGATAAATTAAAGGTATAACAGCTTTGGTTGTTGGGGGCATGTATTGCATATAAATCTATAGAAATGAATGTTAATAAGTAAAAGGTTCAAAAAGGTGCGAGGCATGATAAGACGGCAATGTCGGGCTTCAAGCCTTATGAGCTTAGGTGTGCCTAGGTGAAACCTAGTCGTAATAAGGCATTTCCCTATTTTTAATATTATTTTAGTTATTCTAAGACCATTAATAATTATTTCTTTATTTAATTATTTTATTTAACCTTTAAAACGATTAAAACAATTGGACAAAAATCGTTTGGGTTTTATCGCCTAGGCAGGCCCGCAGTAGGCGGTTCCTAAATAGAGTTGATCACCTTTTCGACGCCTTCTCCATATGCGAGACTTTTCCCTTACGTTTATGCCCCGCTTTTTCCTACTAAAACATTGCACACATGACCTTAGTACAATGGGCAGAGTTGGACAAATGTTAGCACAAGAGGATGGGTACTTGGTGTTTCGGCTTGGATTACTTGAGAACCAGGCCGAATTGGTCCCATCAACAATTGAAAAAGTGGAACCTTCGGTTCTTGTTTCACTTCTGCCGTTTGTGATTGAGGCAACAAAATTGATAATTATTCTGATTACATGTATTCATGCAAACTCATATAACTCATGGCTTAATTGATAGATTCTTTTTAAAAATTAAAATTGGAACCAAGTCTTAATTTGGTCTTCTTACTAGAACCAAAACCGGACTTTTAATTGGAACTGAACCGAACCAGCTAGTTTGGTCCTTATCTGCTTTGGGTGGTTTTGGATAAAAATGCCCACCCCTAATTTAACATGTCCCAATGTAACTGAGAAGAATTTGTTGTATTGGATCTGGACATAGCAATGAACACAATGGAGTAGAGAAAAAAGATTCATGTAGACACCAAAATATTAGGATTAAGGCTTAGTATTTTTTGGTAATTGTCCTCGTTTTCTTTTGGTTGTCATAATATTTGATTGAATATGCTTAAGCGCTTAATATTTAGCGATTTTGGCTATAGGTTGATACCTGTAAGGATCGAATTGCATCTGCACTTGAAACACTAAAACCAACAACTTCATGGGAACGAACTACAGATGCCGGTCAAGGATTAGATGGAGTTTTACTCGGCGGGCGAGGCTTTGGAGTGGCAATCGAAGCTATCTTTAATTATCTCGGATCAGAATATGGGAATACCTATGCTTTAGGTATGGTAAAGTTGTATATGATTTTTCTAATTTCTTTATTCATTGTAATTAATTTTCTTTTTTCTTGTTCCACCTTTGCTGGGATGGCAATCTAATGACAGGCCCCATAATTATAATGCTTTAAATTTGATTTTTCCATCCTTACTTAATGCTTGAAATTGCTAATCCTTCCTTCCGTTTTTCCCACCTATTTGAAGTGCAGCCAGAGTTTTTGCCTTTTTATCTGGTCCTCCTGATTATGGTCCCGGCCAGCTAGATACTAGACGGTACGGTGAGCAATATGCTAGTAAAGGAGAGGATGCAGATCGTGCTTTACTCCCCGAGCAGACTCCATTCTATAAAGATTTGGTATTTATCCTATTTACAATGAAAGTATTTTAGTTTTTAGATGCATCCTTGAAAAGCTTTAAGTATTTATATTTGTTTCACAGGCTGCTGTTGCTGTTCAAGTTGGTGTTTGTGTGGACATATTTGCTGTGACAAACGAGTACACCGATTTAGCATCTCTGAAATTTCTTAGTATTGAGAGTGGAGGATCTTTGGTTCTATATTCAAATACTGATGATTCAACACTTCCTCAGGACATGTGAGTAATAACTACCTTGTCCAAGAATGAATGTTAATTCTGAGATGATATTTGTTTTTCCCCTTAATATTAATCTGCAATTTTATGTGCTTGATGATTTAATTGATGTGCCTAAGGTTACTTAATTTTTGATCTCTTCATCTGCCTGATGATCCAAATGATCTTCTCACAGGTACCGTATGTTAAGTCGGCCATATGCTTTCAATTGTGTCCTACGGCTGAGGACGTCATCTGAATTTAAACTTGGCCATTCCGTGAGTGTTCACCCCTTCTATTTGACTTTTTGCTTATTATTTTGATTAGGTAATAATGTTTAACATTTCTTTGTTACAGTATGGGCATTTTTTCCCTGATCCTCAGTATGAAAATGTTCAACATATAATTTGCTGCGATTCTTTTGCCACGTATGCCTATGACTTCGATCTTGTGAATAATACTGGATTCTCCAGGTAAAATTATACTTTCCTCATCATCCTTTTTCTTCTAATGTTTCCTCAAGCATGCTAATCATGGTTGGCTATAAGAATATTCTTGCGAGTTTAATTTTGTATTGGCTTTCTTAATTATTTTATGGATGGATGAAACAATAGACAACACTACTGAGCCCTGTTTGGTATATTCGTTAAAACTCATTTTTAATTGTCCTTGTAGGTTCTTTTTCATTAATTGACAAAAATGATAGAATAAAGACCAACAATTACTACATTGATACCGCCCCTTCCCGACAGGCAAACTTGCACATACATTAAAAGTCCTTTTGTTTTAGGAAAATCATGCATTTGTTTCCCTGAAACTGTCCTTTTGTGATGCTGTTACTCTATCCTGAAGCCAAGTTTGCCTCCCTATGAGACCCATTCTAAAGCAAATCAGTTGAAATTCTTTGTCGGATGTCATGGAATGTTATGTGCTCTGAGATAGTACCTATAAAGTTTGCTTGGATCATATTTTCTATTCTTGGATGGAAATTTCTCTGTAGATTCTCTGGTTCATCCTGAATGCTGTGCAGTCTTTCATTGAATTCTCTTGTCTGCATTTTTATGCAAATAAATTAAACAATCAGGTAACAGATGGTTTTCTGCAGGCACACCTCAGAACTTCCGATGTTACAGATTGCATTTCAGTATACTGTTGTTGTTCCCCCAGATGAGCTCTCCATTTCAGGTCCAAGTTCCACAAGTAGGTATGGTTCTCTTGATCCAGATTATCACTGTGTATATTTCTGACGGATTATGTATCTGTGTGCATTTTGATTATCCACACAATGACTGTTGATGTGTGCAAAGATTAGAATTTTCCTCTCTTGTTGGATTATTTGGATAGAGGTAATATAATATGATACCCATGTTCTTTAAATGCGCTTAGACCAAGTTTCTTCTTTTGCCAATACAACTTGCCATGGTAACTTCTTTTATGTTCACCGAGGCAACGTGAACTAAAAGCAATCTTGTTATTTATGACCTGTGGAATTTCATTGAGCAGTCATGGCCTTTTGCTGCAATGAGCAAAATCTCCTGCTTTTCTCATAACTGCTTAATGCTCTCGTTTAAAGTCATCAGCATATTGTAAAAACAATTCGCACAAATATGCTTTGCTTGTGGTTATTACAGTTGTTCTGCTTGATGTTAATTAGTCTTGTCAAGTAAATCACGGTAATTTTGTTTTAGTACCATGGCCTTCTAATATCTTTGTTTGCTTTTCTGGAACTCATGAAAGATGGGCAGTCTCAAACTCAGAGAATCCAATTGGTCCTTTTATTTTATTTGCCACTTTTCAGTTTATGTGTGTGATTATTAATTGACACTTTGTACTTTGTATGTAAATATTTGTGTTAATTCCTCTTCTCTAGATAAACGTTTTCCCCCATATGCTGTCCCATAAGTCTTCTAACTTAATTAATATCTTTCATGTCGATCTCCCAAGCACAACCCAAACTGAGTAAGTGAAACGTCGTTGTTTAAACCTAACCTTTCTTTTAGATGATGTTAATCAAGAAAAAAAAAAATATATTGCTAGGTTGCCAAATGGTATTAAAAACTTCCTGCAATTTTAATTTTTTGAGCACGCATGAAGTTTATATACGAATTATCAGTCATATATCTTTCTTTAAGCATGTAACATAGTGGTATTGTCACCCTACGTCCTTTCGGAGTTGAATTCTATAAAAACATCTGACTTAAAATGGGTGGGTCCATTTGCATATCGAGCACCCGTCCTTTTGTTGTTAACCGATCCATTGAGGGCTGTGGTAAAGCTTACATTACCTTTTGCTTCTACTTTTTGTCCTTCATTTGCTGTTTCTATGGAAGAATCTTTACCAACATTACTCACTTTAGACATTTATGTCCTACGTTTTTTAGTTTGGCTTTCGGTGATGTACAATTATGCAGAGAAAAGCACTCCCTCCGAAGGAGATTGAGGATTAAAACTTTACAGTTTGGAGCAGCACGTAGTATTAACGAGATATACGACAGTGTTGATCCTGAAGTTGTTCTTTCAATACTTGTTCACAAGGTAGATTGGTACCTGAATTATGTTTTGTTATCATCATTACCTGAACCTTCTTTAATATTAAATATTAACATAGTTGAGGTGTGAGTGGAGAAGGAAGGTTTATGTTGTACACTGTGTGCATATAAGCAAGATGCAAAGCATCACCAAAGTGCCTATTTAAAACTTTTATTGAAACTTTAAATATAGTCATATATGCACACATTTAGAGGGTTAAGTGTGAATATATACTTCGATCTCGAAAAAAATGTCTTTTCATGTGCACTAGATTATGTGATGAAATATTTAGAAGTACAACAAAGATAGAAATACATATACTAGATTTTTTTTTCTACATAATCTTTATCTTGTATTTATGTATTTTAAATTAGATAATATTCCATATCAGAGAAAGGTTTAATGGAAGCAAATTGTGACTTAATAATTACTAGTGGGCAATTGATGACTTTGGCCATTATTAAATCCCACATAACTCTATAGCTTTAAACAATTTCCTAGGTTGAAAACTAAAACAAAAGCTAGAAAACTTTTGATTGTTTGGCAAATTAATTTATTTGCTGACATCTATCGATGCAATTTGCTCCGCAAATTTTATTTGCTGAAAATTAATCCCACACAACTCCATATCTGTAAACAATTTCCTCAGTTGAAAACTTTAAAACAAAAGCTAGACAACTCTTGATTGTTTGGCAAATGAATATATTTGCTGAGTTCTGTTGATGCAATTTTCTCTGCTTTATTTGCTGAAAACTTGTCCGATGTTACTGAAATTTATTTGCTCTAAACTTTAGTATTGAAATCATTTGCTGGAACATATGCATTTGTCTTTATATCTGTGAAGGAAAATCACAACATTCTTTGCTCTTTAGCATTTTTTGTGTTTCAATGCAATCTTGAAATTATCGTTTATCTAGTAATGCCTCCTCCAGAATCACATGCTGTCTCTTAATTTGTGGTCCTCTACAGACTGAGGATATTTTGGCATGTTAGGAATATTCTGATAACCTATCTCATTTCTATTATTAAGTGCCATAGTTTGTTAATTTGGCACAATTTTCCACAGGTGATTTTGGCCTCTTCTGAGAAAGGAGTTCGAGAGGGTAGGATGTTACTACACGATTGGCTTGTAATTCTTACAGCTCAGTATAATGATGCTTGCAAAATTGCCCAATACGAAAGTGGGAGTTTGACAACTGCTAACATCGACGTCGCCTTCTCCCAATGCCCTCAGCTGCAACCTTTACCTCGATTAGTCTTTGCTTTGCTGCGAAATGCTCTCCTCCGCTTTCATGAGGAAGGTGTTCATCCAGACTACAGAATATATCTTCAAAGCCTATTCAGGTATACGCTATGTTGAATTTGTTGGATGCAGTTGGATACTATAGTTAATACAATTTCACTTTTCATGTCAGATTTCTTGTTTAGATAAAGATGTTAACATCTACCTCATCACGTTCTCATGCTTTTGATTCATGTTTCCTTCGGAAGGAACTATGGAAGTTTTGATTACGACAGCTCTCTGTCAACTAGGCAAGAAGCAAAGAATTCCATTCGAGAAATTAAACACAAATGAGAACGTCTAGCTTGAATGGGGGATTTTGATTATGCTGGAAGCTTTTTCAGTATTTCGTAGTGCAGACCTTTCAGAATAGAAAAAAGAAAAATAATAGTAAAATGATACTGTTATCTCATCTAGAAATGAATAACTATTAAGACAGTGGCAATTACATATATTCGTAGATGTCCCTTTGTGCATGTGTTTAGAACCTGCATGATACATTCCTCCATTGGTTCATTAGTAAATGATGGTTATGCTTGATTGTATTTGCAGAATAGTTTCTATTATATTTTTTCTGGAGTTCTCTTTTATCGTTAGTATCACTTTGACTTAGCTGAAAATAATTATCGCGTATTCTTTAATATTTGATCTGTACGACTTTTACTCAAATGCATTCTCTCACTATATACCATATTAGTTGAATTTTATTTTTTTGAAGTTTTATCCGGAATTTTAGAACTTGATATCCTAATTCTTGATGCAGTGCTCTGGAACCATCTTCACTTAACCGGGCTATATATCCATTGTTGACCTCATATTCCAGTCCAGATAAACAAGCATTTCCTCGCCATTCATTGAGTCGTGCTGCGTTAATGACAAGTGGTAGCCCGATATTTTTCCTGGATGCGTTTACAAGTCTCATTGTGTTTTATTCATCCACAGCCGACCCTGTACTTCCCTTTCCTCCACCACAAAACTGTAAGCTATCTTCCCTCATTTTTGCTGCTTTCCACAGAACAGTGATATTTTAGAAATGTTAGGCTAAGCTTTAAAAGAAGTTTTGTTTCTTTTAAGTGAAACATGTTACTTATTTTGAAATGCAATTAGTAACTTATTTTCAACTCTTACGAATTAAAATATGATTTTATATTGAAAAACTCAGGAAATATATTTGTAAGTGAACTTTTTAAGCTTAGGAAAACATGCTCTAGGAGTGATTTTTTCATGCTTACTAGTGGTTTCTCGCTTTCTTCCGAACCCAGGTTTATTGAGAAATACCATTAACAAACTCAAGCAAGAGCGAAGTATCACTCCTCAACTCAAATTTATTAGGGGAGGGCAGGATGATGCGACAGCCTTTGAGAACTATCTTATAGAGGAACAGTACGTTGGGGGAAGTGGTTTCCCAAGTGTCTTGGGATTCGTTTCCTTCCTCGAGGAGATTAGTCAGGGTGTGGTGGAGTACACGAAATAAAAAAAGAAAAGAAAGAAAAAAAAAGTGACCCTTTCCAATGATGAAAACAATCTTTCATCCAGAGTCGTTCGTTTTGATGGGAAGATCCGGCTTATTGTTGATAAACAGATTGTTTTGTATTACTTTCCATGAAACTTTGTGGGCAAAATCACATACTTGGATACTTAAAAGTCGGAAAGTCAGTTTTTGGCATGAAGGCTATAAGAGGTCAATGTATGCTAATAGGTCAAAATTTTATTCCTAGTCTTAGACATAAACTACCTGTTTTAATGTATCTCGAGCATAGATAACATTAGATTGTGCGGAAAAGAGTGTACAAATTCGAGTTCCTCTCTTTTTACTTTAATATTGTACATCTGTATCATTTGATTGTTCAGTTGGGTATTATTATTTTCAACAAGTGATTATGCCGTATAATTGGTTTTGAGATTTTTTGATTATCGACCTCGAATTCAATGCTTGGAGGTCATGCCTTGTAATCCTTCTATCTTTATTTGTTTAAAGTTTTTGTTCTACATACTGTGTACTTGTGTGAAATTTATGTTTGTCTTCAGTATCTCTTTTATTCAGAAAGTGCTAATTGTTCTGCTTGAGTATACCTCGAATCATTTGGTGAATACTGCATCCTATCGCAAAGCTAGCAAGTAGCCTTTTGTTTCTACAGCTTCAACGGGCAAGGCTGAACCATCTACAATGGGGTGACCATTAGCTTAGATTGTTTTTTTTGTAGAAAGTCGACCAATGAGAAAAGGATAATTCTATATGTACTAAAACTTTTACTACATGGTTTACTCAAACGCCAAGTGGGCCCGCGCCACTTGGCGTTTAAGTAAACCATGTAGTAAAAGAGAAAGTAAGTGTAGCATTGTCCATGAGAAAAAGTGTTTGGCCTGGTCAGAAAGGAGACAGGCTAAAAGGTGAAAAAGAGTTCACAACAGGAGTGATCTTACGCCACGACAGGCAGACGAGGCAAGTACTAAAACAAGTTAGCTTGTTGCACTGACTTCTCTTGATTCTTTTCTGAAGGTCAAGTCCAGTAGCCTTCCATTGACTCAACATGTGGAGAGAAGTGCGAAAACAGAGTCAGACATAACCTGGACGATGGCGACAGGTATTTCAACCGCTAAATTCATTCTTACAGTGTAGTTGATTTTTTGAAGCTATATGAAAGCTTCGAATATTTGATAACAAGTTTGTCTCAACTGGTTGGGGGAATGGAGAGATGATTTGATCTCAAAAGTCTAAGAACTTCCTAATCGAATATTATACTAGGTATTTAAGAACTTCCCAAGCTTGCATGTCAAGTAATCACCAATATTCAATATGTCTAGTATTTCTAGCCTTCATATATAATATATTTACAGATTGTATAAGAAACATTGGCGTTAAAAATAGAAAAATATGGTGGTTTGTCGACAGAAATAAATGTTTAAAAACGTCAGTCGAATTGGTCACAACTTCTCAAATCCAAGACGACTAAAAACAAATTCACAACTTGAAACAAGGTCATGAAAAAGGAACATGACAAGGTTACAATTACCTGAAAACAAAGTCGCAACTACTTAAAATAAGGTCACAAACGCAAATAATAAGAGGCCATGTGTGTCAGTTATAAAACCAACGTTGCAACTTGCAACTTCTGAAATTCAAGACTCAAATTCACATCTTGAAACAAGGTCACAAAAAGGGAACATAATGCTACAATTACTTAAAGGGTTAAATTGACTTATGGTCATCCAATTTTATATTTGTGTCATCATGGCTATCAAATTTGATTTTATTTTATCATGGTCACTTAACTTTATACTTAGTGTCATCATGACCATTCAATTTGATTTTATTTCACCGTTTTCACTAATTTTAAAAGGAGTAAAACAGTAACTTTGTATTTTATAAATATAATAATTTTTTTTAAAAAAATAAATAAATAAAAGTTTTTTTTTTCTATTTTAGCCCATGTTTGAGCCACAATAAAATTTTCATTTTCATTTTTCTACTCATTTTCAAACACACATTTTTCAATAAAATAATATTTTTCATCACAGCAATAACTTTTCTTTCTTTTTCAACCACATATTCTCCATCAATCTACTATTTCAAAATACATTCTTTCAAAATAATGTGACTCAAACACACCTTTAAAAACATTTATTTTAAAATAAGTTTTTATTTTATTTCATTTTTCTAGTTAATGTTTTTAAAATAATTTTTTATTTTATTTTATTTTTTAAGGAATTTTTTTAAATAACTTTTTATTTTATTGTTTAAGCAGCTTTTATTTAAATAAGTTTTCCTATTTTTTAAAAAATTATTTTTTTAAATAAGTTTTTATTTTAATTTTAATTTATTTATTTTATATATAATGCAAAATTACAATTTTACTCATTTTAAAATTAGTGAAAATTGTTAAAAGAATTGGGTGGTCATGACGAAACGTTAAATGAAATTAGGTGGTCATAGTGAAATAAAATCAAATTGTGTGGTCATGGTGACACTAAATATAAAGTTGGATAGTCATAATAAAACAAAATCTAATTGAGTGATCATGGTTACACCAAATATAAAGTTAGATGATCATTGATGGATTTAACTCATTACTTAAAAACAAAGTCACGACTACTTAAAATAAGGTTTGAAAAGGAAATAATAAGACATCGTGCACTACAATTTTAAAATGTCAAATGTATAAATGACCACAATTCGAAAAAAAATCGCAACTACTAAAAATAAAGTCACGACTAGATAAAATAAGAAAGAATAAGATGTCACGTACATGAGTTTTAAAACATCAAATGTATAAATTACTACAGATTCAAAAACTCTAAACTACCGAAAACAAAGTCACAACTATATGAGCAAAAATTTTGGATTCAATTTGGAAAGATCAAATTTAAAATGCAATATTTTTCCAAATTAAGTGGATAGAATTATTTTATTTAAATTGGTATCATTCCCCCCTCCCACCCAAGTTTCGTATTTGGGCCAGTCCAAATTCACTTTCTGATATTATTTCTTTAATTCATTTTTTTTTTTTGGCAGTCTTCTCTTTCACACATATATTCCAATTTTAAATCCTCAAAACCTCATATAATTTTTTCTCCAGATTCTCTCTCTGCCGATAGGTAACTAATTAACCTATATAATATGCATATATCTGTTTGATTATAATTATGTACTGTTAATTTTTGGGCTTTTCATTTCTACGAATTACTGAACTATATCTGTTCAATTATAACTATATATTGTTAATTTTCGCGTGCTTTTCAGTTAGAAGAATTACTGAGCTTGGTAGAATATTTTTTTCGCTGTTAATATACTACACCTGATATTACTGATATTTGTTAATTTATTTTTTTTAACAATCTGATAATTGTAGACCATATAGGGCAATCTTAAAGTAGTACAGTACTTGCGATTGTTCCTTTGACGTCCCTCTGCGTGTGTTAGTGTATGTTTTGAATTTCATCTCTTGATCCAAAAATTTCCTGGTTTTTTATTTATTTGGTTTAATTTTGGGTCATGTTGATTTATCCTGGGTTCATATGTATTTTTGCCATTGAATGGTAAGAGAGGTTTTTTTTTTTTTTTTTTTAAGTAAATGTTTTACAATTGATGCAAAACTCGTAGCTTACTCTGGAAATATTATAATTAATCAATTTGTTTTGGAGATCAGAATAAATATATTATTATTGTATTATTGATATGTATGTATACATAGAATTTGGTTCATTATTTATTGACATCCGTCCTTTAATATATATGTATATATTTTTACCTGTAAGACGAAAATATAGTCATAAATTTGACCAACGTATATAAGTACACAAGCATGCTCCATAGCTTGCAAAACATGAAGAATGACCATGTTCACATTATAGTCTCGACAAAAAATTTTATTTACACATTGACATGTAAAGTACATGGACACACATTCGCTCAAAAGAATTTCAATTTTACCTCCTGGTTTTTTGGAGAGTGTAGTTTAATGCCATGCTGAATACTTTGTGACAGAGTTTATCGTGTTGCCTATCAAAAATAATTTATTTGACTTTTTATAAAACTGTGGCCATTAGCTAATCGACAAGTTAGTTTGGATGCTCCTGTATTTGATGCGTATATAAAGAAATCTATCACAATGTCACATTGAATACTTAGTGACAGAATTTATCATGTTGACCTATCCAAAAATAATTTATCGTGTTGACAGGAAATCTGGTGTTACGATGGCGACTAGGACTGCTATTAGATATGTATCTCGCAGGCTCTCAAGCAGTGGCCGAGTTCTGAGTGAGGAGGAAAAAGCTGCAGAAAATGTCTACATCAAGGTAGAGCTGAATTTTGACACAAGACTAATAATTTTCATTCAACAGAGCTGCGGCAATTGCTGCATGTTTGGTTGCGTTTGCAATCATCTTATTCATGATGTTTAACCCTCCCCCTTCTCCCTGAAAAAGAAAAACCTCTCTCTGTGAGCCCAAAGCATGAATTAACAAATCATTTGGGACGGTTTTCTAATTTTTGCAAATCTACGGGTAGATTGTCAAGGATATTGAATAAGATTCTAGATATCGTCAAAGATTGCGATTATAATATTTCCTTTTAGTGTAGGATTACTTTCCTTAGTAGTAGATTGCATAATATTTCCTTTTATGTTTATTTCCTTTTACAGTTATTTGTAACCCTATAAATAGGGTCTTTTACTTTGTAATAGAAACAAGTTTATTATATACAATTTATAATATTCTTCACATGGTATCAGAGCAGTTTCGATTCTAAACAAATTAACTTTTGAATTTCGTTTCCGGCAAGCGGCCTTAAGCCGCTCGTCCGGCTACCAATGTTGTTTTTCTTTTTTTCTTTTTATTTTCTTTTCGGATGTGTCACTACAAAGTCGCATCACATTCCGGTGGCCACAACTCAGTTTCTGCAGTTTGTTTGGAGTTTCTTCAGCTTTCGGTAATCTGCAGTTTGTTTGAAGTTTCTTCAGCTTTTGGTAATCTGGAACTTGGTCCAGTTCATCTGGAATTTGGTTGAGTATGTCCAGTTCATCTGGAATTTGGTCCAGTTCATCTGGAATTTGGTTTATTATGTCCAGTTCATATGGAATTTGGTTCAGTTCATCTCGAATTTGGTTTAGTATGTCCAGTTCATCTGGAGTTTTGCCTGGTGTTTTGGCGTTAGAACTTTTGTTGGAATATGAATTATATGTTCAACTAAGTTTTCCCGATAGATAGAGTTCGCTGTGTGGGTCGGCACACTTCGTCAATTTCCTTTGGAAATTCTTACTGGTGAGTGAGCTCTCTGGAGTGTCTTTGGAGTGGTTGAATCTTCGATTCTCTTTGGTCACAACTCAGCCTTTTAGGTGTGGGTTCTTCTGGTCGTCCACGGTTGACTGAATTTTTGTCAACGTGTGGCTCTTCTTTGGTGGTTTCTCGTAGTTTTTCGTGGTTTTTCGTTGGTTCTTTGGAGTGTTCTTGAAGTGGTTTTGGAGTGGTTCTTTGTTGTTCTTGGTCTCTCGTCGTCAGTACTTTTCGTCGTTGGTTGCTTTGATTTTGATTTCTTCTTCGTGGGCACAAGTATTGTCATCGTCGTCAATTCATGATTACAAATTGATGATTTTACCAGCATCAATTTGAGAGGGGATGTCAAGGATATTGAATAAGATTCCAGAGATCGTCAAAGATTGCAATTATAATATTTCCTTTTAGTGTAGGATTACTTTCCTTAGTAGTAGATTTCATAATATTTCCTTTTATGTTTATTTCCTTTTACAGTTATTTGTAACCCTATAAATAGGGTCTTTTACTTTGTAATAGAAACAAATTTATTATATACAATTTATAATATTCTTCACAATGTTTAACCCTCCCCCTTCTCCCTGAAAAAGAAAAACCTCTCTCTGTGAGCCCAAAGCATGAATTAACAAATCATTTGGGACGGTTTTCTAATTTTTGCAAATCTACGGGTAGATATCAATATTGAATTCATGAGTGTCATATAAATTTTCGTTTGATGCTGCATATGGAATTGGACAAATGTGCATTTTGATTAAGTAATACAGACATTTTCATTAATTTCTATTTGCTTGAGCAAATATTTGTCTAGTTTAGGCAACATGATTTATCAAGTTAAATTTGCTTTAATTGAAATGAATTTTTTTTTATATTTAAGGAACACGTGTACTTTCATATTGAACCCAATACTGGTGTATATCTTTATGCACATATAATTATTTACTGGTCAGGTCTTCCCCAAAAAGAAATTTGCTTTTCTGTTTTACCATCTAACATCCTATAAAGTTTTTTCCTCAAATTTTCTTCGTCCCTAAGGCTATGATGCATTCTTTGTGTATAAGCGATCATCAAGAATGGCCTTTCTTTACTTGATGAGACCAATAGTTTTGGCTTCTTTATTCTGTAAAAGTTTAAATGTATGAAATGATAAGCAATGCAAGAGAGCTAAGTACTACTTTCTCTTATTAATTCATCCCGAGCTGTGTTTTAAGGGCAAAGGCGCATGTGAAATTTTAATCAATAGGGCATATGCTTAGACCACAAGTTTTTGATTTTGACTATTTTTGATATTGTTAAATAACATAATTTGCATTAACATGGTAAAATTGCTGGAAAAATATGAAAATTTATTAAGGAGTTATGGCAATGATACATAATGTCCAAGACATATAAATCAATCCATACTATAAGCATGCCATAACAAAGAGTAGTTTGACTAAGTTGCGAAGTATAGATAAAGTTCTTCCAAGTTATCTTATGTCTAAGTGAGGTCTTCCATCTTTAACATCTAAGATTGAATTATTATTATGTTTTACTATAGTATTTGTCTCTCTTCATTTGGCATCCCAGTTTACCAGTTTAGTAACCTTACTCGAGCTTCAAATCTGGGAGTCTATTTCGGATTTTCAAAATTTATTTTATCTAATTAAATGGACTAGAGCTCTGTGCTTTTTGGCACAACAAAAATAACTGCATATTTGTGTGTTTACCATCTTTAGCCCTGTTTTTTTCTTTCTTTTAGATTATATATGATTTACCTGTTGAATGGGGTTCTGTTCTATCGATTTCAATGGCGTTCAATTTTGTATTTTTGCTTAAGGTGCATACTCTTGCTTTCGCATTCAGGAACGTGAAGTCTTATAACTCTTGATTCAAATCTGTTTAGAATTTTCTGACTGCTGAAACTTTTGTATTCTTTGTAGAAAAAGGAGCAAGAGAAGTTGGAGAAACTCGCTCGTGAGGTATACCTATGCTATATACTTGTTTAAATTATCTATGCTGCTTAATCCTGAGGTTTTGTGTAAACAAACTGCACGGAGTAGATTTGACTTAGACGATCATTTTATTTTATAAGTTTTGGTGGAAGCTGCTAAACACCCAAGTATTCAAAACTAGTGGGAGTCAATTAGATAAGAACGTTTTGACTAGGCCTTTCAGGATGAAGTACAAATAAATGTTTGGCTAAGCTTAGGGCGTGTTTGAGCCACATTATTTTGGAAGAATGTATTCTGGAATAGTAGATTGATGGAAAATATGTGGTTGAAAAAGGAGGAAAAGTTATTGATGTGATAGAAAATATTATTTTATTAAAAAACGTGTGATTGAAAATGAGGAGAAGAATGAAAATGAAAATTTTAATGTGTATCAAACGGGGGCTTAAAAGAAAAAGTAAAAGTAACTTTTTTATTTCCAACCATGTTTGGGTAACTGTCATTAAGTTAGAAAAGTTAGTTTGGAAATATGTCTTATCTTATTGCCAAAATAAGTTAGCCTAGAGTTCATTGTGCTCATCGGCACAATATGGCTTCGGAGGTACTAAAAGGCAGATAACAATCAAAAACTATTTAGTTTAAAACTTATAAGTTAACTTTTTTAGCCTAGCCAAACACATTGCTTTTGTGAAGACTGGAATTTTCTAAATCTTTATTTGTTCAACTTATTGGAAGCAAATGGTTAGATCCTTTTATCAATGTGTGCATACTTTGAATTCCAGGTTTCTCCAACAATTAGTAGATTTGAAGCTTTCTACTATCAGTTCTTGTATTTCATTTTTCTTGGATTGTAACATTTAAGCTTCAACATGAGATTTACGGTTGTGATCATCCTCAGGGCCCAAAACCAGAAAAAACACCTGCAACAGGCTCAGGAGGCTCAGGTTCAATATCCGATGCCAAACCAAGTGGCCAGACCTCTTCAATGCCCAAAGCTTCGACCGACAACTATAGAAACTATGCTGTTGTAGCGGGTATTGCAACTGCTTTTGCTGCTTTTGGATGGTATTATGGGTCAAAGAAGAAGGAATCTGATCAAGTGCAAGATTGACTCAATTTCTCGAAGTAAAATATGAAGCAACGCCATATTTCTGTTGCATTTTGTTTTATGGCACGATCCTTCCTTTGTATGAGCTCGATATAAACTAGATTATGCATCTGATGACATCTGAGAAGTCGTTCATGATGCCTATATTACTTTCATTTCTACGATATAATTAGTTATCTTCGACATACATCTCTTTGTTTGAATATTTGACTCTTAAAGTGTGTGTTTGTTTGGTTTTATTTTTATGAAAAATGTCATTTTTTCTACTCAAGTTTCTACTTTTGGGTGCCTAATTGGCAATTGAATTTTTTTTTTCACGGTAAATATTTTCAAAAGTTTGTTATGTGACCATGTTTTCCTTAAAAATAAGGAAAATATTTTCTTTATAGTGGATATGTTTATATTCTCTAGGCAATTTGTACTTTTCAAAAACTCAACTT
Source organism: Fraxinus excelsior (assembly GCA_019097785.1). Classification (NCBI taxonomy): domain Eukaryota; kingdom Viridiplantae; phylum Streptophyta; class Magnoliopsida; order Lamiales; family Oleaceae; genus Fraxinus; species Fraxinus excelsior. The sequence goes on along the minus strand of CM032635.1, from coordinate 439,928 downwards.
TATGAAAAAGAAAAATATTTTCTACATTGAAAATTAAGCTCCCGTTTGGTCCTCATTATTTCCCATTAAATTAATTTATTTTTCTCCCTATTCTTATCAACCATACATTTTTCAATAAAATAATATTACATATAAATCTAAAAATTTTCCTTCTTTTTTAATTATACATTTTTCAAAAAATAACTATTCATCTCATTATAATGTAAAATAATGGGGGTCAAACGGGGGCTAAGTTATTAAAACTATGTAAATAAGTTTCGGAAAATTTAATAGCCTAGAACTTATTTTCTTAATGTACAAGTTTTATGTTTGTCACAAACACACCTTAAATGTCGTTTAATAAATATAAATTCCACCTAAAATTGTGATTATTAAATTTAATGAATAGTTTAATAATATTCTCTTCCCATTTTTCAACCATCAAAGATTCACACAACCAATAATAATAATAATAATAATAATAATAATAATAAAGTCAAACAGAGTCCTGATTGGTCATTAAATTTTTAATCAAGTCAAGTTCAATTTTCTTAATCATTTTCAAAGGCCATCTCAATATATTTATAATTATAAAGGTTGAACCTCAATTTTGAGGGCCCCGCCTTAGAGTATTGTGAAGGAGGTAAATCGCGGGATGTCCCTCAATATGCCAGAGTACGAGTTGCCATACTGGTAAGTTAATCTATTACGTTGGTGATTGTAAGTAACTTAAAATACTTTAATTAATTAAAAAATTATTGTTAATTAGTTTTACCTCAACCTATTGAAAATGTGGTAAGTTAATCTATTATTTTGGTGGTTGTAGTTCCCGACCTCTTCTTTTTTTAGCACTCGAGTCCCCAATAGATAAATTTACCCTTATCATTGATTAAAATCCCAAATATTTTATTAGAAAGATAATTTTACTCTTAATTAAATGAAAAAGAAAGTGGCAAAATCGTTAATTGGGCTTCCAAATGTTAGAAAAATGAAATGTTGGGGACTGAGTTTTTCGAAACAGAGGTTGTTGATCTACTTGTTACATTTTTAATATGTTGGGACCCTATCTGTATTTTTTTCCCATTTCTTATATAGACCAAAAAATCGTATTTTTAGACCCTATTTGGTTTTGCTAAAATTAATTGTTTTAGTATATTTAGATAAAATTTGATGAAAATTATAATTAATAAAAGTTGTGAATCCCATGAAATATGTAATTAAATTAATAGTTGACTTTGACTTAAACTTTTATTTATATTTACTTAAACTTTTAGCCAACCTTAATCAATATTAATATTTAATTCCCCCTTTACATGAGTGCACGTTGTTGTAATATGAACCTCCTATGTCGTGCAAACCATGCACCAATTCATCTAGACAGTAAAGGGCCTCTTTCCAACGATATAAATAGAAGCAAACGAGGTTTCGAATTACAACAACACTAAAAAACCAATCATTAATTTTCACAAAAACAAGAAAAACTCGAGTTTTCCGAAAAAATGTCGAGAGCATCTGCGACTACACTAGCTTTGACTTGCATTTTTGCCGCCTTGACGGGGTTGTGCAACGGTGCGACCGGTGGTGCATTACAGGTAGGGTTTTACCAAGGAAAATGTCGTTCGGCCAACGTGGAGGCAATTGTCGGTGGTGTTATTAGAGCATGGTTCTCAAGGGATCCTACCATTGTTGCTGCTCTCCTCCGCATGCAGTTTCATGACTGCTTTGTCAATGTAAGAATATTTAGTCCATGTTTGGCTCAATTTCTTAAAATTAATTTTCACTTCCAACTCATTTTCTTCCATACATTCCATGGGATTCATAACTTTTCAACTATACATTTCAAAAACTTTTATCAAAATCTACTAAAAGTCTATTTTTCTTTTTTCTTTTTCAAACCAAATAGAGGTAAGAGCCTATTTGAACTTCATTTTTATTGAAAAATGTATTTTGGAATAACAGATTGATTAATTATGTGTAGTAAGAAAATGAGAAAAAGTTTTGAATTTGCGTGTAATATTATTCTATTAAAAAATGTATTGTTGAAAAGAAAAGAAAGAGAAAAATGTATTTTTAAAATAATGATGATCAAATAAGGCCTAAATATTTGGGGGTTTTTTTAAAAAAATATATATATATAAATTTGTTTTTAATTATTTTTTGGTCAATTCTACATCATTTTGTTTACTATAAATAATGAAACAACAATCTAGACATTATTTTTAATTATTTCTCTCTTTTTTGCATGCCAACCACTTAATTAACAACTTGGAGCACTTAGAAATTAGGATATTAAGCCCCCGTTTGACACTCATAATTTTCTCATTCTCATTTTTTTCTCTTTCTTCATTTGAACCACACATTCTATCAATAAAATAGTATTACACATAAATCTAAAAATCCTCTTTACTTTTTAACCACACATTCTTCCATCAATCACTATTCAAAAACACATTTTTCTACTAAAATTGGATTCATTGATAAGCGGATGTAATGAAATCAAAATCATTTACAACTACCTCATGTTACATTTCTTATGTCCTCGACTCTTGTTACATATTCTAGTCGAACCCAACACTACCTTTAACGGTTTAACCATATCGACTACGAACAAAATGCAAATTAAGTAAAAGATAATTGAAGTTGTTCATATGAATGGTAACCCTAATCACTTGGAAATTAATGATACAAATAGAGGTGTGATGCATCAATCCTACTGGATGGAAATAACACAGAGAAAACTGCTGTCCCTAATCATAGTGTTCGAGGCTATGAAATAATTGATGCAGCCAAAGCTGCTGTGGAAGCAATCTGCCCAGGAGTGGTTTCTTGTGCTGATATCATTGTTATGTCCACTAGAGATGCTGTTGCCCTGGTAAAAAAAATTACTTATTTTTACAATATTACCAACTGCTATTTTTTCATTTTCCCTTTTATGACGTAACAAATAGACCATTCTAGAATTAGTTAGTTTTGCTGAGGTGTGCTATCATGTAAAACAGAGTGGAATTCTGTTATGGTGTGCTCTCTCTATATATACTATACCTTTTTCTGAGAATGATGAATAAGAGAATCAGTTTTTTTCTCTCATTTCCAAATTTCTTCTGTAAAATGGTATCAGAGCATATCATCTACGCTTCTTCTCTTCGCGTCTGATTTCTGAACATGGCCCATGGACGTCAGCAGCACAATAACAATCGGTTCCAGCCTTTGACTCCACCTTCATCATCTAGCAACATGGATCAACGAGATTCAGTTTCCATGGACAATACTAGCAGTCCGTATTTTCTTCATAGTGGAGATCACCCTGGTCTCATACTGGTTTCTCATCCTCTTACTGGTCTAAATTACAACACCTGGAATGGAGCTATGGTTATGGCACTAAACGCCAAACACAAGCTCGGCTTTGTCGATGGATCAATTCCAAAACCATCGAATGGAGAGCTCCCTGCTGGAATTTGGTCCCGCTGCAATAGTATGGTGAGCTCATGGCTGCTCAATGCTGTTTCAAAAGAAATAGCATAGTCTGCTTTATCTAGATACTGTCCAAGCAGTTTGGACGGATTTATGCAAGAGATTCCATCAAAGTAATGCGCCCAGAGTTTTTCAAATCAAACAACAGCTTCAGGGGTTATGTCAGGCTTCCCTTGACATCAATACCTATTATACCCGATTGAAAATCTTGTGGGACGAATACAAAAATTACCAATCGATTCCGATATGTCACTGTGGAGGAATGAAAGCTTGGCTTGATTATCAGCAACAGGACTACATTATGCAATTCTTGATGGGCTTGAACGAGTCCTATGGCATCATTAGAGGTCAGATCTTGATGAATGACCCTCTGTCTTCAATCTCGAAAGTGTTTAATCTGGTGGTCCAGGAGGAGAGACAGCATACAATCATCCAGCCCAGCAAATCCCTTGGCGTTTCAGATCTCATCGCCGGGTTCTTTCACTACTGTGGTGGCTACATCTTCTCCGGCTAAGCCTAAACGAGATGGACCCATTTGTACACATTGTGGGCTGACTGGGCACATAATCAACAAGTGCTACAAGTTACATGGGTATCCACCTGGATACAAGCCCAAGGCCCAGTTTACCTCCCTTCAATCCAGTTCGAATCAGCCCAGAATTATTCCAATCATTTACAGAGTTCACCTTCTGCAGCTGCTACTATGAGTGCACCTTCACTGAATAATCCTCTCACCATCGATCAACTTCAACAGCTGATTGCTCATCTGAGTTCACAGCTTCACCATCATGCATCCAACATGCCTGAACCTCAAACAGCCGTGAATCCATTTGTGTCACAAATCTATGGTAATTCCATACCTCACTGACAGTTTGCTTGAAATCCATACCTAGCACCAAGCACGATGAGTTCAAAGTGTTAGGGTGATCAAGAACCTGCTTCAGACATTTACTCTGAAACCAACGGAATAAGCAAGTTGGTCAAAAAATTAATCACTATTAAGCAAGTTAAGAACAAATGATACAGCTATAGAACAGAGAATAACATTTTCGTTTTGAAGTGCCTGCAGCCAGGGGCGGACCCACGAAGGGCCCAGCGGGGGCGGCCGCCCCCACTAAAAAAAAAATCAAAAAATAAATTTATTTATTTATTTTTTTTTTTTACAATTTTTTTAGCTTATTTTCTATCTCGAATGCAGCGAGAATCTGATGAAACTCATGTTTTGTATGTAATTTTTTTCTCTTTAATCTTGTTACACGTTCTTCAATCTCATAGAGTTGGATGGTTAAATTTCATTCCCACTTGAATACAGCTTGCCAGAAGGGCTTGAAGATGATTTGACAATTAAAGTCCACGATTCGAAAGGAAAGTATTTTAGCCACGTAGAAGTTCAGGTGGCTAATATTGCTGAAGAATTGGTATATTATGTAAATCTCATTTTGACCTCCTGTGATTGCAAAAAGTGTTGCATGGTCAGAGTGAATATATTTGTGGGTTTGATGCAGGGTGAGAGGCTTCGTTCATGGCCTATATAGCATGAACTAGTTGGGAAAATGCAACTAAATCTAAACTATTCAACAACTAAAAAAAAATAAAAAATTTCGGGGGCGCTGCCCCCGAACCCCGGTAGGCCCCCACCCCTTCTACTTTAGCGGGTTGGCTCCATCCCTAATCTCGCCCCCACTCAAAAAATAATCTAGGTCCGCCCCTGCCTGCAGCTCTCTTTGCAATTCTTCAAGCTTTCTTATAGACAAATCTGCCTCATCCACTACCAAAGTATACCCACTTGAATTAGAAATCTATAGAAATTTCGGTAGAGTAACGATAGGAAATTGACTCCAATTAACTCCTCAAAAATGTGCAGTATAGCAACAACAAAATCAAAGTCGAGATAAGTGTTGAGCACTTTGTCTTTAAGTCGGATTTACCCCGCAACGGTGCCTTCGGTTTATGGCAATCAACTCTCAAGATACAACGACTATCTTCTTGTGTGAGTAACACTTCAACACACAAGAAACAGCGAACCAGATTTTGGTTTACGAACTCCAGTATGTAAAGTGAAGAAAACCATAATTTATACAACAAAAATGCAAGAATCTGGTTGAGAAATGAGAGAAAAATGAATGATATATGATCACATATCATTGGTGTGTAGATTAGGACGTCTCTAGAGTCCTATATATATAGAGGATGAGTGGTTGTGAATGAAATGTCACACCCCAAACTCAGCAATACTTGCCAAAGGTCGCACCATTCACTTGTCACTAACCTGCTGCTATCGCCTCGCTCGAGCGATAAAAAAGTGACTTTTTTTGCTAGCCCATAAGCTAGCAACAGCCTTAGTCAAATTTTCAGACAATTTCCTTTATTTTTCTTCCTAACTTTGGACCTCAATTTCTCATTCATTCGGAATTGATTTTGAGATTCCAAATATACCACAACGATCTACTCGACAGTACAACAAGTTGGTCTATTAACTTTTGTAATTTGACCATCGGTTCAAGTCCGAATATTTGGTCGAAGTCAACACAAAAGTCACATTTCCAAGTTTTGATTTTTATCACTTAACCAAATTTCAATCTTTCAAAACCAATTTTCAACAATCCCCCACATGAATGGAAATTTCGCTATATGCACAACTAATGCAAATGAATGCAGACTTTAACGGAGTTCGTGCGACAAGTTATAGCATCAGGATAGGTGGTTTGTGGCTTTGAACATTCCTTAGTTGAATACAATCGAATTTACTAGGCTAGTTAGTAAACGTGATGTCTTGAACCATCTAGCCGTTCATGTAAATTCAGGCAACTATACCAACACCATAACTCATCTAACCATTTCGGTTCTCATGTTGTGTCCTTTTTGGCCATGGACAGCTTGGTTTCATAAGTGCTTTTAGAGAATTAAGCCTCAAATTCTCATAGAAGCGGCCTCACTTCACATTTACATTGGTTATCTTCTACATTTCTTCTTCAAGATACATGAATCATTAAAAGTTTTTTACTTATCTTTATGCATGCTTATCATAGCACTTTTACACTTTGGGAATGGGAATACGTGTTTTACCCCAAATTGTTTATGACTTAATTGTCCCATTGAACCATGATCTTGGGATCTCCAATCTACAAGGTTGGGTTTCCGCCATAGTGATTCTTATTCGATATGCTTTAGGCACATTCCCCTTGAAATATGGTATACTTGATCTCTAGTAAGTCCTTTCGTCAAAGGATCCGCCAAATTCTCTTTTGACCTAATATATTGAATAGAGATTATACCACTGTTTAATGGTATTATATCTCCGAAGTATGTGCCGAGATTTACCATTATACATGCTATTATGTGCCCTTGCAATTGTTGATTGATTATCGCAATGTATGTTAACGGTTGGTACCGATTTTCCTAACATGGAATTTATTGAAGGAAATTACGAAGCCATTCTGCTTCTTATCCGACTTTATCTAAAGCAATAAACTCGGACTCCATCGTGGATCGAGCTGTACACATTTGCTTATAAGATTTCTAAGACAGAGCTCTGCCTTCAATGGTAAACACATAACCATCGGTAGACTTTGAATCCTTCTTGTCAGATATCCAATTTGCATAGGTATATCATTCTAACACCGTAGGATATCTTGAGTAGTGTAATCCATAATTGACTGTATGTCTTAGGTATCTAAGAACTTGGTTCAATGCCTTCGAATGTACAGTGTTCAGATTACTTGTGAATCTGCTCAATTCTTTGACTATGTATGCTATATCCGGACGCGTCCAGTTAGTGACATACATCAAACTGCCTATAATGCATGCATATTCCAATTGAGATACGGGCTCGTCGGTATTCTTAGCTAGATGTACTCACAAGTCAACTGGTGTCTTAATAGGATTATCGTCATACGCCTTAAACTTCTTAAGTATAATCTCAATATAATGTGATTGAGACAATGACAATCCATTGTGCGTCTTAGAAATTTTGATCCCTAATATGACGTCTACAGCTCCCATATCTTTCATGTCAAAATGTTTCGTTAACATTTTCTTCGTCGAGGAAATGATATTCAAATTATTTCCCATTATTAGCATATCATCAACATATAGGCTAACGATCACGTATTCGTTAGGTGTGGTTTTAACGTAGACACATTTGTCACATTTGTTGATCTTGAAGCCATTTGACATTATAGTTCTATCAAACTTTTCGTGCCATTCCTTCGGTGTTTGCTTTAATCCATAAAGCGATTTTACAAGTTTACACACCTTCTTCTCGTTTCCTGAGACAACAAATCCTTCCGGTTGTTCCACATATATTTTTTTTTCTAATTCACCGTTTAGAAATGTAGTCTTCACATCCATTTGATGTATTTCTAAATTATGCAATGCTGTGATTGCAATCAAGACACGTATAGACGTGATCCTTGTTACAAGTGAATAGGTATCGAAGAAGTCTATACCTTATTTTTGTTTATACCATTTGGCTACTAGTCTAGCCTTGTATTTATTGATTAATCCATTTGACTTCAATTTCCCTTTTGAAGATCCATTTGCAACCTAAAGATTTGTTTCCCGAAGGAAGATCAACCAACTCCCAATTGTGGTTGTTCATGATGGATTCAATTTCACTATTTACTGCTTCTTTCTATAAAAGCACTTCAGGTAAGGACATTACTTCATCAAATGTCATAGGATCATTTTTTAACAAATGAGTTACGAATTCTGGACCAAACGTCTTATGCATTCGTTGTCTCTTACTATGCATTGGCTCTTCATTTGTTTGAAGATTTCCATCATCATAAGTTCGTTTGTGTGAACTTCCTTCATTTTCCCTACAAGGAAATATATTTTCAAAGAAAGCAACATTCATTGATTCAATGATTGTACATTCGTGTACATCAATTAATTCGAATTTATGAACCAAAAATCGATATGCACTATTATTAGTAGCATATCCGATAAAGACAATCAATTGTCTTAGGTCAAATCCTCACTTGTTTAGGCTTAGGTATTTGTACATTCGCTAAACCCCCCACACTTTAATGTATTTGTAGGAAGATTTTTGACATTTCCATAACTCATAAGGAGACTCGACCTTATCATTGTGTGGTATTTTATTTATGATATAATTAGCCGAAAGAATGCTTCTCCCCATAAGTTTTGAGGTAAGCCTGAACTAATTAACATGACATTCATCATTTCCTTAATGGTTCGACTCTTTCGTTCGCAACCCCGTTAGATTGAGGTGAATATGGAGCAGTAGTTTGGTAAACAATTCATTGTTCTGCACAAAACTCTTCAAATGGTGCAACATACACTCCACCTCTATCACTACGAATCATTTTTATTCGTTTTTCAAGTTGATTTTCAACTTTGGTTTTGTATTGTTTAAACACTTCTAATGCTTCATCTTTACTTCTCAACAAGGATATATAACAATATCTTGTACAATCATCTATGAACGTGATGAAGTACTTTTTATCACCTTTCGTTTGTATGAACTTTAAGTCACAAATATCCGTGTGAATAAGTTCCAAAGGTTTTGTAGTTCGTTCAACCGAATGAAATGGTATTTTGGTCAATTTTATCTTTACACATATTTCGCATTTTCCATTATTGAAACACATACTTGGTAGTAAATTCCCATTCATCGATTTCCGTATTGAATTGATGTTTACATGTCCTAATCTATGATTCCATAAATTAGACGACTCAAGAATATAAATGGAAGAAGACATTTTATTTATTGAGTTATTCGGTACAATAGTAAGGGCATTCATTTTGAATAATCCATCTTTTACATAGCATTTGCCTACATACATGTCATTCTTGGTAAGTATAAACTTATCCAATACAAAGACTAATTTAAAATCGTTCTTGCTTAACAAAGAACCTGAAGCTAAGTTTTTGCGAATATCTGGCACATAAAGAACATTGTTGAGGCTAAGTTCCTCCCCTGATGTCATCTTCAATATTACTTTACCTTGTCTTTCAATCTTTGAAGTTGAGGAGTTCCCCATGAACATTTTTTCTCCCTCAGTTGGAGTATAGGAAGTGAACATTCCTCTATCTGCACATATGTGACGAGTAATACCCGATCAACCCACAATTCCATAGGATTTCCAACGTTGTTGCATTCGGATACAATGGCCGATAAATTCATATCTGATATACCATTTTATATGGCATCGGATTCAGAGATATTTTCTTGGGCTTGCTTATTCGGTTTGCGACAATCGACAGAACGATGTTCAACCTTTCCACAATTGTAGTAATTGTCCTTGAACTTCTTTGTGTTCTTTCTTGAGGACTCAGCAAAATGCTTCCTCCTTTTGCTTTTGTTGTTAGATTCCACCACATTGGCCTTTGCTTGTGGTATGTTGTTTTCAACACGCTTGTCCGAATTACAGTTGTCTTCTTCAATTCTCAACCGGACCACAAGTTTTTCAATGTTCATCTATTTACGCTTGTGTTTGAGATAGTTTTTGAAATTCCTTCACATAGGCGAGAGTTTCTCAATGATTGCAACCACTTAAAATGGTTCACTTAGATACATAGTCTCCACATGAATATCATGTAGGATGACCTGCAATTCTTTCACTGACTGATAACGATCTTAGAATCTATCATTTTGTAGTCAGAACTTTCCTACAATGAACTTTTTAGTTCCGGCATTTTCAATCTTGTATTTCTTTTCCAAGGACTTACATAGTTCATTTGCAGATTTCTTGGAACTATAAACGTTGTACAACAAGTTGTCCAATCAATTTAGAATGTAATTCTTGCATAGAAAATATGAATGTTTCCATGCATCTAGAGCAATCAATGATACCTTATTGTTTTTCCATTCTTGTACGGCGAGAGCATCTTCATTCAGTGACGGACCCAGGATTTTGAGTTAACACGGACGGCCGTAAATCGTCAACTGTTGTCAATAATAAAATATTAAGAGCCTCATTTGATGCTCTTTTTCTTTTGCAAAAAGTGCATTTTGAAATAGTGATTTAATAAAGAATATATGGTTAAAAATAAGAAAAATTTTTAAATTTTAAAAGTAATATTATTTTATTGAAAAATGTGCAGTTGAAAGAAGAAAGAAAATGTATTTTGAAAAAAAAAAAGAATCAAATAAGGTCTAAAATTTAAATATAATAATTATTTTGTTCAAACTGAACATATATAATTTTGTTGTAAAAATTAGCAATATTCACCAAATGATATTGTGGCCAAATTTTATATAGTTTAAACGAAGAGCGTGTATTCAAATTTCTAGAATTGCATTAAACCCATTAAATTGTAACATATATTATTTTGGTAATTTTAACAACTTCAATGAGTGCAGCAATGGTCTCACTCTCAATATCCAAAGGAGAGGTCCTGGTTTCGAAACTACCCTCCCTTCCCATTTAGCCCCCGTTTGACACCCATCAACTTCTCTTTCTCATTCTCATTCTTCATTTCAACCACACATTCTCCAAATAAAATAATATTACACACAAATCAAAAACTTTTCATCACTTTTCCACCACACATTTCACATCAATCACTATTCCAAAATTTCTATTTCTCCCAAAATGGGTTTCAAACATGGGCTTAATTTTGGTACAAAATAAAGAATACCAGAAATATAATCTATAAAGTTCATTCATTGTCAACAAAAAAAATTTGTTCCCGGCGGATCTAGCACGCGTGGTCGTCGAAGCTCGCCGGGTGCTGGGTCTGCCACTGTCTTCATTCAAGAATTTTGTCAAGTTGAGGGTCGTCCGATAAAACAACATTTTCTATTGTCATCTCTTAAAATCAGACTCATTGAATTTCTCCGATTTCTTTCTATATGGAACAGAATTGGTAGGGACATCACAACCTGAGGAATCATCACATTAGGAACACTTCCTTCCAAAGTTCACATATTCGAAGTTTCATTCGAAGTAGTATCGGTATTGAAAATCGAAGTCATTTCTGTTTACACAAAACAAAAGATCAACAATCAAAGAAGAGTAGAAGAAGTTAAATCAACGTATGATTTAACAGAAGATCAAAGTTACTCCAACAAAATTCGACTTAAGATTGATGAAATTTTTTGTGTATGGAGCGAGAAACAACGTCGGGAAATCCTTTAGAAATATGTAGAATTTTTGGTAGAGTAATGAGCTAATAAATTAATTTTAGCTGTTAAATTAATGGGAAAATTCATAACTAAGAGCTTAAGTATCACCAATTTCAAAATTAAGAAAACAACTTTCAAATTTCAAAAATCAAAATTCTTTAATTTTTTATTTATGACATAATAAATTATTAAATCAATTTATTATTAAATATTTAATTCTAATATAATATAATAAACTCACCCCACCTCCACTACCCCTACCGCTCTGGAGACTATTTCGGTAACCGTTCCGATCATCACTCTTCTTCGATGACCGTTTCGACGACTATTTTGACGACCATTTCGACGACTGCTCCGATTCGGACGAGTGATCCGATTTCGGAGACTGTTCCGACGATTGCTCCGATTCTGGTGACCATTCTGGTGACCGTTTCGCCGCTGCTTTATTCCGCACAATTGCTCCGATTCTGCAATTTTTTCGATTTCGACGACTATTCCAGCAATAACCCCGCCATACTTTTTTTGTACGTTGACATCATTTTTGACATTTGATTATTACCTGAGACTAGTAACATAAAATGTGACCTGTAAATTTGAACCCTAACTCTATAAAACGGTATGTGACCTGTTAATATTGATTTGTGACCCTTTCATATTGATTTGTGACCTATAAAAAATGAATGTGAGTTGTGATTTCAAAACTATGACCAGTAAATTGTGACCTCAACAACGAATTAATTGGTCACAGTTCTATACAATATAGTCACAACTATCAAATTAATTTATCATATTGATTTGTGACTCGTTTATATTAATTTGTGACCTATCAAAATAATTGTGACTTGTGGACTCAAACTTGTGACCAGTGAACTGTGACCTTAACAACTGATTTATTCATTGCAAATCGATCACAATTTATCAAATTATTGGTCACAACATATTTTTTTTGTCACAAATCGAGAATTTTATAGGTCACATGTTATTTCACGGTAATGAATAGAAAATTTTATGTCACAGATTATTCATCAATCACAAAATCAAATTTTTATTGGTCACAACTCGATTACAACTTAATAAATTGTGAGTCATAGTTACAATTTTTAGGCCATCGAAATAGTCGTTGGAACGATCACTGGATTAGTCATCGAAATCGGAGCAGTCGTCGAAACGATCGTCGAAATAGTCCCCGGAGCGGTAGGAGTTGTGGAAGTGAAGTGAGTTAATTATATTATATTATAATTAAATATTTAATAATATATATATTAAAAATATTTGACTTTTGAAAATTAAAACTTTAAATCTGATTTTAGAATATAGATTTTCAAAAGTAGGGAGGAGTGTAATTTTCACTAAATTAATTTAAATAAAAGTAATTATAGGCAAGTGACACAACGCCCCGTCCCCTTGTGATTCATATTTGCAACAAAGGAAAAATCAAAATTTCATTTTGTTTTAAATTGGTCACTCAACTTGTTTGAGCTCCACCCTTTTGGAAAAAGAAAAATTAGATTTTGATATAGTGACTTTTGGTGAATGTGTTGTTTTTTTAAAATAAAAATGATTTAATTTTATGAGAGAATCTGTGATTAAAAATAAATATAAAAAAATGAATTTTAGGCAAATGAAGCTCAAATAAGCCAATTTTATTTCGAGTTTGACTAATGAACATGTGACATGAAAATCTTGTAATTCAACTAAACTACCACATGAAACTTTCCGTTTGTCTGTCACTATAGAATTACTAAATTGTATAAATATTTAAGTTCGATGACTAACTTAAAACAAAAAGAACTTCAGTGACTCAGATAAAGTCCCAATTCTGTTAACAACAACTCCAAAAGAGAATCAAAGGAGCACAAAAATGACTTTACTGGCTCAAAATACTTAATCCCATTGTCTTTTACAAGCAAAATAATCAGATAAGCACCAAAAATCTAGCCTATCCTACAAGATCAGAAGAATTTCAACAGCCTCAGCTGTTCACTTCTATCATTAATAAAACTCGGGACAAACAAACATATTCTACTGTTTGTAGCAAAAAAACTTGCCAAAACAAGAACAAACAAGTCCTGTAACCACAAAGTGAACCGAGCATAGCAATAGGCATTTACCACATTGCCACTCCAATTTTCGTACCATCTCAAGCAAATATCACAAGTGACTAGCATATTCGAATTTGCTATGTAATTGCCAGTCTCCCTCTTGAGGCAACTGCTGGTCCCATGGAGAACAACGGCTATGAATGCAAATACCACATATCTGACAAGAAAGGTCCAGGAAAGGATCAGTGTGGGAACAAATCTTACAAGGAATATGGAGATCGGTGTCAATAGTTATCATAGGTTCTTCATTATCATAAGATATCTTGAGAGCTTCATTTTGTAGGATTGTGGATGGATTTTCCCAATTTTCTATTGGGAATTCTGATATTTCAGCTCCATTTGAACCACCAGCATCTTTAGAGTCGAGCATCTCATTAAAAGAGAAATATGTCTGAGGTTCAAACTCTGTATCAGCAAAACCAAGACAATCATAATCTATTGTCATAGCTTCGTCAAATCCCCCATTAGAAACGTCCCATTCAACTAGAGGGGAAAATGAATCTTCTTCTTTACCTTGTGCAGAAATTATACTGAAATCAGAGTCCATTCTCGATATTTCCTGCTTTGGAACCTTTTTCATCATCTTCTTCTCCATTGCCACCTTCTTTTCTGGAGGCAAGTACGGGCATATGGGTGATCTGAGCCTATAGCACTTGCAGCATTTGAATCCAACAACCTCGAAAATCTTGGACTCATCCAATTCAACAGCATCAACATGAAACCAATCTATAAATGGCCACAACGTTATTTAATTACTTACTTGCATGGCCACAACCTCAGTTAATTACTTGCTTCCATGACCACAACAACAAAAATTAAAATCTAAAGAACATAAATCACATAGAAATATGCTAAAGTAATCTTACGTTGGCATGCTTCACAGCGGACGTACATTAAATTAGAATTATATGGCTGACTGCAAAGACGGCAATCAGGTATTGTCAAGTCCATATGTGGATTTCCTTTCAGGAGAATGTTCTTAATTTGAAATAAATTCCATTGTCTTCACAGTTTGTGAAAAGTGACTGACAGAGGAGAGGTGAAGAAGAAGGAAGAAATGGCGGGAAAAATTGTTATGTCTATTTCATTGCTTAATCCGTGAACTATGTACATCATTTATAGAAAAGGAATGAAGAAATAAAATGACAAAAATGACCTCAACTTATTTACATAATTTCCAATACTCCCCCTTAAGATGGGAGGTGAACATTCAAAATTCCCATCTTATCTATCAAGTGTTTGAAACGAGATCCTCCTAATGTCTTTGTCAAAACGTCTGCCAACTGGTCCTGAGATGGAACATGAAGCATTTTGATTTTCCCAAGTTGAACCTTGTCTCTCACAAGGTGACAATCAATTTCTATATGCTTAGTTCTCTCGTGGAAAACTGGGTTGCTGGAAATGTGAATTGCAGACTTGCTATCACAGAATAGTAAGGCAGCTTTATCATGTTTGATACCAAGATCATTTAGTATGTTTTTTAGCCAACTTAACTCACACGCAGCTGCAGCCATGGACCTGTACTTTGCCTCTGCTGATGATCTGGAAATAGTAGGTTGTTTCTTTGATCTCCATGACACCAATGAATTGCCTAAGAAAACACAGTATCCAGTTATAGACCTTCTAGTGTCTGAGCATGCTGCCCAGTCTGCATCGTAGAACCCTTTAAGAATCATGTTTGATTTACTCTCAAACATCAACCCATGTGCTGGTGTTCCTTTCAGATATCTGAGGACATGGTGAACAGCCTCCAAATGTGGTTGTCTTGGTGACTGAAGAAACTGGCTGAGTACCTGTACGGCATATGATAGGTCTGCTCTTGTTATAGTTAGATATAGAATCTTGCCTATTAATCTCTTGTACATGCTGGCATCCTCAATGAGCTTTCCCTGATCTTTACTGAGTTTTAAATTCTGTGGCAAAGGAAATTTTGCTGGCTTCGCACCAAGATACCCTGCATCAGACAGCACATCTAAAGCATATTTTTCTCTGATTAACTGATATTCCCTTTGCTGATCTTGCTATTTCCAGCCCCAGAAAGTATTTCAAAACCCCTAGGTCTTTCAGTTTAAATTGCTCATTCAGCTCCTTTTTGAAGTGTTCAATATATGAAAGGTTATTGCCTCCTATGATGATATCGTCAACGTAAATGAGTAAGGTAGTACAAAATCCCTCTTCTTGTCTGCTAAATAAGGAATAGTCAGATTTTGATTGTTTAAAACCCTGAGAAATAATGTATGAAGTGACCTTGGTGTTCCATTGTCTAGACGCCTGCTTCAGTCCATAAATGGACTTGTTTAATCTGCAGACAAGTTGTTCTCCACACTCCCCTTCCTGCTCATACCCCTTAGGCATCCACTTATAAACCTCCTCATCAAGGTCACCATGGAGGAAGGCATTGTTTATGTCCAATTGATGGAGATGCCAACACCTATGAGTAGCAACTGCTAGTAATGTCTTCACAGTAGCTAGTTTAGCCACAGGTGAGAATGTCTCTTCATAGTCAAGTCCAGCTTGTTGCGTGAATCCTTTAGCAACAAGCCTAGCCTTTTTCCTTTCCTCAGTACCATTAGAGTTGAGTTTAACTTTAAAAACCCATTTGCAGGCAACAGGCTTTTTGTGTGCAGGCAAGGGAGTCACAGTCCAAGTGTTATTAGACACTAAAGCCTTATATTCAGCCTCCACAGCTTTACACCATTCTGGGCATTTAGCAGCCTCTTCAAATGATCTAGGCTCAGATATGGTAGATAAGGCAAGAGAATACCTTTTGTGAGCAGGTGACAACCTGCTATAATCCAGAAATTTAGCAATAGGGTATTGTTTGCCAGCTAAACGATCTTCCTTCATGGACTTAGATTGGAAGGTAGGCACCTGAGAGGCAAGACTGCAGTGGTAGTCTCGAAGATAGGCTGGAGCGCTTTTTGGTCGATTTGATTGTCTGATAGGAGCTTCAGGAGTGAGAATAGGTGAAGAGCTGGAGTCAAGACCATGTGTATGAGGAGAATGAAAAGAATTGATGGGAGAATGAATAGCATCTGAACAACCATTATCAGAATTATGAATCCATATATCAAATGATGAAGAGTCATCATTCTGAGCTGGAAAAAGGGATGAACCAGAGGATAAAGAGACATCAGATTTTAATAAGGAAGCAAGAAATTTTGGATATGGAAAGGGAATATTGTCTCATGAAATCTTACATCTCTAGAAACAAAAACTGTATCATTTAACAAATTGTATAGCTTGAATGCTTTCAAGCCAAAAGGGTAACCAAGAAAGATGCAAGGAATGGCTCTGGGGTCGAATTTGGTACGATTTCTTTTGATACTGGAAGCATAGCATAGACATCCAAATACCTTGAAATGTGAATAAGAGGGTGATGTTTGATATAGCATCTCATAAGGTGTCTTATTTCCAAGAATCAAGGTAGGAGTTCTATTTATTAAATATGTAGCAACAAGAACTGCTTCCCCCCAGAATTTATGAGGTAAATTAGCCTGGAATTTGATGGCTCTAGAAACATTTAGAAGGTGTTGATGCTTTCTCTCTACTACCCCGTTCTGCTGAGGTGTTTCTACACAACTTAGTTGATGTATAATCCCAGTAGATTGGAAAAATTCAGCCATGTGGAATTCAGATCCATTGTCAGATCTGAGAATTTTTATTTTACAATCAAAGTGAGTAGGGATCTTTTGATAAAAGGAATGAATTATATGTCTGGTCTGAGACTTTTCCTCATTAGGTAGGTCCAAGTCATTCTGGTATGATCATCAACAATGGTTAGGAAAAAACGAGAGCCATCCAATGAAGGAACAGAGTAAGGTCCCCATATGTCGCAATGAATGATATCAAAACTTTTAAGGGCTCTGGTTTCACTCCTTGGGAAGGATAATCTTTGCTGTTTGGCTATAGGACAGACAGTACAATGTAAATGCTTATTGAAGTTGATAGCAGTAACTAAACCTTGCAAGACAGATAACTTCGAAATAGGAAGGTGTCCCATACAACAATGCCATAGATCAATGTCAGAATTTATATTGATATTGCTTACGGAATTACAAGAGAATTGTTCAGAATTATTACACTTTGATCTAAGATCAGAATTACAAATAGAACTAGAGAAAACGGGAAAGCTATTTTTAGAGACATCAGTATGTTTAGTTTCAGATTTTTCACAACTGAATAACGGTTTATTTTGCACTCTCTGAGCAGGAATTTGAAAAGCATACAATCTATCCTCAAGTTTGCCCATTCCAATCGTCGTCCATGTCAAAAGATCCTGGACAAAACAATATTGATGCAAAAATATCAGAAAACAATTGTGTCTGAGGGTTAATTTACTGGCTGAAATCAAGTTGAAAGTGAAACCAAGCACCACTAACACTTCAGTCAGAATCAGCGTATCAGATAATCTGACCTCACCAACATGTGTAGCCTCAACAGTTTCACCATTAGGCATTTTAAGAGCAGCTTTAACCTTATGTGATATAGAAGTTAAATGCCAAATAGAACATACCATATGTTCTGAAGCACCAGTATCCATGATCCACTTTGCACCACCAATTTTAGTTTTAGAGGGAAGGCAATTACCTGAGAATGCAAAAGCATCTGGAACAGAATAGCCAGATTTTGATGTGTCCTGAGGCCTTGACTGAGTTTGTACTTGAGGAATGTTTGTTATCCGTTCTTTCAATTGAGGCACCAGCATTGCCAGTACTTGCTTACACTGATCTGGAGTGATTGTGAGGTTTGAAAGAGACTTCATTACATTTTGTGAACCATCATCAAAAGATTGTCCAACAGCATTAGCTACAACATTTTTGCCTCTAGCAAAACGGTGTCCAGGAGGATATCCAACAATTTTGAAACACTTTGCCTTAATGTGTCCAGTCATACCACAGTGACTGCAAATAGGCTTATTCTTTCTCTGATTTGAATAAATCTGATATTCCTTTGACCTCCATTAAATCCTTGTCCAACATTATTGGCTAGTGCATCCGTTTCAAAAATTTGTTGACGTTTTGTGACAACCTCCTTCTGCCTCTCATCTTGCAAAATTAGTGCGAAAACTTTGTTTAGATGAGGTAGAGAATCTATTAGTAAGATCTGGCTCCTCACTGCAGAGTAGTGTTCATCTAAGCCCATTAGAAATTGCATAACCTGATCCTCCTGCCTATAATCAGATCCACAAACATTAGGCCTATAGTTATCTAATTCCTCCCACAGTCCTTTGAATCAATTAAAGTAGGAGTTAACTGAACTGTTCTCTTGAGAAATATTGGAGATCTGCTTCTTTAATTCATAAATTCGAGGTCCATTGCCTTGGTTATAACGATCCTTCAGTTCAATCCATATCTCCCTAGCTGAATCTTTATGCATCACACTAGGATATAATTCCTTTGGAATGGAATTAATAATCCACGAAGACACAACGTGATTACATCTTCTCCAGGCGCTATGTAACAGATCATCAGATTTAGGTTCAGTGATGGTTCCATAAATGAATCCTTCCTTGTTTTTGACGCTAAGAGCCATAACAACAGCACGACTCCATGTAGCGTAGTTATCCTCCACAAGAACAACAGAGATTAGCTGCATACCTGTGTTATCACCGTAGTGCAGGTAGTATGGATTATTCGGATCTGTAATTGATCCACTTTTAGTTGAATTACTTCTTCCCCAACTAATTCTCCAACTGAAGATACTTGAGCCTCCATCGCAGCAAGCTTCAATGCTCTGATACCATGTGAAAAGTGACTGACAGAGGAGAGGTGAAGAAGAAGGAAGAAATGGCGGGAAAAATTGTTATGTCTATTTCATTGCTTAATCCGTGAACTATGTACATCATTTATAGAAAAGGAATGAAGAAATAAAATGACAAAAATGACCTCAACTTATTTACATAATTTCCAATACAGTTCTTCTTCCTTTATATCAAGCCCCAAGATAATTTTTTCCTTTATTTACTGCTACAGAAGAATCGATTGATTTCACCTCAGGAAGACGCTGCACAGTTCCGACTGATGCTGATGACCCATTATAGACTGCTTGCTTTCCTCGTTTATTTGCCGTGGCTATGTTCAAAACATCTCGTCCTTGGAGTAAAGGACTTCTAGGGGATGCATTACAGATTTTGGCATTTATTTTCCAATGCACACCTGGTGTATAATTTGTGACAAGGGCAAGCTACATGGCTCTTTATTAGGATTAAAAAAGAATGTGGAAATCATACTTAAAGTTAGGGATTATGATAAGATATGTTGTATATTCTAGAATAAGGAAATTCTGGTAATATTTTACCAGATCTCCATCAGTTATTTACTTTCCTTTTTTAGTGGATATTTTCCTGATTGTACAGATTTGATCCTGATCTTATGGGCTTTAGGTTATGGACCTATTCCTATAAATCACGTGTAATCACTATTCAGAATAGGGAAAATAAAACTGTTCTCTCTTAAAATCTTCATGGTATCAGAGTAGGTTCTTCTCTGAAATCCTAATTTCCCCACATGAAAAAATACGGCATGGCTGCTGAAAGGCATAACTGGCCATCACTTTCTTCAATGGTCACAGTCAGTAAAAATGTTTGTCTGTGGCAAAGGAAAGGAAGAGTATCTCACCGGTGACGTCACAATTCCAAAGAAGAATGATCCCACATACAAGGTCTGGAAAATCGAGAATCATATGGTAATGTCCTGGCTAATTAATTCCATGGAAAATGATATAGGCGAGAATTTCTTGTTGTACGAGACAGCAAAGGAAATCTGGGACGCTACAAGAGACACATATTCGAGTTCTGAAAACACATCGAAATTGTTCGAGATTTAAGCCAAAATCCATGAACTGTGATAAGTGTGTTTTTGTGCACTTATTTAATACATAGACAAGCTTATTATTGATTAAAATGAGTGAATTTTTACTTACAATTGTGTAACATTTGCATTTGTAGGTAAAAATCACCCAAATGAAAGAAAACAAGACAAAAGAATGAGAAAATGGACAAAAATGTACAATAATGCGAAGTTTGGGACCAAGTTGCACAAGTGCCGGAGGTTGGAGGATATTGGGATGCAATTTATGGATGGCAAAATTAAAAGAAAAGTCAAAACTCGAGGACCAAAATGTCACTTATCGAAGCTGAGGGACTAACTATGCAAATTATCCTGAGGACCTCCTGTGCAAATTTTGATTTTAACTAAAGTGCGCACCCGCACACTTTGGCTCTGGAATGGTGCGCACTCGCGCACCTGTGCGTTAGAAATTGTCGAAAAATTAGAATTTTTTAGGGCATTATGGGCTTTTGTTTGTGCTCCGTTTTGGAAGTATTTAAGGACCAAATTCCATTAATTTAACCCGAGTTTTTATTCTCTAGTTGAGAGAGTTTTCATTCTCAAGAAGAAGACATTGGTTCAACAAAGAGTAGAAGAAGAAGAGGAGGAGAAAAACGAGATTTTGGATGAAAATCAAGATAAACACATCAAGAATTTCATTCAAGGGACGAGTTCCTTTCTTTACCTTGAATTTTAATATTTGATTTGTTCACTTTGTAATGTATTACTTTAAGTTTCACCTTTTTTGCTCTTTTTATACAATGAGCTAAACTTATTTAGGTTGGGATGATTAATGTAGTTTAACCTAATTTGATTAATTTCAATGTTTGTCTTTTGAGTTAAAGTTGCTTAGTTTCATGTGTGTTTGCTATTGCATTGATTTCCTTTCATTTATTTAGCCATTAAATGATTGTGTTGAGTGAAGTGTATAATAATCGAGAGATATTATGCATTTTAGACCAAATAGTAAATGTCCTAGGTTCTTGTGGGAGATAGAGATATATTCCTAACCCTAGGTGACCCTTTGAGATATTTTCACAACGAATTAATGCAATTTAGTAGGCCTTAATCGACATAGAGATATAGTAGATTAACTCAATTAATTAGGGCAAATTTGGAGCTCGAGAGAGGTAATTGGCTAAAATAGGAGAATAAGGTCTAACATAGAAAATAAGTGGTTTGCTAATTTGCTTATTGGAAATTGATTAAATGATGGTTAAGTGAAATCATGAATCCCAACCTTTTCAACCTTCCAACTCTTCTCAAACTTGAACCTTGTTTATATTAAGTGAACTTTGTTATCTTTAGTTGTTTTTATATTTAAATCGTTTACCATTGTTTTAAAAAAACTCAAAATGAATTGGGTGTGTTTCTATTGTTAGAACCAGTTCAACTCTTGTACAATTAAATAGTCATTCCTCGAGGGATGGATATCTCGGACTCTAAAAGTCCACTTTATTACTTGTACGCGACCCGTGCACTTGCGATATATTTTCAAGCGAACAACCTGCATCAAGGAGATCTCACAGTCACCCAATACTTCAACACCCTTTCCCGTCATTGGCAACATCTGGATATGTTCGAAGTTCACACATGGAGTGTCCGGAAGATTTAGCATTATACAGGAAGATTGTGGAACAGAAACGAACCTTTAAATTCCTCCTTGGCTTGAACAAAGACCTAGATGAGGTTAGAGGAAGAGTTTTAGGAACCAAGCCCATTCCAAAGATTAGGGAAGCATTTTCAAAAGTGCGTCGTTAAGAAAGCAGGAGGAAAGTGATGATAGGGTCTCAAAAGCCCCATCCTACACGCGAAGGATCCGCTCTTGCTGTTCGAGGAGCCTCATCCAACAACAACAGTGATAACCGACAAAGAAAGGGGCGGCCTTGGTGTGACCATTGCCTAACACCCGGACATCCCAGAGAGAATTGTTGGAAACTTCGTGGCAAACTAACGAATTGGAAGTCATCACGACCAGCACCTGACAGAAGCCGTGCCAATGATGTTGCTACCACAAAGGATAATTATTCCTCAACCGAGACTAGTCCATTCACAAGAGAACAACTTGAAGTTCTACAGAAACTCATCAGTCAAGGAACTATATCACAATCAAGCACTCCTGTTTCTGGAACTGCCACATTAGCACAAAAAGGTAATTTTTCAGAGGCGCTTACTGTCAATAAGCAGCACTCAAGTATGTGGATTATGGACTTGGGAACCTCCGATCACATGACAGGAGATACCAATATTTTTCATGAGTACAGCCCCTGTAATGAGGACCATATGGTTCGGATAGCTGATGGATCTTTGTCTAAAGTTGAAGGAACCGGCTCTATCAGGATTTCCAAAAACCTGACTCTAAACTCTGTTCTTCTTGTTCCTAGTTTGGACTGCAATTTACTTTCAATTAGCAAATTGACCCGTGATCTTAATTGTGTAACTAAGGTGTCGTTCTCTTTGCTGTTTTCAAATCGTTTTGTGTTTTCGATTTTTCAAAACGGGGAAAACGCGTTCTCTTCGTCATTTTCGAAAACGGATTTTCGAAAACGAAAAAATAATTGTGAAGAAAACAGAAAACGGCCAAAAAGCCGTTTTCCACGTTTTCTTCACAAACGCAGCAAAATATTGGAAACACGGGAAATGGCCCAAAACGGCTTCCTCCTTTTTGCTGCAACACAGGAAACAGACCAAATAAACCATTATGAAGCCCTCAATCCCCTCTTCAATTACCACACAAACAACAATTCAATCATACACCAAAATCGAAGGAAAAAAAAGCCTTAAAAACTGATTCAGCGCACACGGCTTCTGCCGGAATCAGCCAGTTATGGAGCCAATCGAAGGCGACCCATGGTAGTATTGGATGCGCCTTGTTGAGATGAGTGGATTTGTGGTGGTCCGCGATCGGAAATGTGGCCGGCGACGGTGTTTATCGAAACCGTGAGTGGTAGAGCAGCAATTTTGGCTGATTTCGACTAATTTATGGTCAATTAATTCGTGGATGTTGTAGAGGGAGGTCAGGGGGTTGGAATGATGCTGGGATCTGGTGGTCTAGGTGGTCGGTGGTGGTCGATTTGTGAGGTAGAAGGATGTGGCGCCGGTGGGGGCGTGGGCATTTTCTGGCTGTAGAATGGAAAAGAAGAAACCCATGTGAACGTGTTTTCGAGAAAATGATTTTGAGGAATATTTTTACAAAATGTTAAAAAGAACGCGTTTTCAAAAATTTCAAAATGGACTCTCAAAACACAGAATACAAAATGATTCCAAAACTCAAAATGCAAAACTAAAATACAAAGAGAACGACCCCTAAGTTTTTCCCAAACTTGCGTGAATTTCAGGAATTGGGTTCGGGAAAGATGATTGGCAGTGCTGAGATGCGCTCTGGACTCTATCTCCTCAAAGACAATTCACCTCTAAACAGACAAGTTCAAAGTGCAAGTTGTGCATCATTCAAAAGTCAGTCAGTTTCAAACCAGCCTGTTTTAAATTCTTGTGTCAATAAAGATAGTGATATTATGTTATGGCACTATCGTCTTGGTCATCCAAATTTCATATACCTTGAAAAATTGTTTCCATCATTATTTATCAATAAAAATTACAGGTTTTTCAATTGTGAAATTTGTCAATTGTCCAAACATACACATAATAATTACCCCCGTCTTTCTTATAAACCATCTCATCCATTTGCCATGATTCATAGTGATGTTTAGGGTCCCTCAAGAGTGAAAAATATAACAGGAACTCGCTGGTTTGTATCATTTGTTGATGACCACACAGGATTAACTTGGATATTCCTTATGAAAGAAAAATCTAAAGTAGGTCAAATTTTTCAGAATTTTAACACCATGATACAAACTCAATTTCAGGCCAAGATTCAAGTTTTGAAAACCGACAATGCCAAAGAATATTTCAAAAATATTCTCAGTACCTATCTTTTAGAACAGGGCATTGTTCATCTAAGTTCTTGTGTTGACACCCCTCAACGGAACGGAATTGCAGAGAGGAAAAATAGACACTTACTAGAGGTAGCCTAGGCACTCATGTTTTCCAAAAATGTTCCTAAGCATTTTTGGGGAGAGGCAGTCCTTACTGTTGTATACCTCATTAACTGAATGTCGTCCAGAGTTCTCAGATTTCAAACCCCAAGCCAAATGCTACGCCAAAAATTCCCACACACCAAAATCTTCTCTACCCTAGATCCCAAAATTTTTGGCTACTCAGTTTTTGTCCACATCCATCGACAACATCGAAGCAAATTAGATCCCAAGTCCATTAAGTGTATCTTTCTCGGGTACTCATCAAATCAAAAGGGCTACAAATGTTACTCTCCTGTCACCAAAAGGATGTACAATTCGATGGATGTAACCTTCTTTGAACATCAACCATTCTATCCCAAAATCGGCATTCAGGGGGAGAACTTGAGAGAATACCAGTTTTGGGACAACACAACTCCATATATCACTACTACTGATTTGTCCACAGAACATGGGAACACCTTACTCAGCCTAGTGTACAACTAAATTCTCCATCACCATTCCATAATCAGATTCCAACTCAAGATCGTGAAGCCAAAAGTCAACGTCCTACCAACAGTCCGTCCCAATCACCTGTTCAAAATCTTTCACCTCAATCTCCATTACCAGTTCAGAGTCATCTTGAATCACCTCAACTTGCAAACAATGAACTACATGTCTATGCTAGGAGGAAAAGGGTCGGAAAGGAGATAAAGCACCCACTGCCTCTCACTTTCGACCATGAATCTGAACCAGATCCAATGCCTACCCAAATTCACTCAAGTAAGGGAACTACGAATCTTGAGAAGCTTGCTCCCATTATTGTTGTCTCTAATCTTCCTATTGCTGAAAGGAAAGGGGTGAGAAAATGCACTGAACATCCCATATGCAGATTTGTATCATATGACAAATTAACACCATCCTACCGAGTCTTTGTGTCCGCTCTTGATAGTGTACAGGTTCCTAAATCTATCCAGGAGGCTCTCAGAACCTAGAATGGAGGAAAGCGGTAAATGAAGAGATTAGAGCTCTGGAGAAGAATGACACTTGGGTAATCTCAGATCTTCCCCTGGGAAAGGAACCTGTTGGATGCAAGTGGATCTTTACAATCAAACACAAGGCTGATGAAAGTATCGAGAGGTTCAAAGCTCGACTTGTTGCGAAGGGCTTTACCCAATCATATGGGATAGATTATCTACAGACTTTTGCTCCAGTAGCCAAGCTCAACACTATTAGAGTTCTTCTCTCCTTAGCTGCAAATCAAGATTTACCCCCTATATCAACTAGATGTCAAAAACGCTTTCCTGAATGGAAATTTGGAAGAAGAGGTATATATGGAAATCCCACCAAGACTGGAAAAGTCTAACAACAGCAAAAAGGTGTGTAAGCTTAAAAAGTCTCTGTATGGGCTTAAACAATCTCCTCGTTCGTGGTTCAATCGGTTTGCAAAATCAGTAGTCAAACATGGATACTCTCAATGCCAGGCAGACCACACGTTGTTTGTGAAGTTCTCTCCAGAAAAGAAACTTGCAGTGTTGATTGTATACGTCGAAGACATCATCCTGACAGGAGAATATGAAGAACTCGCAAGAATGAAGAAACAGTTAGCCAAGGAATTTGAAATTAAAGACCTTGGTTATCTCAGATATTTCCTTCGCATGGAAGTGGCTCGTTCGAAAGAAGGCATATTTGTTTCTCAACGCAAGTATGTACTTGATCTATTAAACGAAACAGGTATGCTAGGATGCAAGCCTACAAACTCCAATGGATCCAAACAAGAAGATAGGAACTGGAAAAGATAGGGCACCAGTTAACAAGGTGAGATATCAAAGACTAGTGTGGCGACTTGTCTATCTCTCACACACTAGTCCAGACATTGGATTTCCAGTAAGTGTTGTCAGTCAATTCATGAATAGTCCAACAGAAGAGCATTTGGAAGCTATTTATAGAATTTTGAGATATCTCAAATTGACTCTTGGGAAAGGTCTCCTATACAAAAAGAGTGACAACAGGAAAATTGAAGTTTACTCAGATGCAGATTGGGCAGGAGATGTAACAGACAGGCAATCAACATCAGGGTATTGTTCATATGTATTGGGAAGTCTTATGACTTAGAGAAGCAAGAAACAGTCCGTAGTCTCAAAAAGTAGTGCAGAAGCAGAGTACAGAGCACTTGGCATCTGTGAAGGGATGTGGTTACAAAGGCTATTGAATGAACTAAGAGTGACTGTTGCACCACCTGTCAAGATGTTTTGTGACAACCAAGCTGCAATAAGTATTGCAAGGAATCATGTGCATCATGACAGGACAAAGCACATTGGGATGGATCATCACTTCATTTCAGAGAAGATTGAGAATGCCACTATACAACTTGTGTGTACTCCAACAAAGTCACAAATAGCCGATATCCTCACAAAGGCTCTCCCACGAACTAACTTTAAGGATTTGAGTCACAAGCTGTGTATGTACAACATTTACAACCCAGCTTGGGGGGAGTGTGGAAATCATACTTAAAGTTAGGGATTATGATAAGATATGTTGTATATTCTAGAATAAGGAAATTCTGGTAATATTTTACCAGATCTCCATCAGTTATTTACTTTCCTTTTTTAGTGGATATTTTCCTGATTGTAGGGATTTGATCCTGATCTTATGGGCTTTAGGTTATGGACATATTCCTATAAATCACGTTGTAATCACTATTCAGAATAGGGAAAACAAAACTATTCCCTCTTAAAATCTTCAAAGAATATTATTCATTTCTTATCCTGAGTGATGGAACGTGGGGATTCCTTAGCATTCTAAAATTTTATATGTCCTGTAACAAATTCATTTAAAAATCGAAACTCCTAATTAGACATGTTTTATTTCTTTCTTGTATTCTTGGTAAACTCTCTGCTTTTAATAACACCGGTCTCTCTAACATACTCTACCGTTCCTCAACAATATTTTATGACTGTATTTGGCGCATTAATCATTTACGGCCACAAATCATAATTCAGCTTGTGACATTTATTCTTTTTGTCTTTACCAGCCAAAATGCTTTTGAATTTTGAGAAATTCTCTTTATCGTCAACTTCTTGTGAATACCTTGTTACACTTGCCTTGTTAACCTTTCAGCAAGACTTTCCTTTCTTGTGTTAGTTTGACTAATGGTTGCAATGTTTATTTTTACAGCAACTGCAATATGCCGTTACAGTAGAGGGAAAGTTGGACTTGGAATCAGTTTTAAATTATGACGAAGTGAAGAATGCTATCATGGAAAAGGTGCTGGTTCTTTCTTTTTTTGAAGCCTGGTTTCTTTTTCCTATAAATAAGTGGAAAATATACTAATCTGGAAATCCTTTGCTCAGTTTCCTCTTTAAGTTTAATTTTCTTTCACTCTAATATTAACCACCTCGTTTTATTTGTTATCATGAACGATATGATGAATGTCAATTCTATATTATAAATAGTCTTGGAAGTCGATCTTAAAATGTTAACCTTGTTATAGTGGCTCATTAGAGAACAACAATCTTAGACACCTAGCATGCTTGAGGCTAAAAATGTTTATAAATATTCAATCCATTTTTTATCTACACATTTCGAAGAATTCACAAGTAATACCACTCCACCATTCACTACTATGTATTTACAATTTAAAACTGTTTGTAAACAATTATCTAACATGCTCTTAGACAGATTGATTGATTGCTTGTTTTCGCCTTTTGGGATATGTTATCATATTCACCCTCTCATCTAAAAGCTTAATTTGTTAGAGTGGGGTCACATGTATTCATTTTAAATTTTGGCTTCAACGATAAAACTATTATTTAATGGAGTTTGGTTTTTAGCTCAATGTCATGTGTGCGTGTTTGAGTTTTTTTTTTTTTTTTTTTTACATGAGACACAATCATAAAAATAATATAGGCACACCAAATTGCATCCATAAATTATCCAGTGAGATGCAAAATCACCTGCAATCTTTCTTTTAACTCTGCCCTTCAACTTGCAGCTTATGAGGTTGAAAGATGAACCTATACGTGAAGAATTCCCTCTCATATACCATCTTGATGTTGTTGCAATGTATCCAAACATCATATTGACAAACAGGCTACAGGTAAGCAACTGAGGTGACTTTATCTAGAGCATCCTTTCTATTAAGTTTCAAACGTTTTGCAAATTTTGTGTCATCTACTGAAAGGAGAAGACAAATGTGGGCATTGTCTGTTGATGCATGATTGACTATTGTCTCAATTCTAGCAAAGGAATGGCCAATAGCAAATTGAGCAATTAACCCCTTGTTTGAGCCCCATTTTTTTGAAAATTCATTTTCAACCACACATTGTCCAATAAAATAATATTACACGTAAATCGAAAACTTTATCTTAATTTTTAACCACACATTCTCCAAAAATAACTATTCAAAAATGCATTTTTTCTCTCAATGGGGCTCAAATGAAAGGAGAAATTTCTGTTGGTTACATGCACTATACAAATAACCAAAACCTGTTGAAGTAATGAACTTTGTTGCATTTTTTATCTTCTTATTGTGATCAACTCTTGTAGTTAGAAAGTAAAGAGAACTAAACTACACTTAGAGTGAAACGTCTACATGTAAGTTCTAAATGAGCATTGATTATGAGCTTCCAGGTTTTGAATTTTCTTTGTCTAAAAATATTCTTCCTGTTTGTAGTACAGGATAATGCCTCTGCTTTTATATCTCTGAATTAAACTTAGGTACACTATGCTTGAAATGTATTGGCATGTAACTACTGTACTTAGTCTCGCCTTCTAACCTTCTAATCAAGACTGATAAAACTACTAACCTAGACTTTGTATTTTTACATGGATAAAGAAAGCAATATAGTTTTTTTTTCTCATTTTTTTTTTTTTTTTGGTTCATTTCTCTTTTCTTCCTTTATACCTGTACTACTTTCTTGGCAAATATGAACTTGTTTTTGGGTATCACTTGTTTGTTTTGGTTGTCATTTTTCCAATTAAGCCACTACAAGAAATTATAGTTATCAGTCAAGACAGATTCCTAGACTTCTTTTTCAATAAACTTGAGTTTATTCTTATCATGATCTGCAGCCACCATCAATAGTTACAGATGAAGTATGTACTGCATGTGACTTCAATCGTCCAGGAAAAAATTGCCTGAGGAAGCATGAACGGGTTTAGCTGAATTCTTATATTAAATTTATGCTTGTTCTGCTTTTAGTTGAATTCTTCTAAGAATTTATGCTTGTGTGTTTTGTAAACATGAAGTGGCTGTTTATGTATGGGCAACTAAAGAGGTGTAACTTTTGTTTTCCAGTTTTTTGGTCATAAAAATATGTTTTCTTATGCTTTTTGTTGAATTAGTTTTTGTACATATATCTTTGTAACTGTTATTTCGTTGAATCATTACCTGAATGTTTTCAGTTTTGCAAATATCAGTTATACACCTTACATCATTTGTGCTGGGCATTCTAATGTGAAAAGTAATCGAAGGCATCATGTGCAATTCATTGGTGTAAAGGGAACAATGTATAAAAACGACATTACCACTTTCTGTAACATAAACTACTGCTTCATTTTCATAGAACGATGCATTTCTAACGAAAGTCTCTCTTTTTCCAATTCAAAGAGTTGTGAAAGGATGCATTAAATAAGTTGGCATCCTACTCTTCCAAGTTTCTTATATTGATCGTATACCGAGGGATAGGCTAACCATTCCTCCTCCTCTCACTTTAAATTGATATGATAACTAATTGTTCTAACTTCTATAAAATTTTGACATAAATTCTACCCATGCAGCCAAACATCAACAATGACTTCCGATCCCACTTGGGTCAAGCAGCTGTACCTGCAGCGAAGGTGATGTGCATAGAAACTTGATTGCTTTGTTTGTCGGGTGATTGTATTTCATATGCCAAACATTTTTGAATTAATTTGAGCAGTTAGAATAATGATAAAGAAACAGTTTGTATCTATTGACTGCCAGTTTTTACATAAAGATTTTTCCTGGGATGTATGCATTCATCAGATTACTTATACTTGATTTACGGCGTGCTTTTATTTTCCATGATGGTGTACAAGTCATGCAAAATGTGAGGAAATCGTAACAGTGGAATGGGCATGATGAAATTTTATGTGCAGATAATTTTTTTTTCTTTTTGAGTACTTCTCAAGGTTCTGAGTAATTCTCCCATAGAAGAAGCTATGGGACAACTAAGGTGAACATGAATGGTTATAATCTAGATGTATAAGCTAACAATGCTGCCTAATTGTATTCTGCATCTCTTGTATCCCCTTTTTCTTGCATCTAGCATTTGATGCTCAATTGAGAAGGTGGGTTAGAGTTAGATTCAATTTTGAACAAGTGAAGGTTGAGGACTTAGGATATACAAGCTGCTAAAACATATCCCGCATATAGTCATTTATTTTAACTAACTGGAAAGGGCTACTATATAGCTAAATAATAAATGACAAGACTGGTCCCCTCAAACTTGAACAAATAATTGAAAGCATTATTTTTAATCTGTACTTAGAAAAATTAAATGCTTAGTCCTTTATCATTTTCGACCAATTGAAGGCAAGTCTAATGCACCCTGAATGGCCCCTTTCTTAACTCATCACATTAAATTACTTGCCTAACTATTCTACCAAGTCAGAGTTGGCTGCTTTCAATTCAACCCATGCATTTTGCCAATCCAAAACCACTGCACATATTAGCTATCAATCCTCAACGAGCGACACACTAATATTGCCTTAAAAAGAACGCAGCACGTGCAATGCACTGGCCTTTGACTAGTACATATAAAAGAGTGGGATGTGATTTACTGTTCACAAGCCGTTTCTCACGCCGGCTGATCCATTTTCTAGCCGACTCTCCTAAGCCGCTAGGAAGTCAATTGGGTGTAAAAAATAATCTTTCTTTTTTGCTTTTGTGGTTCCAGAACATTCATTTCATTGTTCAGAGAGAAAAAATCGAGGGTTTTCCTTTCCATAGTAGCCGTTGCCGTTGCACCTACATCGGCCCTTAAGAACTTGGCTCTCTTCCCCAATTGCCAACACCCCACTGCCTTCTAATTATACAACTACCAGATTTCGATTTCTCTTTGCTAGCCTTCCAAACGTCGAAGACCTTTAATTCACCTTAATACAATCCCTCCATATATTTTCCTATACCTATTACCCTACTTCAAGCATCGTTGATTGATAAGTTTCACGGCGACAATTCAACGTCGTCGTCGTCGAATTCGGATGACAAGAAAGACATCAAGGAGACGGCATGTGCGGTTAAGGCAAAGATCTATAGTCTCTTTGGCCGCGAAAAGCTCGTGCACAAGGTTCTTGGCGGTGGGAAACGTAAGAATTTGATCTGTAACTTACTTGGTAATTTTTTACACTTTTATGTTTTGTAAACTTTCATATCACTTGAGTGCTTATATTTGATAGAGATTAAAATGCACGTATAAAGAACGCACTGCAGTTGACGGTTTTGTGAGTTGATAATTGGAATTAGGAATTTATCAGAGAATATACATTGATAATCTTTTACAAGTTTCTTGTTATAGTGTTAACGTAGTTCTGATCTTTCATACCTTTCAGTTGTATTCCAAGTATGGATCGTTGATCTCAATATTGGGAAACATTTCAACTCTATATCTTTTATATTGTTGTAGGGCAACAAAAAAAAAAAATGACAAGTGTCCCTTAAGTCTAGAACCTTCAAATTATTTCTCTCTCTAGGAGCGACTCTCTTGAATGGAGAGTTCTCCCTCAACATCCAAACCCACCCTCCCGAAACTAATCGACCCAACCTATACCGGCGACAGGTATAAGGTCCCGGTCGATCACCCACAACTCACCGGTCTCACGCCACAAAAACATGCCCAATCCGGCCATGGAAGACACCTACAAGTGGCGGCCCTAGGTGGAAGCCCTAGCGCCACCGCTCCAAAATGCTCAACAACAGGAGGCGCGTCGATCTGTGAGGGTTTCAAGGCTTCAGGCGCGCTGAACAAGGTAGGATATGTGGGTAGAACGTCAACAGTGCAAGGGACCCAGACTCAATCCACTGAGTTCCGACAAACTACAGGTTTCACGAGCCTGACCGGACTGCCGTGCAGGTCATTCCGACCCCGACGAGCACGGCGCAGCTTCCAGGCGGTGCTTCGGCGGCGAGTGTACCTCATGCTTCGGGGACAGGGACTGCGAATTCCTCGCGACATGCCCAGGTCATTTCACCCCTCGTTCTACTGTCAGTTGATTCACACGCACAATTTCAGCGGCATGCATATAAGTTTGGCAAAAGGGATTTCAATTCTCGATTTATAGTGGAGGTGAAGGAGTTTGTTGTGTCTGTTAATGAATCCGGCATTGTTAGGTTGACAGAATGGGGACCGAGGATATCGTATGCAATCTATATGGGGAGGTTTGGTGCCTTGTGGATGTTGAATATGGTGGATAAATTGAGGGGGACAAGTAAGCAGGAGGAGTTTGTTGCCAAGTTTACTGAGTCCTCGAGAGCGTTTTTGGCACAACGGTGTACAATACGGGGAGAGACGTCAGAAAGGAGTGGTGATGGTTTCGGAAGGTGTGAATGGAGAGGGATGGGCATCAATTTTGCGGATGTTTCAGGCAGTTGTCGAAATTCAATGTTCGATTCAATCACTACTGACTATCCTACTACTTAATTCTTAAATTCAAATATTCAATAACTAACAATTACACAAACTAACAGCAACTATTCTACTTAATTCTTAAATTCAAATATTCAAGAACAACTAAACATGCATTATGCATAAACCAGGTTGGGAATTGAGTTTTAATTAGTTGGGCTTGAGAATTGGGAACTTAGGTTTTGGATTGGATTTGGGCTATTGATTTATTTAAGTAACTATTGGATCTTTTGTTTAGATCTAAGATTTTTGTACGTTGAATTTTAAAATGTAAGTTATTTACTCAATATTTATTAATGGAAAAAAATAAAAAATAAAAAATTTTTGGGGCGAGAAAAAATCTTGGGGGGGGGGGGGCGAAATTGAAAAATACGTTACAAATTAACTAGAAATAGTGTACCGCGGACAATGTTGGGGGGCGGTCGCCCCCCGAAGGATTAGTTGTACCTTTTAGAATCAAATGATTTAGCAGCACCGGAAGTATTGAACTTCATGGGAATTACATTGTTCAATTAGAACTAAAATATGCAAAACAACAAGGTTATAGTATATTTTCACATTAAAGCTACACATTCTTAAAAATTACCGAAAGTATCAAGGATGGCTATGGAGTTCTCTTCTAATCCCCTGCTGGCTGCTCCGCCTACTACCCTCTTTCGATTCAACACCAAGTGCATTCAGTGAAAGGGGAAAAAAAAACACCACCAGAAATATACAAACAACCTAATTTCAGTTTAAAGACAAAACGATTGTCTAAGTAACGAACTAACAAACAAAACCAACAGCAACTTTTCAGTGTTTTCCGCATACTTTACAAGTTAGCAAATCCAATCATATAAACATCAATTTTTTTATAAAATGATAAAATCCACTTGGCAAGCATGAACGAGAATAAAATTCAATAAACATTACAGCGTAACCCAATATTGGGTATATGTCGTTATTATGTTGTGTTCTTCAAATGGATCCAAAACATCATTGAAAACATATAAAAATCACCAAAAAGTATCAATTACTTCAAAGTTATCAATACAGCATGTTAGAAATATGGATTTCCATAAATGAAGCAAGAAAAAAGAAGGTATAGCATACATGGTAGAGAGCTTTTTTGTTTTTTGTCGTTAGATAGGTGGAGGTGCCTCCAAATTTCAAAATTTACTGGAAACCGTCAAACAAATAAAACTGTTGCATCAAAATGGGAAAAAATAATCTGCTCTGCTCACTTGACTAAGCAGCACATTTTTGCAACAACTTAGTAGTCCTAAATTTCATTACAAAATTTAATATGTTCCATAGTCCTAAATTGCAAAACTAAAAGGCATTTAATTCTGGCAGTCTTTACCCATAGAGGCAAAAATCATTCTTTCTAGGCTCCAAGGTGATATTTCGTCCGAATTTGATTTAATAAGATAGAGAAGACAAGGGTCCATAGATTTGTTTCTATGACCATTGATAACCAAAGGGCCACAATAAATTCAAAATTATCCTCAAAAGCACATCAAATTTCATCAATCACTAAACAGAATTTCTAAATAATTATTTATAGTAAATGAAATAGAAAATTAGTGATCTTCGAAATTGAGAGAAAATAAGAAGAGAAGATAAAGGAATAGGTAATACAAATATGTTCTACTAA
Source organism: Fraxinus excelsior (assembly GCA_019097785.1). Taxonomy (NCBI): domain Eukaryota; kingdom Viridiplantae; phylum Streptophyta; class Magnoliopsida; order Lamiales; family Oleaceae; genus Fraxinus; species Fraxinus excelsior. The sequence goes on along the minus strand of CM032635.1, from coordinate 405,151 downwards.
ATCATTACATTTCATTCAAAATCACGATCATAGTTAGAAGCGTAACATTAATCTGTATTCATCATTCAAAAGTCACAATCACACTAACACAGTAAGGAATCAAACCATATTGATAACACTTGTCATTTATAGATGGATGGCTAAAGAAGCAATTACTTAAAATGAAGATTCTTCCGGAGGACTGTAAGTAATAGGATAACCAGATGATCTAGCCACTCTGTTTTTGGGAAATTCCTGATTAATTTAGAGTACAGAAATGTTAATAGGCTGATACAAATTTGATCAACATCCAAAAACCAGTAAAATTTTGAAAACCGACACTAAAAAAGGCAGAGACTCTTAAACATCCCTTGGGCCTTGAGCATGAAAAGATAAAGAACAAAGAACTATATAGAATCATAAAATTACGTACTAAGACTTCTTCACCTTCTCCTATGAATCAAAAGAAAAATATTAGTGAAAAACATAATTCCATTTCTTTTCCCCATTTTCAAAGAGCAGGATTTAATTTTCTTCGGATAATTTTCATTAATAAAGTTGTAAGAGTGGTAATCTTAACCCAATTACTTTCATCCTGATTACAAAGTTCCATTATCAAACTTCTGACGGTTATGAAAGCACAAACAAGTAAAACGACGCCATACAGTAAACTTGGTATTACTTTTGTTTAATGATCATTTTCCTTCCAGTTTCATCTAACCACAGAAGCATGGTTTGTTAATCTCATAAATTTAACACAAAGGATATACAAAATCAACTTCAAATTAATCATCAATCTGAGTAGACTATTTGTTCACGTAGCTCAAGAAAAAGAAATAACATTTTTTTTTCCGTTTTAATGTTAAAGGAAAACAAAATACCTGAATTCAATAGTTCGAATAAACAAAAGTAAACACTGAATTTATTCATTTGAACCCATCAAGCACTTCAACCGGTTATATGCCAACAAGCATCACATATTATACTATTTCACAGGTTCTTAACATAAGCAGGTTTAGCGAATTAGAAACCAAATTTCTTCAATCTATAAAAACAAGTTCCTTATATCAGGACAAGTTTCATTTTATATAAAGACCTAAATCTCAAAATTTACCCACTACGAGATTTAAAGAAAAGGTAAACAAAATAATAAGGTACACATTAACAAGACAATAAAATAACTTTTGCCTAGCAAGGATAATCTATGGGTTAGATTATTGGTTTTTAGTGTGCTGCTCCATGAGCAAGGAACAGAAAACCCACTTGTGCTGTGGTATATAACACCTAATTCACATTGGAAATCAAGTTTTAAGCTCTTCGAAATATAAAAGAAAATCCCAGATTTCCGTCTCTAGTGTTAATTATAAAGACAGAAAACACCAAAATTAACAGCCAAGTGATTCAACTAAAACAGAAAGAAGTAACATGGCCTAGAGTAACTAGAAGGTCCTCGGCCACACTTATCATTGTAAAACCAATCACAGAACCATGGAAGTGCTTGATGAGGAAAATGTCAATGAGAATAAGGGAAGGCACCAAAATTTGGGGGCCAGTCTGAAGGGATACCAATTTTTCCAATAAATCTAACTGTGATTTTCATGAGCAAACACAAAGGCCCTTTCTCAAGGCAACTATTTGGATATACATAATTAGCTGAAAGCTGCTTCCTATTGCAGAGCAAGATGAAAAAAGAGGCTTCTTCTGAAGGGGGGAGAATAAGGGTGCAGAATGTTTCAACTAAAGTTCAGAACTTCAGTTGAATTTCTACCATAATAATTCCCATGAAAAATTATGTAACAATTTGTTTTTTAAGCAAAATAGCAACTTGACAAAAACTCGAGCAAATAAAAATTGCACATCTGATTTCCAACTAAAAAAGAAACCAGAAATAACAATAAATAAATAAACCAACATTCTGCACGAGTTTGATTCTCAAAAGATGCAGCTAAATACACATCGACTGACTGATTAAAGCCCTACAAATCAAACATCAATATTACATATAGACCGTAAAATAATTCAAATTTACACAGACATCCAAGTTTCCTAAATTTTAAAACCTAAAACGGAAAGGGGATACATGTGTCAGGTCTTTGTGCTATAAATTTGATCCAAATTGACATAATACTCACAGGATTGGAAGCTCCTAGCCGAAGCAAGAGACGGGAAATAGTAGCAGCAGCAGCGGAAGGGGCGGCATTACGAAGGATAGGGAGTTTGAGGGTGTGAGGGAAAGAACAAGAGGTATGGTCGGGATTTTGACAGAATATGGGAAGTTCCAAGGGTGAAATTGAAAGGAAGTTGAGATTTTTGTGGCGTTTCCATGAAGAGGAAGAATTGGGGGTACTTTTTAGATTATCCCTGTGTTTTTCACTTTACCCAATTTTTTTTTTTTTTTTACATTCACCACAATAGCCGTTTTAGACTTAAAAACAAAAATATTCTTAAAATATTATACAATTACATAAATATGGTATTGTTTAAAAGACAAAAATATTATTTTTAACTTATAAAGAATTCCAAATACTCCCAATTAAATTTTAAAACAAAATCACTTTCTTTGTTTGTTTACTCCAACACAAATAAAAATTGTTTCATTTTTCATCTGCTTCAAACTTGAAAACAAATAAATTTATCAAACGCTATACAAGAAGATATTATTTACAACAATCAGTGGAATCGGTTTACGTATTTTTAAATTCGCTTCGGTTAAATTAGTAAATTTTTTTAATATTTAAATCTTATTTCAATATAGATATATAAAAAAATTTACAATTTTAAATGGATCTAAAATCATTTTTAACAAAAACGAGAAAAAAAATTTATTTGCATGTATAATTACAAACAAATTTACGATATATAAAATGCCAAGACATAATAATGGAAAAAACCGTGCCCGGATGACCCAGACGTCCGGGCCTGGATGGCCCACTCGTCCGGACAATCTGGGGAGAGCGCGCTTGAGAGCGTTTTAGGTCATAACTTTCTCTTCTAATATCCGATTGAGGTGATTCAAAATGCATTGAAAAGTTAACTCAAAGGGCTACAACTTTGCTTCAAATACCATCTTCGAATTCGATCATTTTCCATGTCAAAAATTGGTCTCAATATGAAGCTGAAAACCGATGCAAAACTTTTCAGCTTGAAAGTTGATATATGATAATGTTTTAGCTATATTTCATCCATTTGACTCATTTCTTCGTCCAATTGATCTTCAACACTCTCGAATCTTCATCACAATGTTAGAAACAAGTTTAGAATATTTTCACTTAGTCCCTGAACTATCACTTTCTTCCATATTGGTCTTTTTCGCTCTCTTCTTCTAATTTCCATTGTGTTCGTCCATTGCATCCTAAACCAAAATACAAGTGTACTTAGAACACTTAGACGCCAATAAATTATGAAAATGCAATTATTATTGGATGAAAGGCGTGATAATTGATTTGAATCTTTATTCTTAGAATCGAATGACCTTCAAACTTTGAATATGCAAACCGTTCCCTTCAACGGCCTCTTGCTTTAACGAGATATTTGCTATTTCAACTTCCTGCCTTCACTGTATCGTTTCCAAGGACAAGTCTCTAGATTTGAATTAAAGAAAAATTGTATTGATTGTTAAAATAAGAAGAAGTTTCTTCTTAGATCTATCAAGAATCTATGAGAATGGAAATTTAGAAACTCGTTCTTCTATAAAAGAAATGGAATATTATTGATATTCTGAAATTGGTACAAAGATTATATCAAAAGATAGAAATGTTTTGGTTTTCTCACAGTTTGATAGCTCAAGTATTTTTCTAACTCATTCTGCCTATATCTTAGCCCAAAGATTTCTATTTATACAACTACATGAGGCTTGATTATTGGCTTCTTACATCATTCATTATCTCGTACTCCACTAATGGAGTTCTATTATTACAACAGTATATCTACTACATAATTGTAGTTCTATAATTCTTTTAGGACATGATTGTTCTTTTCTTAAAATTATAATGACTTAGGTTACTTTAAATCTATTTAATGCTTTACAAACAAATTAAATAAGAAATTTAAAATAAATATTTTAATTGTTTACTTAATATATCATTGTAAAAAAAAGAAAATTACAATTCATTTCCTTATTTTAATTATTTATATAATACTTAATTATAATTAATAGAATATTAAATAAACAATCGAAATATAAAATTTAAATAAACAATTCAAAGAAATAATTTATTTTATTTATTTAATATTTTATTATTTATAACTAAATAATATTTTATTTTTAAATAAACTATTTTTGTAACTAAATATTAAACAAACTATTAAAATAAACAAATTAAATAAACAATTAAATGAAATAATTTATTTTAATTGTTTATTTAATGCTTTATAAAAAATTTCAATAAATATTTTAATTGTTCACTTAATATTTCATTGTAAAAGAAGAATTTATAATTAAATTCCTTATTTTAATTGTTTATATAATATTTAAATATAATTAAATTTATTATCCTAATTGTTAATTGATTTATTCGTTATTTCCTAATTTAATTTTTAATTGAATAATAAATTATTTTTCGTTTATGTAATAGTTTATTGAAATTAACCGATTATTAAATAAACAATCGAATATTTACTATTTTATTATTTATAACTAAATAATATTTTAGTATTTATAATTAAATAATATTTAATTATTTATTATTTTAATTGTTAATTGATTAATAAATTATTTACCATTTATGCAATAGTTTATTGAAATTAATAGATTATTAAATAAAAAATCAAATATTTAATATTTTATTATTTATAACTAAATATTTTTTTAGTATTTATAACTAAATAATATTTAATTATTTATTACTTTAATTGTTAATTGATTAATAAATTATTTATCGTTTATGTAATAGTTTATTGAAATTAATAGATTATTAAATAAAGAAATGAATATTTAATATTTTATTATTATAACAAAATAATATTTTATTATTTATTATTTTAATTTTTAATTGATTATCTCATTATTTCTTATTTTAATCGTTAATTGAATATTTTATTAATATTTTATATAATATTTAATTATAATTAATATAATATTAAATAAACAATTGAATATTGATTTTTTTTATTTACAACTAAATAAAATTTTATTATTTTAATTTTAATTTTTAATTGAATATTTCATTATTTATTATTTTAATGGTTAATTGAATATTAATTTATTTAATATTTTATAAAATATTTAATTATACTTAATAGAATATTAAATAAATACTTGAAAAATAAAATTTAAATAAACAATTCAAAGAAACAATTTATTTTGTTTATTTATTATTTTATTATTTATAAGTAAATAATATTTTATTTTGAAATAAATTACTTCTTGTAACTAAATAGTAATCAAACTATTAAAATAAACAAATTAAATAAAATATTAAATGAAATAATTTATTTTAATTGTTCATTTAATGTTTTATAAACAATTTAAATAAGTAATTTAAAATAAATATTTTACATGTTTACTTAATATTTCGTTGTAAAAGAAAAATTTATAATTAAATTCCTTATTTTAATTATTTATATAATATTTAATTATTATTAATAAAATATTAAACAAACAATCAAAATATAAAATTTAAATAAACAATTTATTTTGTTTATTTAATATTTATTATTCGTAATTAAATAATATTTCATTTTTAAATAAACTCTTTTTTGTAACTAAATATTAGACAAACTATTAAAATATACAAATTAAATGAAATCATTTATTTAATTGTTCATTTTTATTCTTTGTAAACAAATTAAATAAGTAATTTAAAATAAATTTTTTTAATTGTTTACTTAATATTTCATTGTAAAAAAATAATTTATAATTGTTTATAAATATTAGTTATAATTAATAGAATATTAAATAAACAAACGAATATTTAATAGTTTATTATTTATAACTAGTTTAGCCACGTGCAATGCACGTGTTTTAATTTAATTGAGTATGTAATAGCATGGAATGATGGTTAGAAATCCAAATTTTGATACTATATACTTTGCCAGTATATAGTATTTGTATAAAATTTGAAACTTCCCTTCAGTAAGGACTACAGCCGAATCCCCTCCTTTTTTACAAGTATGAAATACCCAATATCCTTCAATATAGGCTTCACTTAGTCCGATATTCAATAACACTTCTTTTATTTCAATTATTGGAATTGAAAAAATACCAACTTAAATAAGAAACAGGGTGGTACTTATAGCTGGATTTAGAACTGGTTTGGGTGCTGGCTTTGGTTGAGCAGCAACTGGTTTAAATGAAGGAAGAAAGTTGTATACAACAAGACCAATTCCATGATTTAACATCCCCAAACAATTCAAAAATAGAAACATAACTGGATTATTAGTCAACACCAAACATAAATCTAATTCTAAATAGGCCTGTTTCCCTAGGGCATCAGATTAGATCAATCTAGAAATTTATAACACGTCACGTTAAATTTAAAGATAGATCAATTAACGTCTAATATAGTTTCCTTTCAAGTCTGTATTAGATACTTCATATTTTAGATAGTAAAAAAAATAGACAGTAATGAACAAGAACAAAATAACTCAATTTGTCAAATATATTATCTTGTAATTCCAGAAGGAAGTGAGAACAAAGTACATTTCAATGAATAGGCTGCTGAAGGGAAGCAATCCTCCTATCATAGAAACTACAGATGGTGTCAAGTACCACTTTTTCTCAGGGATTGGTCGTGAAATGGTCTTCAATCGGCATGGATTGTTTGGAGCACCGCTCCAGTTTTTTCCAACAACTGTACCAAGAAGTGCAAGGGGGAAAGAAACAAAGGCCCAGATTATGAAGACAATCACCATTGTGCCAAAGGGAATGGCTGCTAGAGACCCATAAAATATTGCAATAGTGTTCAGCATGAAACCAATCCCAAAGCACAAAAAAGAAAAAGTGAAGCTGTGAGAACTGTTGATTTGATCCAATTTTTGCCTGTGATATGGACAGAAGTATAATTTAGCATAATTGTGGGACCAGTTTGCTACATGAGTAATGAAAGCTATAATAATAGGCAAACAAAGCATGCCACAAAGCAGGGGGAAGGTTGGGTACAAATGGCTGCACTTACCACCATGGCGTGAGTACATTCCACCACTGACGTAGCTCGAGATGAATGATGTACAAGAATAACATATAATGGAAGTGGTGACAATTGCACCTTTGCTGGACAATTTAATATAAACCATCAAGTTAGCAATCTGAATCAAATACCAAGAATATAAGGTAAACAAAAGTGATGCCAAAAAATTTTAAAATCTGCTAATAAAAAAATATTCTATAGCGTTGCGGAATACTACTGGTAAAATGTCAAGTGAAAAATATATTGAAAAAAGTCCATGCATACTCTGGAAAAGGGATTGGGGAATGGAGGGAGTAAAGTACTTCAAATAAACTACAGAGGACTAAGATCACTAATCATAGATTACAAGTAAATTAAAATTAAGTTGCATTTGGTATACATCCTTGTGAGCATACTTTGCATAATCATTTCGCAGAGTTAGCATCAATATCACCGCTTAAGTTGGATATTCATGGTTTGCTGATTCAAATTCCATAAAATTCAATAAGCTGTGATCAATTTAGCAGGAATAACAATATCAATCCTGCACCAATGATTTTTGTTTGATATTCATGGTTTGCTGATTTAAAATCCGCAAAATCTAATAAGCAGAGATAATTTTAGCAGGCTACACATTGTTCTACCTTTTTTTCATTTGAAACTCCAACCTTCCACACACAATTATACACACTCACAGATTAAGAAATTGCATTAAGCAAAGGTGTTACATATGTATTGAGTTGCTTAATGAAGCTGGAGAAATAATTGTGCTTGAAATAGTTAGGCAACAAATCTTGAGCAAACTTCGGTGGATTCTACACAACAAAACTATGCCCTGTATGGCTCTAAGAAACAACAGGATTCGTCAAAGGATCGTCTACCATCTCATACATCTTAACCAGAAAAGGAGCTGGCGCATTAGAACCACCATAATTCCACATAATTATCCATTATGTTTCATACTTGAAACTCTTAACTAAGTTTTAGTAACATTCAGGAACTTGAGGTCCAAGGCATCACAAAGATGACACATATTTAGGTTGGGACTTTACTCATTCATAGAAGCAGATAGCACTTAAACACTTCAATTCTCATATAAGGGATAAAAACATGAAGCATCAGTATAGGCCAAACCTGTTTTCCTGAGTCCCTCTGAATGCAATCACAACGGCATTAAGATCTTTTTACAACCCCCACAAATGCCTGGACAAGATCTTAACAATTAATAATATACTAATACATTTTTAAAACTTGACAAGATAGAAAAAGATTTCTCAGAAGGGAAACAAGATTTTAGTTGAATTGAGCCAGATTAAAATCCAGCATGATTTATGTCATTGTTTTTGTTAGGCTAAAAGTGAGTTTTTATATTTTTTTAGCATTATGGAGATTAGTTCTTTTATTAACTTGCTTACAATATGATATGAATATCATGATCATGAATTCATACATACATATATACTTCATCATGACTTAAAGAAAAGAGCGAAAAGGTAGAAATAGGTATAAATGAATTTTCCAATCAAATGGAGTTACAAGGAGTACAAATTATGTAACATAAATAAGAAAAGATCTATAATTTCATAATGTTAGGAACAACATAAAATTATAATAGATAAAAAGAAAATAACATAAGAAAAAATGTTGGGTAAGAGAATCATTTACCATCATTCAGTTGACTGGTATTATCTTTTGGTTTTTCTTTTGCATACAGATGGATTTCGTCATGGCGTGGGATTTTGTTTGGATGTTTTTTTTTCTGAGAGAAAAAAATGATACATTATGATGATTGAGAGTGTAAGAAATACTTATTAAAACAAATATCAGTTGCAAGTTTCCGTCTGTATATGGTTATCCTCTCTGTGTCAACTGTCTCTAATGGATAGCTTAAAATGAAACATTCTATGAATTTGAGTATGAATAATATGCAATTTGATCTGCAAAAAAAAAAAAAGGAAATATATTTTGTTAGATTAAAATAGTATTAGAAATGTGAAATTAAATGAAATAGAAGAATTATGAATAGTATTTCAGTATTTACCCATTGTTGGCACATGATAAATAAGGTATGATGTCAAATTTCAGGTTTCTTGGTCCACGGATGCTGAGATCCTGTCGAGCAGAGAGAAATGTTGGAGTAGTTAATAATGCATAAACATAAGTATATACTATATGTGCAACTGCTAACATTTCATGGTCTGTATGCTCATTATTGCTACAATCATAGATTTGGAATTTCCATTCGTGTAAATTAACAACATAGAGATACCAAGTATTAGTTGAATGGGAAAATGGAATCAATATATAGTTGCATTCTGCCCATGGACGACCAGTAGTTGGGAGGTTGCCATTTAGATATTCATTGAAGCGAGTCAAGGTCAAAGGTTCAATACGCTGTGGATTTACTGCCCATACACAATGACGAACACATTCTGCTTCAAATTCAAAGTCCATGATTGCATATTCTTTAGAAACGGGGGCGCAACCGTCGTTGATTAATTGTCTGAGTAATTTTAGTTCCATATCCACAATCTAATACAATAAATAAATGTAGGTTAGATACGTTTAGTATGGAAAAAAAATTTATTAAATTGTGTTTGACTAACCACAATACTGATATCCTTTGTTTGATCCATCAAATTTCTCAATGTCTCTCTTGTATACATGTTAGTGTTTCCAACTTCCCAAATTGCACTGTATAAATTTAATTTCAATGAGGATGGAATAAATTTAGTGTAAAGCATAGGAACGATGTTGATATAGCAAAAATTATTTTCTTACTCGGATGTATGACGTGGTATCCAATCTCTGAGTATTCTATAGTTGTCCATATGATAGTCTTCTAAGGGATAGCGAGGAGGTTCTGTGGTTTTCTGCTTGCCTCTTCTTGGGTTTCTTCTAGTGGCAGGAGGTAGATTTTGAAGTTGAAAGGGTTGTTGAGATGTTGTAGTATGTTCTGGTTGTACACTATGTAGTGGAATTTTTTGGATTGGAATATTTTCATGGAAAGAAGAGGTGTTCGATTGCCACTGAGATAGCTTACTCAAAATGTTGCTATTTTCTTCTCTAATAAAAGATTGAATTGATGTAAAGCCAGCATCGAAATATTGTTCCATGTGAGTTTGCATTCTTTGGTAGTGTTCTTGTTGTGAATGTGTTTGTTGTTCAGAAAGGTGTTCATACTTGTCTTCATGCCACTTTTGATGTTGTTGAAAGAGTTCTTTTTGATTTTGTATGATTGCTTCATAGCGATTGTTTTGTCTATTGCATATATCTGATACTATATCTTCCTTGTATGTATTCATCAGTTGTTCCATTTCTTCTCTAGTTATATAGTTAGTAGAAGAACTTGGACCTGGTTCAAATGTAGCATCAATTGTAGCATCAATTGTTGGAATATCAGGATGATTTGGGAAGTTAGTAGTATCATCTTCAGCTTGTGGAGTTACTTCTGGATTGTTGTTTAGTTCTCCATTAACAATACGATCCAATATATTGTGGTAGTTGTCTTGGGGTAGTGAAATAGTTCTATACCACAATGTTTCTAATTCATCTTCAGTAGGTACCAATATTGGAAGCACATCAATCTGTAATTGCATTCAATTATATAAATATTTTGGTTTAAACTTTCAGTAACAGTATGAAGAATTTAATTAGCTAAATAATATATTAATATAGATAAGGGTTTAGTATGATAATTTACTTATCTGTTGAGTAGTCAAATACTGCTGAACTATTTGCTCTGTCAATATTTTATTTGGTTTCCACTTGTGCATTCTTGGAGCTCTTTCTGTTTTATTTCTAGGGCGACCAAACTTTCGTCCAATTTGGGGAAATGCTTCATAAATCCAATACTGTAAATGGAATACATATTGAATAGTTACATATTATCTATAAATAAAAATGAAGGTAAATTAGAAAGATACAGGAAAATTACCTGGAATGCGAGAGGATATCCATGCTATGCATATTTACATTCATTTCGGCCTTGTTCTTGCATTTTGTGTATCATTTCAGTGGTGAATGTCGTAAAGAATTTAACAAAACAAAATAGATTTTCGCCCCCATGGGTACTGAAGGAAATCTTCAAGATGTTCAACCATGCCTAAAGTTTTGTAGTCAATTAGTCTTCCAGTAGGTTATGAAGACCACAGTTCTACAAAACATTACCGTCCAAGTTTGAATTATCTTTCTTCATCATTACATAGATGAAACACTTCAGAAAGCATTCTCATGGTGATTCTTTTTGTGCCATTGAAGTACTGGTTTCGAAGTCTATTAGTGTCGGAGTTGAGATTTACAGTTGCTTCATGACATGGTAAACCAGTAATAAGACCAAATTCTTGCATTCCAAAACGATGCAAAAGAATTGTCTAATTTTATCCATATCTCATTGTTTTTTCCTGAATTCACGATCCTCATTATAAATTCATGGAATTAATTTGCTGCTGAATTGTTGGTCATCTTCTGCTCTATGAATAAATCCATATAGGAATCCAAAAAGATTAGTGCGCATTAGATATGACTGTTGATCAGCAGTGATGCATTCTATAAAATCTTTAACATATTCGTGGTTTGAATACTGAGTAATCGTTGCAGAGAACCATTGATCTGAAGATATGATATATTCCAAAGACATCTGTAGAGGTTATTAAATAAATGTAGTTTATTGAAAATATATAATTTCTAATATAAATTCAATATAATTAGTATTAGAAAATAAAAAATTAAGATTAAAACAGAACTTTATATATTACTTTTGCACAATCCAGAGTAATCTTTGGATTGTGCGAAGTGGTCAAAAATTCAAATACAGAATTCAATTGAAGCACCTAGGGTTTCCTAATAAAATTATGGAAGGTCTAGTTGATTAAATAACTTAGCATCATAATGTAGCTTAAATTTATAAGGCCAGTTCGCACTTCCGTTTCTTTGCTTGAGGTTTTAAGTATGAGAAAAATGAAAAGGCACGCTGTTCTACCTTGAGCTTTATTTATACTCATTGTAGTGGCCTATTTTAAAAACTGATGCAGATTATTGTCAAAAGACCTTAAATTTACCTAATCTATTCTGTTCCAGTAATCTTCCTAGGTACCTAGAGCTATGAAAGAGTATGAGGAATAAATGGGGTGATGAAATTTACACAGCCCAACTTGAGGACAAGAAATATATGGTGGGAGGAAAAATACCATCGCACTGGTCTACAAGAAACCCAAACATAAAATTTGGACTATATTTGTAAAAATTGTAAAGAATGAACTAAATGATGTAGATCAATGACATTACACGTAAACCAATGTAGCAGCAGACTCCAAAAATACCTTAAAACTCATCCAACCTTGGTGAATATAATCTATTTATACTTTGCTAATAAGAGGATGCAAAAGAATAAAATATGTCATGATTAAAATGAAAGTGAATTTATCACGTCTCTTAAATATGAAAAGAATAAATACGAGAGTACTCCAGCTCAGTATGGGAAAATGACTAATGACTGGACGAGAAACATGTCGTGCCGCGGGAATGGACTTGAGAGAGAAAAAGAAGAGAAGATCGAAAATTCTAGGGGTCTTTCCATTTTATATTTAGTGGCTTTTTTTTATGTTGGTCGGTTTTGAAGAAGAGAATACTGAAAATTCTAGGGCTCTGTCCCTTTTATATTTAGTGATTTTTTTTTCCAATTTTTTTTTATGTTGGTCGGTTTGGGTTATATTTAATATACTTGAAGCCCAAATGCCCAATTGTCAAAAAAAAAATTCGGTTCTTATTCGGTTTTTCGTCTAGAACCGAGAACCAAAACAAACCATTTGGTTCTCGATTCGGATACCCGTTCGAGTTTTTAATTTAAGAAAATCCGTTCGGTTCGGTTCGATTCGATTCGGACATTTTGCTCAGCCCTAATAATAGTTGTGTTTTACAAACTACTTTTTCAAAAGAGGTATTTCAAGCAATCGTAACATTAAATAATTACTTTGTACCAAATGAATATATATATCTTCTATATATAAAAAGTGTCTATGAAACAGAATTTCTTGGTTTAACAGAAAAACTAACGGAATTTCTTATTTTAACGGAAAACCTATAACTTTAGGATCCAACTTGAATTTATTTAAAACTTTAGAGGCTAAAACCTAAAATTTAACCATAATCCTTAAATTGCAGCCAAGGACCTTAACATATCAAATTTACACAAGAAGTCCTCACCTCCTCAACTCCCAAAAACTAAAAAAAAAACATTTAATCTTCCATGACTGAAAAATCCAATGTTGTCAAACCCGGCCCAGTCTGGCCGGTTCGACTGGAAAAATCGGGAATCGGGCCAAATCATGTCGATTTTTGATTATTTTCAAAACCGGTTAAAACCCGTCAAACCGGTCTCGATTTTCAAATTTTTTTTTTGGTTTAAAAATTTTTAACTTCATAAATGGGTTTCAAAATTTATTTAGAATTCTAAAGCCCATGGAGAAGTAATGGATGTCATGCTCATTTTATAGATGCACTTCTCTCCAAAGGTTTAATAAACTTTCAATGTGGGATTGTGCCTTTTATACATACTCTTAACTCTAATAGTTTTATAAACTTCCAATGTGGGATAGTGATATATAACCAAAAAATGTTAAAATACTCATCAAAATCATTTTCAAATGTATGTTTGGCTAATTTGATTTTTAATAACAACTAATTAAATTGCAATATTCACCTTCATTCTTTCATTTATTTAATTTTCAAATTTAACTTAAATTACACTTGATTATTAATATATTAATGTCAGATATCATTTTCTATAAGTTTAAATTATTTTAATTTAACAAAGTAAACTATTTTAACATATTGATTTTTAATTTTTAGTATTGAGACTAATTGTAGGATAATGAATCTAATTAGTAAAAATATATTTACTTTGAATTATTAATATGAAAATTTTAAAAAATATATATATTATTTTATTATTTTTGTATGTATTTATTGCATCCGATTCAACCCCGGTTTAACCTTTCGACCCTTCACCTTTTCCGAGTCGATGACCGGATCTGTTTTCAAAATACTGGAAAAACCTTAATGGAGAAGCTCTTCCCCCATTTTCATGGCCGACGCCCCCAAGAAACCATAGTGGTCTAGGGTTGGGGGCGGTTGTGCTTGCCCATCATTTTAGTTGGATTAATCGTGGGCGCAATAATCATCTTTTTCTCTCACACAAGTAATACATGGAGACATCCAATTTAATTCATTCAAATCCAGCAATCAATTCATGAGAAATGCTGAACTTACAGGCTACTGTTTCACAAAAGCCTTACAGAAAATAAAAAAATCGGCCGGTTCGGGAGAAAAGAGATAGAAGCCGTTTCAAAATAGGGCAAAGAGGAAGGAAATAGCCTATTTCTCCCATTTCTCACTTGCAGTTCCCGCCCACCTCAGATTCCTCCATCTCGAGCACAATGTAATAGGTGAACTTACTGAGAACGAAGATTACACCTCGCGATCCCACATACCCTCTATAGACTATAGTTCTATGGCAAGCTGTACCGACTTCATATGTGTATTTGGAGATGGAAAACTCAGAGAGAGGTACTTCCTCAATATAAGTCGGGTGAAATAAATAATGATTGTGATTTTTTTGACATGTAGACACAAAAATAAGAATACGAAGCTAACTGAAGTTTGCTTGATAGATGTTAATGTCATTGGATGTTCAAAATGTATTTCCATTTGGGGCATCTTTTTCTTGTCATTTGTTTTTAGAATATAGTATAATATTATTGTGCATAATATGAATTTTGAGTTTTATGTTTTTGATTTTGGGTTGGAAACGACAGAGAGAAGCACTTTATTTAATTATTTATCAATTATATAAACATTACATCATTAATTATTTAATTAACCAACAAAATTACATCTTTATTAATAACAAATTAATTCTTAAACAAAACTATTAAATATAAACTAAGCAAACGTGCATTGCACGTTGCTTGCACCTAGTATATAGAAAAAGACTTATAGATGTATATTTTGAAAACGAGGTGAATTAAAAGTTCGTTAATTTGTTTTAGTATGAGATTTTATGAATTTAAGCAATTGCTATTTTATATATTCGTTGG
The DNA here is from genome assembly GCA_019097785.1 of Fraxinus excelsior. Lineage (NCBI taxonomy): Eukaryota > Viridiplantae > Streptophyta > Magnoliopsida > Lamiales > Oleaceae > Fraxinus > Fraxinus excelsior. The sequence goes on along the minus strand of CM032635.1, from coordinate 389,970 downwards.
GCCTTAATTTTTTTTTTTTTCCAAAAAATTATTATCTTATGTATTTAACTGTGTTATTAATTTAGCAAATTGTTTCAAGTTGGGACCGAAAATTTTATTATTTAAGAGATATTATTAATTTATCGAACATTCATTTATTGTGGTTGTACTGTAATTTTGAGTTATGACTATGGCAAATATAACGTCCGTTTGTCCTTTATTATTGCACATTATAATGAGGTAATAGTAATTTTTTTGATAATGCGTGGCTAAAAAAAAGGGGAAAACTTTTGAATTTATGTGTAATATAATTTTTATTGAAAAATGTGTGATTGATAAGAATGGAGTAAAAAATAAATTATAATTTAATGGATAATAATGCGACCAAATGGGAGTAGAGATGGCAACGGGGCAGGACGGGGCCATTGCCTCGTTTAATTTTTTTTTTTTTTTTTTTTAAGTTTTTGATAATTTATATTATTTCCCTCATTCATTAGATTAAGACAAATGATTTTAATTTTCATTTTCTATTAAAACTAATAAAATTTTTCATTCAAAGTATTGAATTCTTAAAAAAAAAATTAAAATTTAAGAAATATTAAACGGGGCGGGCCGCCCGTGACCCGTCCCCGCCCCAAATACCCGATTAAGCGAGTAATCCCCGCCCCCTTGGGAGCGGGGCCCGCGAATATCGAGTTTTTTGTCATCCCTAAATGGGGACATAACTTGTACAAGAAATTAGAAATATAGGAATGTAACTATCTCTATTTCAGTTACACAATAAAATATTATGGACGTTAATCCAAATATTTTTCTATTTTTAGCCACACTCCTTCGAAAAATTACCATTCCAAAATGGACAATACTACAATTACAATATAACACATAACAAAAATTCATTGGAAGTTGAGGGAAAAATAAAATAGTTTAAACAAAAATTATGTACACGTGGCCTTTTTCTTCCAAAATTTGAGCAATGCTGGGGTGCCATGCCCATTTTGCCTGACCTGGTGTCCTCTCACAGACAGGGACGAGGGGATTTTTTGGGGTATTTTTTTAATGAGGTGGGTTTCATATCTCATGTGATAGCTCAAGGCCTGGCAGAGCAGCATTTTTGAATTTATTAACCCCAGAAAATGGGCTGAAACAAGGACTGCATCAATAACTTTGGCGGAATAAGCTAAATGTACAAAATTTGTTAACAAAGTTAGTTGACAAAGTTAGGTGTATGGTTTAGATGAATTTAGTGGATGGATATGATTGAGTTGTCCATTATTTTATTATTCCTTTATTTTTATGTTTTTAACCATTGACCATTATATCCTTATTGTTATTTTCCGCCTTTTAACCCCTATAATTGGTATCAGAGCCTAATAACGAAACTAAAATTAAATAATAAATTTTAAAATGAATAGAAAGGATAAATTGATTTTAGAAGAATTACAAAATATTAATATTTTAACTAATACTAATCGACTCAAATTACAAGATTTAGCGATAAATTTAAGTAATAAATATAAAACTCTAAGTGAAGAAATACAACAAATAAATAATTCTCAACAATTATCTGAAATAAAAAATAAAGGATTACAAATTTTAGTAGATGAATTTTCCGAACATGAAGAAGAAGACATTATAATAAATCAATTTTTAGAACAATATGATAATTATGCTAAACCATTAGAAAAAATGGATATTATAAATCAAGATATTTTAACTCATATAATAAATATTGAATCCAATTTAGAAATTGTTAATGACAATATTAAAATAGGACCAAAAATTTTATATAAGCAAATTGAATCAAAATTAAAAGAATCAAAACTAAAAAGAGATTCTTGTATATCAATTGAACCACATTTACCAGCTTATGTTATAGAAGAATTAGAAAATAAATTCTTTGAAGCCACTGGAGAAGAATTAGAAGTCTATAAACAAAGCTTAGAACAATTAGCTATTCAAACTGAGAATATTTATATGAATGATCCTCCAACTAAAGAGGAAACTACTGAAATTAATACTCCACCTCTAAATCAACAAGTTGAAACTCAACCTTTAGTCGGAGAAACAAGTAGAACTAATATTACTACAGATTGGACACAAGTCGAATCTGATGACTGGAATCTAGAATGGATAAAAGAACATGGAATAACTGAAGAACGAGAAGGTTACAATTTTAGAAAAGGACCCAAGATTATGTCAAATAAGCATATACAACTTAGGGATAATAATCCAGTTAAATTATTTACTGAACCAATTCCTACTACCGGAATATGGCTAGATGTTGATGATAGCAATAATAAAAGTGAAATTATTGATTCATGGGCAAAAACTACTGATTTAGCTGTTGCTTTTCATAAATGGAATACAACTCAAGCTTATAACTTTTTAATCCACACCTTTAGAGGAATTACTTCAGATATTTGGAGAAGAACTTCTGAAGAAACAAAAAATAAAATTAAATATGGAGAAAAATCTACAACTACTATAGATAGTAATGAAAGTATGGATGCTGAAAATTTTAAAGAAGTTTTAAAACGAATGGAAAATTTCTTTAGACACTTACTCTTAGGAGAAGTTATACCAGAAACAAAGATAGACATGATCACTCAAGAAGCTTTACAAGCTGAAAGAGAAATGGAATTATTAAAAATCTGTGATATGTGTGAATTAAACGAATATACCAAGAAATTTAAAAAGATATATATTAAAGCTTCAAAATCCATAAAAGAATGGAATCTATCAGAGGAAGATGTAAAATTATTAAATAGATATTTTCTTAAACTACCTTGGCCATGGGGTCAGAAATTATTTGAAGATTACCAAATCTTATTGAATAAAATAGAATGGGAAGATCCTAACCATAAAGCTGATACATTAGGAATGAGAACTTCATTCGCCAAAAGAAAAATATCTGAATGGTGCAGAAAATCTATGTATCAACACCTATTTAGAAAACATGGTAAGAAAGCAAGTTTATGCTGTTATGGAGAAATAGCAGCAGTACCACAATTTGGTTGTCACCAACCGCCTAGGAAACCATATTATAAAAGGAAATTTAAGAAGTATCTTAAACCTTGGAAGAAAAATAAAGGATTTAAGAACCACAAAAAATATTTTAAGAAGAAAAAACTTTGGAAAAAGGAATATAATCAACATAAGAAACCTCAGAAAAGGTCTAAAGAAGAATTCTATAAAAAATGTAAATGTTTTACATGTAATGAAATAGGACATATATCTCCCAATTGTCCTAATAAGAATAAAAGAGAAAATGTTAAAGCCATTAGGATAATGGAAGAAATAGAGTCCGACTCAGATTATGAGATAATCGAAAACTTAGACGAATTATCAGAAACAGACTCAATATATGAGTTAGATATAGAAGAAATTGAAGAACCGGAATTTGAACAGATCTATATGAATCAAGAAATTATAGATACTATTGAAACCAATCTAGATAACGAAGAAGGAACTTCACAAACAGTCGTGTTTGATGAAGAAAGATATGGAGCTATAAAAAAAACAAATATCGTTAAGAGATAAAGATGTTTTTATAAGACCAATATTATCTTAGTTTAATAAAACAATATATATTGCTAAATATGATGAAATACCTATTAACATCGAAAATGTTAAAGGAAACACTACTATACCCCTAATAACTAAAGAATGGGTTAATAGAGAATTAACAAAAATAAATAGATCCACTAGAGAAAGATTGAAGAACATAGTAATTGGAGGAATCCAAATAATGATCAAAGGATACTTTAGAGAAGGAATGGATATTCCTATACAAATGTACTTAATGGATAACAGAATACTTCATGATCCTATGGACGCTCTATTAGGAGTTGTCTCTGGAAATCTAGTATATAAGAAAATTATATTTACTATAAGACCTGGATTTGCCATGTCCCTATTAGATGAAAATTTAAGTATGAGATTAAATCTATATCATAGAATTGATAGATTAATTATGCCACCAAGAAGTAAAGCTGTAACATTACATTGTAAAGCTTTATATGCCTTTACTACCACACACCAAAAGGAAATCAATAAAGTCTCAGGAGATTTTATACAAATTCATGAAGATTTTAGAGACCTAGCACAATTTACACCACCAAGAATGTTATATAATAATAACATTTCGTTACCACAAGATATATTGCTTGATTTTCATCAGCAATCTAGAAGAATAGATAATAATGTAGGAAATCAAGGATTAGTTACCTTGAATACCTCTGGACAACTTATAGCTAGAATGCCTAGTAGAAGAATAGAAAGAAGTATTAGTACTAGAGAACTCTCAAGTTCTAGTAGAACATCTACAAGTAGAAATTACCCAACAATGCCTAGAAATAGCATTGATATTGACTTTAGAAAAAGTGAGGAAGACAATTTTCTTATCTTAACAGAATATATTAATAATCAAAATAACTACGAAGAAATTATAGCCCTTGTTAATACAGGAGCAAGTACCAGTCATATAAGAGCAGACTTAGTTAATCATTTATTAGAAGAAAATTTACCACAAGGAATAACTCTTACAGATTATCATGGAATTAAATATGAAATTAAAACTTTTGTTAATCTAGAATTAAGTTTTACAGATATAGAAGGAGAACAATTTAAACTAAATCTTAAAATTCATAAAGATTATAGGAAGGGAAAAGATACTAGTCCAATATTATTGGGAATGAACTTTGTTGAGAAAGTCTCACCATTCTATATACAGAAGAATACATTACAAATAACTTTTGAAGGAAAACAAAAAATGATTTCTAGGATTAATAAAAACAAAGAACCAATCTATATGATACAAGGAATTAGATCAATTAAAACTAGCATACTTAGTCCATATATTGAGATAACTCTCAAATTACCAGATTACTGTATGATAAAATTTCATGCTATACTTGATACTGGATCAGGTATTTGCCTATGCAAAAGATATGTGTTCCCAGAACATTATTATAAAAGAGACTATAAGAAAACAACTTATGGACAAACAGCCAGTGATATTGTAGAAATCTATAGAGATTTTGTAGAAAATGTTCCTATAATTATAGGAAATAGAGAATGTTTTATACCTCGAATATATGCAACAGATAAAATCGGATGTGATATCCTTTTAGGAGAAAATTTTATCTACACATATAGCCCTTTTACACAACATAAAGATAGTTTTGAATTTACAACACCTTGTAATCACAAAATTAAAACACCAAAAATTTATAAAGCCATTGGAATTGCACATCAACCAATTCACCATAAACCCAGACATCAGAGTTCTGCAGGTAATCGTGGTGGATGTTATACAGAAATTAATCAAAAACAAAAAATTCCAGTATTAGGAATTAGCAATTTAGAAGAAGAATTAGAAAGTATTAAATCAGAACTAAAAGAATGTTATCATGAACATCCCTTAGCTAAATGGGATCAAGACAAACCTATGGCAACTATTGAATTAAAAGACCCAGATGCTAAAATATCAGGAAAACAATTTCCTTATAGCGAAGAAGATAAAAAAGAATTTGAAATACAAATTAAAGAACTCTTACAATTAGGAGTTATAAAAGAATCAACTAGTCCATATAATAGTCCAGCATTTATGGATAGAAACCATAGTGAAATTAAAAGAGGAAAAGCTAGAATGGTAATTGATTATAGAGAGTTGAACTCTAAAACTGTACCAAATAGCTATAAACTACCAATAAAAGAATTGTTAATAAAACAAATACAAGGAAGTAAAATATATTCTAAATTTGATTGTAAATCTGGATATTGGCAAATAAAATTAGATGAAACATCAAAACCTTTAACTAGTTTTACTACCCCTAATCCATTAGGACAATTCGAATGGAATGTTATGCCATTTGGATTAATGAATGCACCAACTATATTTCAACAAAGAATGGATAAGATAATTAGACCAATAAAGAACTTCTGCATTGTTTATGTAGATGATATTCTTATTCATAGTAAAAATCTAAAAGAACATATTGAACATCTTAAGAAATTCAACTATATTGCTAAAAAATATGGATTAGCCTTATCAGAAAGAAAAGCAGAAATAGCTAAGACTGAAATTGAATTCTTAGGATACATTTTTACTGAAGAAAAAATACTTCAACAACCCCATATTGGGAAGAAGATTATTGATTTTCCAGAAGAAAATAGAGATAAGAAAGAGTTACAAAGCTTTATTGGATTGTTAAATTATTCTGAGAAATTTATTAAAAACTGTGCAAAATACAAAGTCCACTTTACCAAAAAACTCAAAAAAGGAGTTGAATGGGAATGGACACAAGAAGATATAGAAATGATAAATAAAATTAAAAGAATATGTGAAAATTTACCAGAATTAAATATTCAAAATGATGACGATTTCTTTATTCTTGAAATTGATGCATCTTTATTACACTGGGGAGCAATTCTCAAAAGAAAAGAAAATCATAAAGAATTTATTTGTAATTCATTATGTAAATGCCCAGAAGAGCTTGTTGCTTATACTTCAGGTACATTCAAAGATGCCGAGACAAGGTATGATATTAATCGTAAAGAATGTTTAGCCGTTAAGAAAGGAGTAGCAAAATTTGAATCTTATTTGCTACCTAAGAAATTTCTTATTAGAACAGATAATACTCAGGTAAAACCATTATTAACAAATAAACTTGGAACGAGTGCAGCTGAAAGACCACTTATTAGAATACAAATGTGGTTTGTACCATTTAAATTTGATATTGTCCATATTAAAGGAAAAGACAATTTTATTCCAGATTTTTTAACCAGGAATGGAGCAAATCAGGAAGGAATTAGAGACATTGAAGTTCGAAATGAATATGAAGATTGCTGCTATGGAGTCCAAGATTACACTAATAGAAATGGCTGCTGTCAAGCCGATATCTGAGAAAGCCAATAAGGCTATATTACCGGAAGGCCCTAGTGCCAATAAATCTGAAGGCCTCAGTGCCAGTATTGAACCAGAAGCATTAAAGCTTCATAAACTATCAGTCCAAGAGAATACTACTTTGTCTCCCTCACAGGAGAAAAAATTAACAAAGGAAAGTATCTCCATACCAGAGCTAGATCGTTCAAATATCATCAAAGCCTGTAACACTCCCAGTGTTATGGATATCAAAAGTAAAAATGATTTTATTTTAGCATATGTACTATTCAATCTAGCCTATTGCTGGTTGACCAGTATTGGAGGTTGGATGAAAACTTTAACATATGGAACTTATAACAAAGTAAATTTATATCCAAGAGCCCCAGCCTATTGGGTTCATACTCTATTTGAAATGGGAAATATAATTTGTATTTACCCATCAGAATCTTTAAAGGAAATTTCGATGCTACCAAAAGAGGTAGTTCGAGCTATTGAAAGATATTGCCAAGTTCTTAAACATAAGAACATATACATCAGATTTTTCTCTGCTAGTCCCGAATGGGATAATGAAGAAGATAAGCTGCTGCCAGTTAGCCATGTCATAAGGATTGCCACTACTTCCAAGCATCTTCAGCCTGAGAAGAGTGAAATTCACGAAACCACACCAGAAGATGTCATCAATATGACAACTTTTCGTAGAGCAAAAGGATATAAAGAATAGTTTGAGCATCTTCAGAAAATTATTGAAGAAAATCAGAAAATTTGGATGTATGAGTCACAAGACCACTTGATTTACAGCAAGGTTGTGGCACCCATTAAGCAAGAAGATTGGCACTATCTTGATACATGGTGTGATCATATTTTTGGAGGAGACGCTAGTGGAACACAAAAGACAAAAAATGAGCTGTGTAAACAATTTTGGCGTTATCCAAACCATAAGTGTGAATGCTGTAGCAATGAAAAAGATGGCTCACCAATCTCACTAGATCCAGAGGAATTTCCGGATGAGTGGTTTGAGTCTCATATGGAAAAATAATGGACCCTCTTTATCATTACTTTATCAAAGTCACTTTGATAAAGAAAAACTGTGGGGTTTCACTTGCATTATTTTCCATATTAAGACAAACAACTTTAGGCCACAGTAAGATTCCCATTATCTTACACAGTAACACAACAATAATGAAGGACAGCCATAGAGCTTTTTCGAGTCTATAAAAGGAAGACTAATTCTCAGAAGAAGGCATCCAATCCTTAAGCAAAAACTTATTTCTCTCTAGTTTTCCAATCTTGTAGCCATTTCAGTTTCTCTCTTTCATTTGAAGCTTGTAATAAGGTAATCTCTATGGAGTTCTAAACTCTTTAGAGAGAGTACCAAGAGTGTAGCCGAAATATGTATGTATACTCTTTTATAAGAGATATTAGTGTGATGTGTTTATGAAATCAAAGTTGTTTGAAAACACTGTTTTCTTATCTCTATTATATTCTCAAAAGCTCTTATCTCACTTATACTCCAACGGTGAAAACTTTAAGGGTTAGTGCAAGTATCTTGTTGCCGTGTTGCCATATGTAGGCGTTTTAGGCGTTGTTAGAGAAAGCCATGAGAACCCTGTTACCATTCAAGGTGATGTTTTAACTAGGAGTTGAAAGGAAAACTGTGATTCCGTGTGATCCACTGTGAGATATGCAAAAGAGTCAGAGAGAAAACCAATAAGAGTGCGGAAGTCGTGTTGGACCATAACCCACTTTCTTAAACTCAAACAACACCGATCACTTATATCTGAGTATACTAACATATGGGAGCAAGCTCGAGGGAAATCTCATTGATATTATTCTGCATTTACCTTCAGCTTCATTACTGTAAGATCTTTCTTATCTATGTTAAATACTCGTATTAATATTTGCACACCTGCTATTTATTATGTTTTAGTTAATTGTATTCAAAAATTAGAAATTAACTGTGAAAGAGAAAGAGAAAAAATTAAACCATATTATAATCTGCTAGATTATTTTCTGAAAATTAATAGAAATATACCCGTGTCTTTTACAGAAAATATTGTTATAATTAATAGAGAAATTAATAAACTAGAAAATAAAATTAGAACACTAAAAGATTGTTTTGATAAAAAATATATAGATAAATACGAGCATAATTGGCTTTTTCATTTATTAGGAGAGATAAACAAAAACTATTCTATATTAGAAATAGAGAATCTTGACTTGAGTAAAGAGTAGAGGAAGGACTTTTAAGTCTTTTTCATCACTTTGTAAACCCAATTTGTCAAGCTACTTTGTACGTGTAGCATGGTCCAACTTTGGCAGTAGCTGTTTTGGTTTGTTGCCAACCACATACGTACATTTGTCTATTCATCTATTCAACTCCATCCACATACAAATAATTTTCATTCAATTATAATTTTCATTCAATTATCGTTTCCATATATTTTCTGCAAATTATGGTTCCCAAATAAACTGCCAGCCATGGGAGCTTCCTCATTTCCGTCGTTCAACCACCCCCTAATCTCAACAACCGTATTTGAAAAACCCATTTTTCAGATTCCTTTAACTCAGAAATTAACTTCACATGTCCCTGTAGTTCTAAGCAAGAAAGGAAATTTAAAGAGTTTTAAAGCCATTTCTCCAACTGTCCTATCTACTGAAGAATCTGAAAATTCTTCATCCCCTGATCAAGAAACTGAAGAAGAGAAATTTGATTGGTTTGCACAATGGTACCCAGTGACGCCAATTTGTGATCTTGACAAAAGAAGACCACATGGGAAGAGGGTGTTGGGGATTGACATAGTGATTTGGTGGGATAGAAATGAGAATAAATGGAAAGTGTTTGATGATAGTTGTCCTCACAGATTGGCTCCATTGTCTGAAGGAAGGATTGATCAATGGGGTAGGCTGCAGTGTGTGTACCATGGATGGTGCTTTGGTGGCTCTGGTGACTGCAAGTTCATCCCTCAAGCACCCCGGGACGGCCCTCCGGTGAACAATAATCTCTTAATGATCAAAAGCATAAATTTACTGAATTATGTTGTGTTTAATTTCTGCTAGAACATTTAAGTTTTGATGCACTATGAATTGCTGCTGCTAACTATGTGGGCTAAAATTTGGTGTTTTTCAACACGGCTTTAGAACTATTTTTCCTTTTCTTTTCTTTAGCAGAAAGTGAAGATATTTTTTGTTATTAGTAAATACAAGTAAGATATTTATTCAATAACAAAATGAACTCATAATAAAAAGGAACATAACAGCAACAAAAAAAAAAAAAAAAAAAATTCCACAGATTAACAACTAATTTTCTATTGTGATACATATAGCCGTCAGCATGTGCTCTAACGAGAAATAAGTGCTAAAGATTAGGACTATTTAAGGATAGCATTCAGACTATTTCTGCACTTCGCACATATGCCTGTTATCATAAGTCATAACTAGTTTAGTGTTAGAAATGGATGTTCAGATAAGCAACTGCAGTTAGAAAATGACAGAATAAAATAAGAGTAAGGCTATCTATAGCACCACCGGAGTAGGTGGCAACATATGTGATATTAGGCCCATGTCTTCCATTTTTTCAAAACTCTTTTTCCTACATACTCATTCTCAACTACACATTCACACAGTACATAAACCCAGAAAAACTTTTTCCCTACTTTTAAACCACACATTCTCCAAACAATTCACCATTCAAAACAATGTTTTTCCAAAAAAAAAAGTCACAAAACAAGGGCTAAATGATAGATTCATTTAAATGCAAGGAGGTATGGTCCATTTAAATGGATTTATTATATGTTGTCACCTAAACTGGTGCTCTAACACTAATGAGGCTGCATAGTATTATTCAAAATAAAATGCTTCTTTTGAGAAAATCATTCACTATTTTTTTAGTAGAGATTCGCGACAGAGAAAAGTAAAGGTCGTGTAATGCTTGGATCCATATTCTTGCAAAGTAATGTACACTTTGGACCTCTGTAGCACAGACACTTCAATTAGGGTAGCGTACCCGTGTCGGATACGAGTCGATACCGACACTTCTCTGTCACTCTACCGTAATCATTTTTCTTTTTATATTAGAAATATTATATATTGTTAATTCAAAGTTATTAGCAAGTAATAAATAGGTACTCATGTTTAAAATATTTAAACAAGAAAAATTAATAACAAGTATAAAACTATATAAATGAATTTTTTTTAAAAAATTTAATTAACGTGTCGTGTCTGTACTTTTTTTAAAAATCGTGTGTCATGTCCGTGTCTGTCATCATTTAAATTAAGAGATAGATTGGTTCTGCAGGTTCACACTTCCTCGAAAGCATGTGTAGCTGTGTATCCAAGTTGTGTACTAAATAATATTCTTTGGTTTTGGGCAAGCTCTGATCCGCTATATAAAGATATTCTATCAAAGAAAAAGCCTCCCTACATCCCAGAACTTGATGACCCGTCATTCTCCAATACGATGATATGCAGAGATTTACCCTATGGGTACGTTGTTCTTTTCTTTTCTTTTTGGTAATGAATTTTTGTACACCATATTTTAAACCACTCTGCATGGATTCAAAATAAAAAGTATTTCATCCATTGCCAACACTTCCTCGGTCGAGCCCGTCGCATCAGGTTGCCTAGTACGGTTTATCTCTCATGTGTAGTTTGCGAGTTACTGCACATGGAGCGAGATTTACCCAGTGCGCACTCACGGGGAGCGGCCGTGGGTTCCTACGTCGACAAAAAAAATAAAATAAAAATAAAAAGTATTCCATTTGACTGTGATAAACTTCACACTGGCTCTAGCTATTCTTGTTCACCAATTAAGGGGAAAAAAAGACAAATCTTGCATTCCCCTGTGCTTCCCCACAAGAAAAAGAAATAAAATCTAAGAAGCACAAAAATGGAATCGCAGTTAAGCAAGAGATGACAAGGACTTCTGGCAAAAAATTAGATGAAATTCAATTGTGATGGCTCGGTGGGTGGCCCGAAAAGTCGATTCCTGATTCATTTACTTTTATCTGATGAATGTTCCAACAACTGACTGTGAAGTCAAATGGTGCATATAAAATTTGGGGACCTGCCTTTTGTTATTCTTGACAGTTGCATTGGCATTTTCAGGTATGAAGTTCTGATTGAAAATCTTATGGACCCTGCTCATGTCCCATACGCACATTATGGAATAATGAGAATCCCAGACACGCCAAAGAGATGAGTATATCTGTGCATGACTTAACTGCTGACATGTTTGTCTTTTGAATTTCACATGGCTAACACTAAGGGTACTGCACTCTGAAGGCTGATAGGGAAGGCGGCAAACCACTTGAAATGACTATAGAGAAACTAGACATAAACGGGTTCACCTCAAAGCAATTACTTGTGAACAGCTATTTTATTCCACCATGTATGTTCTACGGTGCTTTCAGTTCAGGAGGGGGTTCAAGTAAGAAGTCCCCGTTATCTTCTGGAACCACAGAGGTAATAAATTGGATATTTTCACAATAATGAGTTTTGATTGCTTAATAACTTGTGTCTATAATTTCTCTGCATTTCTTTAGTAAAATGTATTTTCCTTCACGCAGGAGCCACCATCATCCGTACCTATGAAAAAAATGTTTCTACTTTTCTACTGTATTCCAGTAAGTCCGGGTAATAGCAGGTTGATACTCGCCACTTCGAGAAACTTTGGGGCCTGGATGGAGCGATTTGTTCCACGTTGGTTCAATCATATCAGGCAAAACTTAGTTTTAGATTCGGATCTATATCTTCTTCATATGGAGGTTAACTTTGACTCTTGTTCTTGTTGCTGATTACTTTTAATTCTAATAGTTGATAATCTTTGTCTATTTTCCAATTTGGCTGCAATACACAACAAATATCTGCTGAAAGTGCTGGGATCCTAACCGTATGAAGACATTTATTATATTATTCGACGATTAAGAATTGAAGATAAGACACCTATTTAGATGAACAAATACAGCATTATTCTTTTTGTAACTCTGTATTCTATTAAAGTTAGTTGAAAATGTGAAGAATAAAGAAGGAAACCAGCAAATGCGTCATTAACCAAAACAAGTTTCCTGATAGAACATTGAGTGTCACGGGTGTCATAAAAATAGAGAGAGAACAACATGAAACGCCTGTTTGGTCCTCTTCACGAGAATCCATCCCTTGACCTATGAGTATAGTAATTCAATTTTATCTTTTCTAAGAGTCCTTATATTTGAGAAGGCTTCTCATATATAGTATCACTGTATATTTTCTATTTGATAAATTCTCCAGATTGCAATTTCTATTGTAATGTAAGATACAATAATATAATTCTTTGTAAAGATGTACATCTAGTGTCCTTATTCATTTATTCTTTCTGTAGGATCGCAAGACAATGGATGTTGGCCCTCTCAATTGGCATAATTCTGGCTTTGTGCCTACTAAGGCAGATGCTAATGTGATTGCCTTCAGAAGGTGGTTAAACAAATATGGAGGCACTCAAGTTGACTGGGGAAAAAGGTTTAGCAGATTACTCCCGCCAACTCCTCCTAGAGATCAGCTGTTTGATAGGTAATCCTTAAACCACGTCGTGTACTGTCGAAACCATTGTTGTATTTCTGTCTGCATTTCTGTTTCTCGTTTTATTCATAACTGCTTTCGAAATTGGGAACCACAGAACGTGAATCTAGATTGCTAACAAGACTCGAGAGAAGTGTGTGTTTTTCTTCTCAAAGATTCATCTTTGATTTTAATTGGTAAGAATCAATGCGAATGGAAGGGATTGCATTTTCACATTACACGCTTTTTGCTATCTTTTCAGGTATTGGTCCCATACGGTGAATTGCAATAGTTGCTATCTTGTATATAAACGTCTCAATGCACTTGAGGTCGCGCTTCAAGTCATCTCCATTGCTTCAATTGGAATAGTTGCTGCAGGCAAGCATGGTATTATGTCTGTGGCTGCGAGGAACACCCTGGCATCCATGGCTGTACTATGCTTTGTGGCTTCGAAATGGTTGTCTCACTTTATCTACAGAACTTTTAAGTACCATGATTACGACCATGCCTTCCGCTGAGACTGCCTGTATCAAACAATGTTATAAATTTGCGACTGATATAATGATCATGTGACATTTACAGCTTTGTGTATATATAAAGTTAGAAACGTGGAATAGCTGAGTTTTTGCCTTTGTTTTCTGATTAGCTACAAATGAATGAAGTACAAAACATTAGGGCTGGGCAAAATGTCCGAACCGAACCGAACGGGTTTTCTTAAATTAAAAATCCGAACAGGTATCCGAATCGAGAACCGACGGGTTTGGTTCGGTTCTCGGTTGTAGACCAAGAACCGAAGAATCGAATAAGAACCGAATTTTTTTTTTGACAATTGGGCATTTGGGCTTCAAGTATATTGAATATAACCCAAATCGACCAACATAAAAAAAAATGGAAAAAAAAAAACCACTAAATATAAAAGGGATAGAGACCTAGAATTTTCGGTCTTCTCTTCTTCAAAAACCGACCAACATAAAAATAATTGCAAAAAAAAAGCCATTAAATATAAAAGGGAAAGAGCCCTAGAATTTTCGGTCTTCTCTTCTTCTTCTTTCTCCAGTCCATTCTCGCCGCATAACATGTTTCTCATTCAGTCATGAGTCATTTTCCCACACTAAGTTGGAGTACTCTCGTATTTATTCTTTTCATATTTAAGAGACGTGAGATTTTACCCTTTTAACACTGACAGTGTTTTCGTTCTTTTATCGTGTTTACAATTACAAGTTTTCTAAGCCTTCCAAGAGCTTTGCACAGAGATTTTCAACTCTAGTTGCTGGATTCTTTTTCTTTACATGGTACTCAAGAAATTGTTAATATTTTAATGGTATATGGCAAGTCAAGCAATCGATGATTACATTACATAGTTGGTAAGTATTTTTAATACTTTAAATTATTATGTTCATTTGTAAAAGTTAAGATTGAACCTGATCAATATTCACACACAGATTCACTCGGTGAAAGTACTGAGCACGTTGGGATTACCTCACTTCTCACAATATTTTCAGAAAACATGAATGATTTTGGTATCACTTCTCAAAATAGAGAACATAGTTAGATACTTTTATATGTTACCTTTTGGTGGTAAGCAGTAACTGTTTGAGGGAAGTAGCAAAAAAAATTGTGATATATATTGTTAGTACTAAAGTGTTAGCATTTTGTGAAAACTTTCTAATATGTTATGGATTAATTATTCAAGATGCACTGACAAAGTTTTCTAAATGTATTTATATAGTATTATTATAAATGTTAAAAAAATTTATTATAGTAGGAACCGAACGGAACAGAACCGGACCGAACTGAACCGAACCAAACCCGAACGGTTCCACAATTATATCTGGAACCGACGGTTCCATTTACTAAATACTTGAAAATTTCTGGAACCGAAAAAATCGAACCGAACCGACCCGCGTCCACCCCTACAAAACATTACTGGTATTTTAAAGTTGAGAGATGCTTGGAGTATAGAAAAATATTTCACGAAAGTTCACGGGTAAGACACATGGGTGGGGCCCGCGCAATTTATTATTATTATTTTTTTAATAAATGTGGGGCCGGCCCCTTGTGAGTGGCTGTAAGCCACCTGTGAAAACTGCCCCTATACTTGGGGAATTATCCTTTAAAGTTTGTTTGTATGCTAATAAGTTATCTCCAAATTTTACATAATTTATATGTTTCTGTTAAACAATTGAAAGAAAAGAAAGGGAAAAAGGGAGGCTAGGGTTTCATTTATAATGCATAATGAAAAGTGAATACAAAATCTACATATAGAGAGACTATATATAGTCTAAAATAAGGAAAACTAAAAAAACTATTCTACCCTTAATAAATAATAAAATAAAATAATACTATATTTCTTAACATCTCCCCTCAAACTCACGATGCGGCAGTTACAAGCATCGAGAGTTTGCCAACTAGAAAATGAAAACGAGAAATAGAATGCGCCTTAGTAAAGAAATCTGCAAGCTGCAAAGAAGAAGGAACAAAAGGCAAAGTAATTGTGTCATGCTTGAGATGATGACGAGTAAGGTGACAATCGATCTCAATGTGCTTAGTCTGTTCATGAAAAACCGAGTTGTGGGCAATCTGAATAGAACTCTGGTTGTCGCAATACATAGGAGTAGGATGAGAAAGAAAAACTCTCATATCTTCAAGTAACCAACGTAGCCAAACAATCTCTTTGGTAGTAGATGACATAGCACGATATTCTGCTTCGGTTGAAGATTGAGAAACAATAGATTGTTTCTTGCTCTTCCAAGAAATAAGAGAATCACCCTAAAAAATACAGAAACCAGTAACAGACTTGCGATCTGTGGGATCACTGCCATGATCAGCATCAGAGTATGCACGCAGCTCCAAGGAAGATGTGGATGGAAGTAAAAGACTCTGAAAGACTGTACCCCGAAGATACCGCAAAATACGAAGAACAGCTGCCCAATGAACTGTAGTAGGAGAAGCAACGAACTGACTAACAACATGAACAGCATATGCAATATCTGGACGAGTAATAGTGAGATATACCAAGCTCCCAACAATAGTATGATATAAAGTAGGATCCGACAAAGGTAGACCATCAGAAGAAGAATACTTTGCATTAACCTCAATGGGAGTATCAACAGTCTTATTATCAGTAAGTTTAGCCCGCTCAAGAATATCTGCAACATATTTTGACTGAGAAAGAAGATAACTTCTAGGTGAGCAGGCTACTTCAATACTCAAGAAATATCGTAGAGAACCCAAATCTTTCATTTCAAACTATCTAGCTAACTTTGTTTTCAAAACTGAAATACCATCAATATCATCACTAGTAATAATCATGTCATCAACATATAAAGATAGAATGATACGACCTGTATCAGTGCACTTAACAAAAAGAGCAGAATCATAACTACTAGAAGTAAATCCAAGGGAAGAGATCACAACAGAAAATTTCTCAAACCAAGCACGAGGTGCTTGTTTGAGACCATATAACGCTTTCTTTAGCTTGCAAACATACCCAGAATCATGTGAAACACCAGGAGGGGGTGCCATATAAACTTCTTCTTAAAGATCTCCATTCAAGAAAGCATTTTTAACATCAAGTTGAGAGATACGCCACTGACGAACGGAAGCTACTGCAATAAGAGTACGAATAGTAGTCATTTTTGCAACATGAGCAAATGTTTCCTTATAATCCATACCGTACTGTTGAGAGTACCCTTTCGCAACCAACCGAGCTTTGTATCGCTCAATTGATCCATCAGAATTAGTCTTGATCTTATACACCCAACGACAACCCACAACACTCTTACCAGGAGGTAGAGGAACCAAATCCCAAGTACCAGTCTTATGCAAAGCAGAAAGTTCCTCATCCATAGCTTGCTGCCAAAGAGGATCAAGAATTGCCTCTTTATAGGAAGAGGGCTCAGAGAGACAATGAATAGAAGCTAAAAATGAAGTAAAAGATGAAGAATAACAAGAATAAGCAAAATCTGGTAACTTTGTAGACTTACGAATGCGTGTGGATTGACGTAGAGGTGGATCCACAATCTCAGACGGAGCTTGAGGGACCGTAGGAAAAGAGGGACCTCCAGGTGTACCGGAGAGTAAAGTGTCAGTACCTGCAGAATGATCAATACGAGTTGGTTGTAAACATAATGGGGTAAGAACATGAGAAGGGGTATTTGAGGTACTGGGAACCTGAGATGACAAACTATTAGAATCGTCAGAAAATGGATCTATACGAATAAGATCAGATCTAGTCAAATTATGAGTAGTGGATGGAATAGAAAAGAAAGGTATATGCTCGAGAAAAACAACATGACGAGACACATAAAGTTTCTGAGTTGTTGGATCAAAACAACGATATCCTTTTTTACCTTCACCATAACCAAGAAAGACACAAATAGCAGATCGAGATGACAACTTACTACGTTCTACATGAGGACGAAGAACGAAACAAGTACAACCAAAAACTCTAAAGAAAGAATAATCAAGGGCATACCCATACAACTTTTCGAAAGGGGAAAGACCTGAAATATGAGAAGATGGAATTGTATTAATCAGACCTACAGCAGTAAGAACAGCTTCACCCCAAAACACACTAGGAACAGAAGAAGACAACAAGAGAGAGCAAGCAGTTTCAACAATGTGCCTATGTTTTCTTTCAGCAACACCATTTTGCTCAGGAGTATCAGTACACGAAGTTTGGTGAATGGTTCCATCTAAGGCAAGAAGCTCACAAAATCTATTAGAAGTGTATTCCCCACCCAAATCACACCTAAAACATTTGATAACAGCAGAATGTTGAGTTTTGACAAGAGAACGAAATGTTGAGTATATCTCAAAGAATTCAGAACGATGTTTCATTAAATAAACCCAACAATAACGAGTATAATCATCAATAAAGGAAACATAATATCGAGACCCTCCTTTTGTGGTAACAGGAGAAGGCCCCCATACATCAGAATGAATCAAATCAAAAGGAGAAGAAGAAACAGAAATAATTCGATTAAAAGGTAAAGCTGAAAATTTTGCCAGTTTACATCCACTACAATCAGAAATATCACAATGTTGCAAATTTCCTAACGCTCCAGTGGAAGACAAAAATCTTAAACGAGAAGACGAAACATGACCTAAACGAGAATGCCATAAATAAAAACTAGAAGAAGAAGGACTCAAACGAAAAGAAGACAAATCAACACCAGTAGTAGAAGCAGCAACTGGCACTTTTAGCTCATCCAAAATATATAGTCCACCCTTCCTACGGCCTGTCCCAATCAGCTTCTGAGATTGCAGGTCCTGCATATAACAAGAAGAAGAGGAAAATGTGACTAAATTACCAGAATCACATAACTGACCAACAGAAGCAAGATTTAATGTGAGTTTCGGTATATGATAAACATTAGGGAGAGACAAGTGAAGTGTGACAACAGAACCAACACCTGCTAAAGGTATAGGAGTGCCATCAGCAGTCATGACAGGAATAGAAGACGAAGGAGACACAGAAGCAAAAGATGAAGAATCTGGAGACATATGATGTGAAGCACCAGAACCCAAGACCCATACAGAATGTGACATACCTGAAGAATCATGATGCAACTGACCTACGGAAGGAGAGTAAGCAGACATAGCTTGTGGCTGTAAGGAGAGAAACTTCTAAAATTGCTCAGCCAGAGTACTAGGATCGATGAAGAGACCTGATGAAGCTGTTGCTGCAGTATTAGACTGTGGTGGTCTATAGCCATGAGGTGGTCTATGAGCATTCGATTATGACTAGTTGCCAGGCTTCCAAGCTTGAAATTGTTGCTGTGATTGATCCTGATGTCTCAACTTAGGACACTGAGCCTTCCAATGACCTTTATGCTTACAGAAACTGCACTCATCGTGGGCAACACTTTCGTAAAACTTATTCTGATTATGAAAGAGTGACTTAGAAGGCACTGCTAACACGGAAGGATTAGAAGCAGAAAGGATTATCTTTTCAGAATAAGACCTGAGACGTATTTCTTCCGCCAATAGCTCACTAACAACTGAGTCAACAGAAGGAAGTGGAGAACGATGCAAAATTGAACCTCTAAGTCCCTCAAAATCACTGCGAAGTGCAGTTAAAAACTGCACCAACCGTTGCTGCTCTCTACGAGCAATATAGGGTGCACATGCCTTTAATTCGTCCGATTCTGTAAGAGCCAATTGATCCCAAAGATCTGTCATAGCAGAATAAAACTCCTGAATACTCATATTTTTCTGCTGAAGAGCTCGTATGCCATTCTCCAATTGATACTGCTTCGCAAAATTTGACTGAGTGAATAACCTTTGCAGATGATCCCAAACCTCCTTTGCTGTCTCATATTTTGCTAACTCTCTACCTATGGAATGCTCAACAGAATTGTTAATCCAAGTAATGATTTTCGAATTATTTGATTCCCAAGTATCTACCAAACCAGCATAATCCTCATCGGTATTCTTAGGTTTCACAAAAGTTCCACTAATGTATCCCCACATCTTTTTACCCTTAAGAAAGTTTCTCATCACATAACTCCAATACGAATAATTCTTTCCATCCAACTTCACACTCACAGACTGAAGCGAATCGTCTCTTTCAGTAGCCATAATCAAAGAATAAGTAAAAACAGATCTCAAAAAAAATGAAAATGAAATACCAGATTGCAAAATGGAAAGAAAACTCTATCGAACTTGTCTCGAAATCACCAAAAAAAAAAAAATTAGTTGGATCCGCGAAAGCTGTGTTTGAGATTAAACTTTGTCCCATGAAATTTTGCTCTGATACCATGTTAAACAATTGAAAGAAAAGAAAGGGAAAAATGGAGGCTAGGGTTTCATTAATAATGCATAATGAAAAGTGAATACAAAACCTACATATAGAGAGACTATATATAGTCTAAAATAAGAAAAATTAAAAAGACTATTTTACTCTTAATAAACAATAAAATAAAATAATACTATATTTCTTAACAGTTTTAAGCAAGTAGCCCGCCGAGAAGTTGGAAAGATAGGACCGACATCAAGGATTGCCTTTTTTTAGGTATTTAACAAACTATATTTGACAAAAATAATAATAATAATATTAACAGTCATGAAAATAGCAACCATGTCACCATCCCGATAAAAGACGTGAACTAACTGTGTATCTTTCAAGAATTTGATCAAGGGCATTAATCCAGCAGTACATAATTGTTTTTGGTTTGATGCCAGCCACACGCATTTATGTATTCGTCTCTTCAATTCAATCCACACAAATAATTTGCACTCCATTATCTTTCCATATATTTAACCTGAAATTATAGAAAGTTTTATTACCCAAAAAAACTTGCCAGACATGGAAGCTCTCAGAGCTTCCTCTTTCACGTCATTCACCTACCCACTGATTTCAAGAACCATATTTGAAAAACCCATTGTTCAGATTCCTTTAACTCAGAAATTAACTTCACATGTTCCCACAAATCTCAGCAAGAAAGCGAAGTTCAAGAATTTTACAGCCATTTCTCCAACTGTCCTATCTACTGAGGAATCTGAAAATTCATCATCGCCTGATCAAGAAACTGAAGCAGAAAATCAAGAAGAGAAATTTGATTGGTTGGCACAGTGGTACCCAGTGATGCCAATTTGTGATCTTGACAAGAGAAGACCTCATGGGAAGAGAGTATTGGGAATTGACATAGTGATTTGGTGGGATAGGAATGAGAATGAATGGAAAGTGTTTGAAGATAGTTGTCCTCACAGATTGGCTCCTCTGTCCGAAGGAAGAATTGATCAATGGGGTAGGCTGCAATGTGTGTACCATGGCTGGTGTTTTGGTGGTTCTGGTGATTGCAAGTTCATCCCCCAAGCACCCCGGGATGGCCCTCCGGTGAAAAATAATCCTTAAATGAGTGATAACATAAATTTACTGAACTGTGTTCTCTTAATTGCAGCTAGATCATTTTAAGTTTTGATGCTTGCAGCTTCTGACCATGGGGACTTTTATTTGTTTCTTTTAACACGGCTTTAGACCTATTTTTCCTTTATTCTGCTTTAGACGAAAATGAAAATATTTGTTGTTAATTTCATGATAATTATTAATGTGACCTACAGATTAAATTGATAACAGTAACAATGAAAAAATAGTTCTGCAGTGTTTCAAAGAACAAAGACACAATTTCTTCGTTCAAATTTTCATTTGAAAATGAGTTTTCTTGTACATGAGCCACCTTTTTCAAGAAATAGCCTGAAAAGTGGAATAACTCATCATAGATGTAGGAAAAGGTCTTGTTTGGTATAGAATGAGCCTTTTCTGATAGTACAGAATATCCTAAGCATTTGAACTACCATTAAAGTTAAAAAATTCTTGATCATGACACAACATACCTGTGCCTTGCTCTGTTTGTGTGTATGAGTGTTTGCATAATGGCTTCTAGACAATAACTAATTTCGTTTAAAATGAGAAAATTCATTGGTTCTGCAGGTTCACACTTCTAAGAAAGCATGTGCAGCTGTATATCCAAGTTGTGTACAAAATAATATTCTTTGGTTTTGGGCGAATTCTGATCCGTTATATGAAGATATTCATTTGGAGAAAAAGCCTCCCTACATCCCAGAACTTGACGACCCATCATTCACCAATATGATGATGTCCAGAGATATACCCTATGGGTATGCTATTGTTTGCTTTTCCGTTTTGTTACAGAATTTTAATGAATCGTGTTTCAAAGCACTCTGCACGGAATCAACATAGAATTTTCCATGTGACTGTTATAACCTTCACACTGGCTCTCAGTGTTCTTGTACATCAATTAAAGGAAAAGATAAATCTTGCATCCCTTTGCTTCCTCACAAGAAAAGGGAAATAATTTCTGAGAATCGGAAAAATGGAACTGCAGAAAGAGATAACTAGTACTTATGTGAAAAAGTAAGATGAAGAAATTCAATTATGATCGCTCGAGGGACAGAAAAGTTGATACCTGATTCACTTATTGTTATCTGATGAAAGTTCCAACAACTAACTGCGACATTACATGGTGCATGGATATTAAATCGAGCATCAAAACATCAAAACGTGGACCTGTTTAGTGTTATTCTTTACAGCTGCATTGGCATTTTCAGGTATGAACTTCTGATTGAAAATCTCATGGACCCTGCTCATGTCTATTACGCTCATCATGGAATTATGAGAGTTCCAGAAACTCCAAAGAGATAAGTAAATCTGTGCACGACTTACTTCTAACATGTTTTCCTTTGAATTTCACATGGCTAACAGTAAGTATCCTGCACTCTGAAGGCTGATAGAGAAGGAGGCAAACCGGTTGAAATAAGTTTACAGAAACTAGACATAAACGGTTTCACTGCAAAAGCAACTGGGAACAGCAATTTTGTTGCACCTTGTCTCTACTACAGTTTTTACAGTCTTGGAGTGGATCCAAGTAAGCAGTCCACATCATCAGTTGGAACCACAGAGGTAATTAGTTTATATTTTCATCGTCTCTAGTTTTGATTGCTTAATAAGTAATCTTTAATTTCACTGTATTTCTTTAGCAGTATGTATTTTCTTTCATGCAGGAGCCATCATCACCGGTTACACAGAAAAGAGCGCTTCTAATTTTCTACTGTATTCCAGTTAGTCCGGGTAATAGCAGGTTGATATTTGCTTCTCCAAGAAACTTTGGGGTGTGGATAGATCGAATTGTTCCACGTTGGCTCTTTCATATCGGACAAAACTTAATTCTGGATTCAGATCTGTATCTTCTTCACGTGGAGGTGAATTTTAACTCAATTTTTTTACGAATTACATTTTATCGTAATATTCAACTTACTTAAATAACTTCTGAAACTAAGCACTAGGATCCTATACATGATTATGAAACATTGACAAATAAGTAGATACTTAAATGTTTTGTGTCTATGCTATCTTTCTCTCTTTGAATATGATCAGGGTGGCCTGATGTTCTTATTATCAGGGCATTTAAATTTAAGTAGGTACATCATTTGAATAAACTCGTGTAGTGTATGTAAACAGATTATCAAAAGAAGGCAAGCAAGTCACTGGGCGGCAAATGTCGTTTTTCCCTCTAATATATCTAACGATGCATTTCCTTGCTTGTGCTTATTTTGTTGGCAGCATGATTTTTGTGGTAACACTATTACCTACTAAAGGTAGTTGAAGATGTGAAGAATTGAGAAAGAAATCATACAAACGCATCCCAAATAAGTCTTGATATAACATCGAGGTTTAAGGATGTCATAGAAAACAAACCTATTTCGCGGTACCAGGGGCGGAGCTAGCTTGTCGAAGTAAGGGGGTCCCAAAGTTGAAGGGGTGCGGGCCCACGGGGGTTTGCCCCCGAATATTCTTTTTTTTGAAACATTGTCTGTTAAAATGAGAAAAGTGCGCACAATGTGATAGAAAAACTAATCCCTGAATGAACTTCTGATGTAAAACATTGTTGACTCAAGTCTTTATAAAGACTGTTCTACTTTTTCGGGTTTCTTCCTTGTTGCCTTGCACTTCTAATGTATTTTCCATGTTTCATAGCATTTACTTAAGTAAATAATTGGTTTTACAAGTGCTCATTTTTTAAAGAGGTGTTTTTCATTATATAACTTTAGTTAAGTGTAAAAGATCATGACGTGGAAACTTAGAAGAAATAAACTTTGTCCTTATACTTGGTTAGTTTATTGTTCTTTGGACTTTGGAGATCTATTACCCTAAATAGAAAATGAAATTGAGAGAAAAATTAATGATCTTTAGAAGTGTCATTTATTTGTCATTTTGTTGTAAATATTAACTCGTAGTACAACGTCAGACATGAGAACTAGCTAATATTTTCGACTATTAGCTAACTATATATTGACTTTCGACTTGTCTCTTTTCATGGCAGTAGTTTTAGGATTCATTATACATAAATAAATATTTTTTCTCTATAATCTTTTAAATTAAAACATATTGGTTGAAGTTTTTAATTTCAAATGTCATCATTCTCATCCAATGTTACCATCCATTTTCAGAACCATATTTGAGAACATATCCGATAATTACTTTTAACACCAACACCAATACAAAATGGTAATTAAAAAAAAAAAAGTCAAAAAATTGGGTGGGTGGGTGGGGGGGGTCCGGGTCCCTGGACCCCCCCCCCCCCGCCCCTGCACGGTACTCCACCTTATGATGAACAATTGCTAGACCGTTGAGTGTATTAGTCGAGTTTTATCATTTCTAAGATCCCATTTGCTTGAGAAGGCTTCTCATGTATGTATATTTTCTTTGTGATAAAATCTGTAGATTGGTCAATGTTAAATTCTTGATCGTTATGTAAGAATACAATCATATAGTACTATGGAAAGACATACATCAAATGAGCTGATTCATTTATTGTTTCTTTAGGAATGCAAGATAACGGATGTTGGCCCTCTCAATTGGCATAAATCTGGCTTTGTGCCAACTAAGGCAGATGCTCTTGTGGTTGCCTTCAGAAAGTGGTTAAACAAGTATGCGGGCACTCAAGTTGACTTTGGAACAAAGTTTAGCAAACTACTCCCACCAACCCCTCCTAGAGAGCAGCTGTTTGATAGGTAAATCCAGAGGGCTCAAACTGAGTCTACTCCAGCTAACTAAGACCAAAATATAAAGTTGGCTTCATTTTCTTTGATAAACCGTATCATATGCTATAGAGACCATAGGCACTGTGCCACTATATGGAGCTTAATTATATTATTTAACCATGTAATCTCCTTGTTGGAAAAAAAAGTCTTTATGCCCAAGTGGACATAGATCTTACATTGAGGGTGAAGGACTATAAATTTATGTGTTTCTGTGCGTGTTTATGTTTTTCATTTCATTTATCAATAATCTAGAGATAGGAATTAGGGCTTAATCCAGAATATGAATGGAGCTTGCTAACAAAATTCATTTTGTCACTTTTTTTTTTTTTTTTTCCTTTCATTTATCAATCTCGAGATTGAATTAGGGCTTAATCCAGAATATGAATGGAGCTTGCTAAAAAAATTCACGTGTCACTTTTTTTTTCCCCACAAATATTGAGTGGTACTGTTTTAGGAGTTAAAAATTTTACACGTTCTGCTTTCATTTTAATTGGTAGAATCAATGCAAATGGACAAGATTGAAGTATGCATGTTCGCTCTTCCAGTTAAATGACACGATTTTTGTGATTGTTTCAGGTATTGGTCCCACACAGTGAATTGCAGTAGCTGCAGTCTTGCGTACAGAGGTCTCAATATACTTGAGATTGTGCTGCAGGTCATCTCCATTGCTTCAATTGGAATAGTTGCTGCAGGGAAGCAGGGTATTATGTCTGCGGCTGCAAGGAACAGCCTTGTATGCATGGCTGTTCTGTGCTTTGTGGCTTCGAAATGGTTGTCTCACTTTATCTACAAAACTTTCCGATATCATGATTACGACCATGCCTTCCGCTGAGACTGCTTGTAACAAACAATGCCATAAATTTGTAGTTGATATCGGGATCATCTAACATTTACAATTTTGCATATAAAGAAAGTTAGAAACGTGGAATTGTGAATTTTGCCATTGTTTTTTGCTTAATGCAACGTCAATGGACTGCAGTATATTATAGGTGTTTTAAAAGTTTGTTTCATAAAAGGGTGTTCTAAGTGCAATTTATCTCCGAACTTTACATGATTTATTCAAATGATTCTGCTTGAGATTAGTTCTATGGGATGTCCATGTCTCAAGATAATATGTTTCTCTGTTACTTTGCTGTAAAAATGCACGAAAATTGATAACATGATAATTGCCTTTTCTAAAACCCATTTTAAACCTACTTAGCAATGGCTGCTTGACACATATTTTGCTCTCTGAGTCTTGCATAGGGCAGTCAACATCACCTTGTGTCACGGGCTGCAGCTTTTTTTAAACCTCGTGTTGTAAATATTTATTTAATTCGTAAAATAGTTAGAAAATAAAAAAGAAAAAGTGTGATTCTGGAGCCAAATGATGTTTACTCCCATCATTTGAGTTTTTGTTCCGAAGTCTATTATAGGGGGTATTGGTCTTTCAAACATTTTCAAGCTTTCTAGTGTTTTCCCCTTGCACTAGCCATTATAATTTCCTGCTTTCGTCTATTGTAATTTTCAGCTTTCTAGCAATCAACGAAGAAGTAATTTCTATTGTGTTCAATTTCATGTTGCAAGCTTTCTTAAAATTGTAATCAAATTTACTTTCGTCCCGACAGGATCGAGAAAAAGCGGAAGGTAGTTTAGCGGAGCAGACTACTGCCGCACGATGTCCCTTTTTGTGCTAAGAAGAAAGATTACCCGTGAAAGTTGGTATCAGAGCTGCGGCTCGAGATCTCGTTAAGAAAGCTATGGAAATTGACCTAAATTCCTCGAACACCACAGAGGTGGTAGATGTTCAAAAGAGGAACACCCGACAACGTTTGGAGGCGGTTGAGGTGACAAACACTAGGTTGTGTTTTGCCATGGAGAACTTCGGGGATAAGGTCGAGGCGGCACAGACGGAAAATCGAGAATTACGCATCCAACTAGATGAATGCCAGAGGCATGCACAGCTATGACTGATATTGTTGCTATCATACCTGAGTTGCATGATGAGATGGGAGCGTTGAGAACTCAGTTACTAGTTCTTCAACGCGCAATTGGCAACAGACAAGTCGTCGCACATGAGCCGGTGCATAGGCTCAGAATTCCAGAATCGTGTATCTACGGAGGTTGAGAACTTCTTAGTCGATATGGAACAATACTTTCTTGCGGCTTCGATCAAGGATGAAGCGAGAAAGGTTACAACAGCTACCATGTATCTAGGTGGAGATGCAAAGCTATGGTGGCAAACAAAGTACGTGGATATTCAAGCCAACAGGGTCCGAATTGATTCTTGGGATCTTCTCAAAGAAGCTATTAGATCTCGATTTTTCCCAGAGAATGTGGTATACGAGGCACGTCGGGCCTTACGAGAACTGAAACACACAAGCTCCATCAGGGAGTATGTGAAGGCCTTCTCGGGGCATATGTTGAATATCAAAGATATGTCAAAGAAGGATAAGTTATTCACCTTCATGGAAGGGTTAAAATCGTGAATGCACACGGAACTTCAGAAACAGAAGGTCACTGATTTGAGCGCGGATATAGGAGTTGCCGAATGTGCAAGTGACAATCAACCCGAGTCGAGAGAGGATCGACCTTCGGGAAATAGTCAATCTGTTGAAGGTGGAAGGAGACCTTACAGACCCAACTCGAACTCAAATGGGAGATAGCGTTACTCTCAGAATAGGGGAGGACCCTATCAAGGCAACCGCCAGAGTAACTCGCAGGGAAACTATCAAAACAGCCGTCAAGGAAACTATAACGGCAGTTCTAGTAATGACTGGAATCATGGAAAGGCGAAGGAGGGTAGATTTGATGTAAAGGACCTCACCGGGTGGCGGAGTGTCCTCAGAAATGGATGGTGAATGCATACTGTCAACTAGCAATTGAGGGCTCGAGTTCAAAGCAAAATACCCCACATGCTAGCTGTCGTGGTGACACCGACTTCGAAGAGGATGATGATGTAATTGGTGCATTCTCGCATTGGTGCAATACATTGTCGCACCGAACTACTAAAAGGGATAGAGTTCTCTTGAAAGAGTCGAAGATCGAAGAATCGAAGGCTCGTACTTGCAAGGCCAAAGGCCTAATGTACATTGATGTGAGGATCAATGGAAAGCCAATCAGGGCTATAGTGGACACCGGTGCCACGCACAACAACCTCTCAAGTTCTGAAGTAGAGCGGCTCGAACTTGTTCTAGAGAGAGGTAATGGGAAAGTCAAAGCAATCAACTCTGTTGCTCAACCAATAGCGGGAATAGCACAATCTGTGCCGATCAAAGTAGGTCCATTCGAAGGAAGGACAAATTTGTCGGTAGTTCAGATGGATGATTTTAAGCTGATTCTCGGACTGGAATATCTTCGGGATATAAAGACAGCAGTGTTGCCGCATTCTGACTCACTAATAATGATGGGGAGCAAACCGTTCATTATTCCCACACATGTTGGGAAAACTGGCGAGAAAAGTGTCTCGGCCATGCAATATAGTGAGAGTTTCAAGATGAATGAACCCTTATTTTTGTGCTCTCTTCGAATAGAGAAAATCGAAGAGATAACCGGCTTTACTCCAAAACCTATCACCAGGTTTAAGGAATTCGAAGACATCATGTCGAATGTGTTACCAAGGAAATTGCCAACAAGGAGGGCAATTGATCGCGGGATTGCACTTGTTCTGGGTGCCAAACCTCCCACCAAGGTACCTGCCTTATGGCTCAGCCGGAGCTTGAAGAGCTTCGGAAGCAAGAGAGATGAGTGTTGGGAAGTGGGACTATCATGGAGCGCACTACCACAGTATGCAGGCTCACTGGAGCCTCTTTCCATCCTGAATGACTCAGTCGAGAGTGGATCGACGAACTACATTAGTGGATTGCCAAGAGTTGGAGACTTTGGCACTATCATCATCGGGATGGACTGCTTATCCAAAGACTCAACGTTCAGCACAGCGCCCAAGTATGTATCAGTCGAAGAGGCAGCTCAACTCTTCTTCAAACCTATTGTCAAATACTGGGGATCGTCTTTCGTCAATGATCGAGATTCTCGATTTATTGGCATATTTTGGACCGAGTTGTTCAAACTTCTTGGTTCAACTTTGAGCATGAATTCTAGTATTCTCCGAAGATCAGACGGACAGAGAGAGTAGTTCAATTCTATGCTGAGAGATTATTTTCAGCACTTTACCTTTGCTTCGCATGAAATTCGGGTGAAACTTTCGGATGTGGCTCAGACGTGTTCCAATGTTCAAAAGAGCTCTTCTCTCAACGAGAGTCCTTTTGAAATTACTACTAGCCAACAACCGTTACTCCTTCATACTGCAAATATAGATCAGAAACAGCACAAGAAGTCCGCAGATTTGAAGCAACTAGTTCTTAAAGTGAAACGATCAGAAATGAAGTTGCTGAAAAGATTCTTGGCTACCAAACTACTCGAGCTTCTAGGAAACATCTTCAAAAGTACTTGGTCAAATGGGGCGGATGCAATAGCGAGAAGAATACTCAATGGCTCCGAGAACATCGCCAAAACAAATGAGGGAGAATGTCACGGGCTCCAGCTTTACTTAAGCCCCGTGTTGTAAATATTTATTTAATTCGTAAAACAGTTAAAAAATAGAAAAGAAAAAAGTATGATTCTGGAGTCAAATGATGTCTACTCCCGTCATTTGGGTTTTTGTTCCGAATTCTATTTATAGGGGGTATTGGTCTTTCAAACATTTTTAAGCTTATTAGTGTTTTCCCCTGCACTAGCCATTGTAATTTCCTACTTTCGTCTATTATAATTTTCAACTTTCTAGCAATCAATGAAAATGTTATTTCCATTGTGTTCAATTTCATGTTGCAAGCTTTCTTAAAATTGTAATCAAATTTACTTTTGTATCGACGCGACCGAGAAAAGGCGGAATGTAGTCTAGCAGAGCAGACTACTGCTGCACGGTGTCCCTTTTTGTGTTAAGAAGAAAGGTTACCCGTGAAACCTTGTCAGGGCGACGAAAAAATAAGAGGAAGCAGTTTGAGTATAACGATAAGTAAAAGGAATTGGGGATTAATCTTGAGTGCTAATAATTGCCCTCTTATTGAGGCTGACTTTAAAAATTAGTTGCCTAACCTTACCATATTGTTTACTTAGAATCTTTCATTAAGAGCATGTTTGATATCCATTAATTTCAAAATACATATTTCTTTCTTCTTTTCAACTAAACATTTTTCAATAAAATAATATTACACATAAATTCAAGATTTTTCCTTATTTTTCAACCACACATTCTCCATTAATCACTTTTTCAAAATACATTTTGACAAAAGGGTGGAGCTCAAACATGTCCTAAAAATTTAAATACTCCTAAAACAAAAGCTCTAGATTCAAACTCATTTAGCCCCTATTTGACCCTCTTTAATTTATTATATATTTTTCTCACTTTTTTTAATCACACATTCTTTAATAAAATAATATTACATATAAATCAAAAAAAAAAAATCCTTCCTTTTCATCTATTCTTTCTTCAAAAAAAAAAAAAACATTGGGTTAATTTCACAAACGATCACTGAAATTATGTCAAAATCACAAAACGCTCACTAAAATTTAAAATTTGCAATAACGGTCACCGGAGTATCATTCTGTTTTATAATGGTCATTGAATGATCATTTTTATTTTAATTGGGACTTAATGAACCAAAATAGTTGAAGCTTGAACTTTAAGGACTTAAATCGCAAATTTGACAATAAAACCAAAAAATAATTAAATTAAAAAAAAAAAAAAAAAAAAACCAAAACAACTCACCTAATCCCCTCCATTAAAGCATTGAATCCAAGCAAAAGGGCTTTCACCTTTCTTTCAGCCCCAACCACATCTTCAACAAATTAAATGCTTCCCCCAAACTTAACACCCAAAAATCGGTGTTATTTTCTTAACCACTCCCCTTATCTTTGCAGTTTCATCCACGTTCATTGAACACCTCTTCCTAATTGTCATTCTCGATATCAAATTGTTCGCCATCATCATAAATTCCACTCCCGAATCACATCCATCTCTCTCCTCCGATTTCTTTACAAAAATTCTCAATAAAACCGTCATCTTTTCCCTTCTAACAACCACAAATCGATTAATTTGTTGAATTGAGAGAATTTCCATCATGCATATTTTGTTTCCAAGAAAATCCAACATTTCCTATAATCCGAGGTAGAAACAATATTGTAAGTATATATGGTGAATGATTTATAAATTGAAGTTATATAATTGTAAAAAATAACATGTGTTAATCACCTAATTGGCGGGGGAGGGGGGGGGTGGTCTTTTTGTATTTTTGGTTTTTTAATTTGATTATTTTTTTGGTTTTATTGTCAAATCTGCGATTTAGGTCTTAAAGGTTCAAGCTTCAACTACTTTGATCCATTAAGTTCCAATTAAAATAAAAATTGTCCTTCAGTGACTATTACTGAAACCGAATAATACTTCAGTGACCATTAGTGCAAATTTTAAAGTTCAGTGACCGTTTTATAATTTTGACGTAACTTTAGTGACCATTTGTAAAATTAATCCAAAAAACACCACTTCAAAAATTTTAACATCAAATAATGGGAGTCACTTAAAAAATCCAAGTACCTCTTAAGCTATTTTCGAATACTTTATGGGCTGTTCTCTTCGTGTTTCAGTTTTGAGTTTTATTTTCATTTTTTATTTTGCGTTCTGAGTGTGTTTTGAAATTACTGAAAATGCGTTCTTTTTGTTATTCTGAAAAACGATTTCTGAAAACAGAAAAATAGAAAGCGCATTTATTTTGAAATTTTGAGAATTTTTTTTTTAATAATATTTTATTCAAGAAATTTGATTATTCAATTTATTTTAATAGTTTAATGTTCATATAATATTAAATAATATATAAAATTTGAAGTTGGTGAATCTTAAAATATTTTTTTCTGATATAAAAAATACAACCTAAATTAAACTCATATTTGGTACACATTAAAATTTTCATTTTCATTATTCTACTCATTTTTAACCACACAATCTTTAATAAAATAATGTTTTTCATCACATCAATAAATTTTTCTTATTTTTCAACCACACATTCTCCATCAATCTACTATTCCAAAATACATTCTTCCAAAATAATGTGGCTCAAACTCACTCTAAATTAGGCAAAACATGTCAATCGATACAATTAAAAATGGGACGGGTTATCTCTGTGCCAAATGAACAAATAGATTTTATCACTCGTTTAAACTATTTGTATATCGTGTTGATGGAATGCTAAAATTATCATTTTATCTCGTTTAAAATTAATAAAAATAACGAAAAAAGTTTGGTAAACAAGAATTAGCTAACATCATGTCTCAACCAAACCTAATCAAGTTGCAAAAAAAGGAGCACTAATCTCATGTTAACATGGTAATAAATATTTTGAAATCAATCTAATCGAATTCATGTTAGTTTTCACAATTCTTACCGAATACAATTTTGACCGTTTAAACACGCTAGTTCTCACAACCAAACCTAATAGGTCTATTGCAACATATCTTTTCAAATCAGAGTTCCAGTTTCAATCTCTCACAGAGTAAAAATTAATAAAATGTAAAGCATAGTTACACGAATACAAGGATATACATGGATCAAAATTTGAGAATTTTTCAACTTAAATTATCTACAATGTCGATTGATTTGAGAAACCGACTGATGATGCATTCAAACGCTATATGCAGCAATTGAATAAACTTTGTCCCACTTAGCCACCAACCATTGAGAGGGTCCTCATGATTTGGTTCCTGCACAAATACAAGTCCCTAGTATGATTAAACTAAAATACCATTGGCTGCATATGTGGAGTAAAAGTCTGCACAGGACAAAACGAAAATGACCTTGTAATTAATTTAAAAACCTATCTAAGAAAATAAGAACTAGAGAACTCAGAAACAACCTGCCACCAAATAGGCTCGACAATTCGAGAGAAGATTCAAGATTCTATCTTTTCCAGTGTAATAATGAACATCAATATATCCCCACAGTCGTCCAATTCATTTGATTTATTCTTCTCTTTCTCCATTCGAGAGTTATCAAAAAATCTAAAAGTCAATCCAGGTTCAGTGCTGTTACTTTTTATGCTTGATCCATCAGAGCTTAGCATTTCTGCAGCAGCCTGGCTAACAATGGTTCTCAACATTATTGAATTCAATAACCAGAAGGTCAACTTGAAAAAAATGCAGCACGTGATGGATTCGTTATTTGGAAGGGAATTTCAAAGAAACGTTACAACAAAATAAATAACCTACAGATAATAGTTAATTCCGTAAAGCATGACTTACTTCGCTAACTCCTACGTTAGTACTGCAACAAATGTCATGGTTCTTGAGTAAGGTCAATCCCAATATTTAGCAATCCAATTCCATTCTACATTTTAGTGGCAAATATATATAACATAGTACATTTACTCAAATAGAGAATTACATATAAATAAATAAACTAAGAAACTTTTAAATTCAATTGGCTAAACCACATGAACCATATGATCCAGTGACTCTTTGTAGACCGTGCAGAGCAATATTTACTTCAATGACAAGCAAATCGACACGTTTGTGGATGAGGGAATACAAAAACAAAAAATCAACTTGCACAGAGTTACAGAGGCATCTTAACGTCTTGTACCGTACGAGGACCAAAAAACCAAGACCATTTCACACTAGATGTGGCCAAATATTTACAAGATTTTCTGAATAAAAATAAAAGAAAGCATCATTGATATTATTTGTAGTTAATATAACTAAGAAAACAAAGTACAAATCTAACTTCCATGAATACTTTCAATATCAGGCATTTCGTATACATTACATTATCAGGAAGATACATATCTGGTTTTTACAGCTTTGCAAGTTTTGATGATCAGTGATCACTGTAATTTTTCCACGAGAAATAACATTCATCTACTAAAAGTTATGTCTACGTCCCTAAAAATGCAAATAGCTACCAATTTACTTTCATTTGAACTTCCAGACGTTTAAAATAGGAAGCTAAAAACTCTTACTGAAGTAACACTAACAGCATCTTGACTGATCGATAAACGTTTCTATCAATAATTTTCATTTTCACACCAACAATACATAATGAAACACAACAATATCATCTGTTATAAGATATTAAGCTCACTAAATTCAGGAAAATTTAAGAAAATTAGTTGGGGGTCATAGATCCATCTTATCCAGATATATTAGGCAGACAGAACAAACCGTATTGCAATTATATTGAACAAAACCAGGCTCCTCGAGGCTAAACCACATTCAAAATTCCCTTTTTATTTCCACTCACAAATCAATCTAAAAACAAAATCAGACTTAAAAAGTACTAGTAAAAATATATATTCTTGAGGGAAAAATGGGCAGAGAGAAATGCAATATACCAGTAAGCAGTGAAATTACAAAACCCATGTGCAGAAACCATAACTCCAAGGCCTAATCTCCTGCAAGTGCACTATGTACTCAACTTTAACAGAAGCACCTTTTCTGTGCTTTGATCTCAGCCCGAGAACCATAGCTTAAGAAATATATCTCAAAATTGTTGTCGGTTTCTGTTTGATCAACTACAATCTAGTCAAAATAAATAAATAAATAATATCACAAATCAGCACTAATACTCATATCCATAAATGTAAATAAAGGGAC
Source organism: Fraxinus excelsior (assembly GCA_019097785.1). Lineage (NCBI taxonomy): Eukaryota > Viridiplantae > Streptophyta > Magnoliopsida > Lamiales > Oleaceae > Fraxinus > Fraxinus excelsior. Next base: position 355,388 of record CM032635.1, on the reverse strand, counting down.
TGGAGGAAACACTAAGTCTACTCATTCAAGTAGTTTCTTATTAAATAATATTTGGCCGGTGTAATAACACTTTGCCTATGAATGAAAAATAGTTCATATCTGCAATTGAATGAGTACCCAGTGTCTTTTGATGATGAATTTCAGTTCCCCTAGGATTGGTTGCTTTCATTGGAGCATATTTGAGCGATCAATTGAAATGGGGTCGAGCGGCATTTCGTGCGTGTTGGTTGTAGGTTCATTGATTGGCAAATTCGAGCTAAGTTGACGAAGACCCATATATGTATTTTGTCCGCCATAATGAGTAGGAGGTAATGGTGGTGGCGTGCGACCGTGATTCTCAACGTCGTGGCGGAAGAAAGGGATACAGTGTGCGTGGTTCACTGCATTCGAACTGGGCAAGACCTTTCCCCTTTCCTTCAGATTTTGGTATAGAATTGAAGAGTAGGATGAGGACATGTTGATGGTGTGGAAAACTAGTGGTTTGTCAGGCGGTATAGTGGTTGAATTTGGAGTAGAAGGTGCCGGCTCCATTAGGTGTGGAACTGTTATTTGTTGAAGATGGCGTGAAGTTGTTATTTGTTTCATTTTGCCGTTTCCCGTGTTTTCAACTTATTTTGGTGTTTTGGCCTAAAAACATCCAAAACGATTTTTGGGCTGTTTTCCGTTTTGAATTTTTTTTTTCAAAAATTCGTTTTCGAAAATAAGAAAGAGAACGAGTTTTCACCGTTTTGAAAAATTGAAAATAGAAAACGCCCGAAAACATAAAAAAGAACAGACCCTTAGGTGTCGTTCCCTTTGCCGTTTCGGGCCATTTTCTGTTTTCGATTTTTCAAAACGGGGAAAACATGTTCTCTTTGCTATTTCCGAAAACGCGTTTTCAAAAACGAAAATTTTTTTACACTGAAAACACAAAACGACTTTTCAACCGTTTTGGCTGTTTTCCAGCAAAATGGAAAACACGGGAAATGGAGTTACTGTTCATTTTCCCTTCCACAATTTGCCTATGCCTTATCTCATCTCACCGGTTTCTCTCCTCCAACGCCAATGACCACCGCTGCCACAGCCAAACATCTATCCATCAGCCAAAAATCGCACCACCGCAACCAAAAATCGCACCACCACCACAGTTCACAGAGAGAACCAGAAGCAAAATAAAAAAGAAAATAGAGAAACTGAGTCGCACCCAACCAACGCCACATCCAAAAATCGAACCACCACAACAGCCAAATTCGCACTCAATCATCGTTCACATAGAGAACCAGAAGCAAAATAAAAAAGAAAAGGGAGAAAAGGAATCGCACCCAACCACCGCCGCAGCCAAAATCGCACCCATCCACACCCAAAATTGCAGCCAATATGGCACCCAGCCACCGTTCACAGAGAGGGAATGGGAAGAAGAGAGAGAGACGCGATGGTGAGGACGTAAAGAAGGGAGAGAGACGCAATGGAGGGGGGAGAAAGAAGAGAGAGACGCGACGGAGGGAGAGAGATAGGGTGGACGAAAGATGCAAATGATTTGGGTAGGGGTGGCAAAAAAAACTCGTGGGCTCGCACGGCTCGGGCTCGGCTCGGAAAAAGCCCAAGCTTCCGAGCCGGGCAGCAAATGATTTGGGTAGGGGTGGCAAAAAAGCTCGTGGGCTCGCACGGCTCGGGCTCGGCTCGGAAAAAGCCCGAGCCAAGCCTGGCTCGGGCTCGGTGGCACCGAGCCACATTTAGTGGCCATGGCCCAGCCCGGGCCGGCCCGTGTAATAAAAAAAAAAAATTTTTTTTTTTAAAAAATCTGCAGGGAGAATAGCTGCCTGCTGTTGCAGGCATTACCGTTTAATGAGAAATTTATTTATTTTTTTGAAAATCTGCCTGCTGTTGCAGGCAGATTTGAATCTGTCTGATTTGATTTCAGACGGATACAGAGTCTGAGAGTCATGGACAGCGGGAAAGACGGACTAAATACCAAATACCAATGACAATTAGGCGTTAGCGTGCACGCAAGATTTTTTCTTGCATGCACGCAAAAAAAAAAAAAAATTTTAAATTTTAAAATTGAATATTTTTTTTTTGTCTATAAATACGAGAAAATTTTTATAATTTCATATCACTCTTCAATCGCTTAACTCTTTATGCAATATTCTACTCTCCAATTATTTAGTTATTATTTTCAGTTTACTCAATTTACTATATTCTTTACTACAATATTCTGTATTCTCCTCTCCTATTTTTTACACATTTGACTATATTCTTTACTACAATTTCTCTCTATTATAATACTTACACATGGATTTTACCAGTGATGAAATTAATCAGTTTAAAGGTAGTTCGAGTACTCCATCGGGGAACGATGCATCTCAAAATATTCCAATTAATTTGGAAGATATCGAAGAGGAGGAAGTAGTCGAGGTTAAAAGGTTGAAAAAAGAGTCTGCTGATTGTTGGCAACATATGACTCGTAAAAAAGTTGGGGTTCAAAATGGAGTTGATATTTGGAAAGCATGTTGCAATTATTGTGGTAAAGAACTTAGTTGGAAGCCCAGTTCGAGTACATCGCATTTAAATGGACACATTTTACGAAGTTGCAAAGCGAAACCAGTCGATCTTGACCCGAAACAGACCGAACTAACATTTACCGGTTCCGGTTCCACTTTATCCACTTTTGTATATTCACAGGAAAGATTTCGTGAAGGAATGGCTGCATACGTGGCTGCAGCAGAGATGCCGCTAACGATGATCGAGTCGGAACACTTTACTCGTCTTGTGCAGAAATATCTCCAGCCCAGGTATAATTCTTATTGTAGAAATACTCTTCGTTCGGATGCTATAACATTATATAGCAGAAGAAAACAAAATGCTATTGAAAATCTAAAAACTTTTGATTGTGTTATATCATTTACCTCTGATTTATGGACCGGTGTTAATAAAAAAGGATATCTTGCTGCTACAGCTCATTACATTGATCACATATGGATTATACATAAAAAATAATTGCATTCAGATGTGTAGAATATCCTCATAATGCGACTAATATATACATGGTTTTAAAAGATATTATACAAGAATATGGTATGCAAGAAATGGTTCGAAGTTTTACTTTTGATAATGCTAGTGTAAACAGAGTTGTTATTGAAAAATTTATTGATGATTTGAATCCTAAATTTGGAGGTTTATTTTTTCATCAACGTTGTGTATGTCACATTATTAATTTGATTGTAAAAGATGGATTGGAATATATAAAATCACCTTTAGATAAAATTAGGCAATCAATTAATTTTATAACTATATCACCAGCAAGAAAGGAAGCATTTAACAGTTTATGTGCAGAGTATGGCTTAGAAGAGAGATCATTTGTCACTGATGTATCACATAGATGGAATTCTACATATCTTATGTTACATTCGTGTGAAAATTATGATAACGTTATTTCAATGTATTATAATGGTAGACATACATATGGACCCGAACATAATTTAGAAGATTGGGAATGGTCTCTTGCATTTCAAGTGAAAAAATTCTTAAAACCTTTTTTCGATGCCACGAAGGAATGTAGCGGTGTTTATTATCCTACATCTTCAATTATTTTACAACATTTTTTTTATATTGCACAAGCATTTAAAAAACATAGGAGTTTGACAATTTTTGTTAACGTAATTTATTCTATGGAGGCAAAATTTCGTAAATATTGGGAAGAGATACCCTCTTTATTTTTATTAGCTTCAGTGATGGACCATCGACTTAATTTAACTGGCACAAAAGCTACTATAAAGGGGATTTCAAATTTCATGAATATAGAATTATCACATGTGCATATAGAATCTATGTTATGTGAAATGTATAACTATTACGCTGAAAAAAATGGTCAGTGTAGTTCTACTACCCAAAGTTCTTTTTCAAAAAATACATCAACAAATGCAGAAAATTTTTGAAATTTTTTAGAGACCAATACTAGTGTTCCCTCATTTAATTCTAGTTCGTCAATATATAGAGCAGTAGATGTCAGTGGTACTGGTACAAATCTTGAAATTCCCTCTGAGTTAGCTAGGTATATGTGCGTGGACGTTCGTAGTATGTTACAACCAGAACAATTAAAGGAATTTAATCTTTTATCATGGTGGAGGTGTAACGAAAGGCAATATCCAGTTGTATCAAAAATTGCTCGCGATCTACTAACACCTCCGGTGTCTACGGTAGCATCGGAGGCTGCATTTAGTTTAGGTGGTCGAGTTTTATGTGACGAACGATCAAGACTAAAAGAAGATATATTGGAGGCTTTAATATGTTTGAAGGATTGAGAATCTGCGGAATTACGCCTTCAAGAACAAGTTGACAGCATAATGGCCGAAGAGTTACAACAAATTCAAGCATCTATGATATTGTAAGTTTTTAAATTGATTAGTTTAAAATAAATGTAATTTTTAAATTTTTTTTGTATCAAGAAAAATTGTACACGAAATATTTTATTCGTGTACAGTTTTAACTCCGCCTACGATAATTGTAGCCGGTCCCAAGCCCGGATAAAGGAGGAGAGTTTTCAATGTAAACTTTACATTTTTAAAATTTATTTAATTTATAACACGAAAAAAAATAAAAAATCGAGCCGGCTCGGCTCGGGACGAAAGCTCGGGCCGAGCCTTATTTTTTTTGCTCAGGCTCGGCTCGGCTCCGGCCTAAAAAACCTCGGGCTCGGTACGAGCTTTTTTTTTTGCTCGGACTCGGCTCGGCTCGTTGCCACCCCTAGATTTGGGGGAAAAAGAAAGCATTTTCCATTTTTAGTTTTGGGAAATGATTTTTCAAAATACCAAAAAAATACATTTTTAACAATTTTAAAATAGATATTCAAACACAAAACTCAAAATGAATTGAAAATTCAAAACAGAAAATTGAAGCAAACAGAGAACTTATAGTTGTCCGTTTACAGTTCACACTGTATACTTCTGTGTGCCGACAGGAAATACCAACCACAAAATTGTGACAGCTCACCGGATTGTTGTTTCTTCGAGTCTAATCTTCAACCTTTTTACTTCATCAAAATAAATTCCTCCCCTGTCATCAATTTTTTAATTTCTAGAATCAAGATCCAATCTTACACTCCAATTCTTGATAATAAAGGGTATAGTCGACTTGGATCTGGGATTATTGTTTTTTAGCCCTACTTTTCTCTCTACCCTCCAAGATCTGATCTTTCTCACTTATTTAGGGGAGTGTCAATCGTAATTGACTGTTTACTTTGAACCCTAATACCAATCTCCGTTTCAAGATCCAATTTTTTTCATCGCTTCTTCAATGTTTTAGGTCAATTTCAGATCTGGTGAGTACTTCTCTATGTAAAAATAAAAATAAAAATTGATTCGATTACATACCATTGTTCTCTTAACACTTTCACTATCCCATTCCTCATTTAAATCTCAAAGATTCGTTCTTTAGCTGAATTTAATGTATTTGCTCTGGCAATTTTATTGAACTCAGTTTGAATTTAATTTGGGATTTTGAGCTTTGCGTAAATGAAAGAACTGAATCCTACGGATCCCATTGGGCAAAACCTAATTAAGCTGATAAGCAACGTGTGTTTCTCAGTATTTGTTTTCTCAGTCCTTATATTTACTGTGATTGCAATCACATACCAACCCCCGGATCCGTGGGAGTCCTCTCGAGCTCTGACCAAGGTTTTCACGGAGGTAGAAAATGCCACTTTCAAAACGGATTCTTCCATCCTTAAAACTGGCGAGGACATTGCCACTGCGCCAGTGGCATCGCCTATAGGATCACTTGTCCCGATTACTGAAGCTTCAATTGAGAAATCTGAGGAGGAACTTGAGAAAAACGTGACCTTGAAATCAGGTTGTGAAGATTTGCATGTGATCAATTGTTCAGACCCTAAGGTTTTAATTGCAATCCAGAGGTTCAATTTGAGGGCTTTTAAGTCAATTGCTTTTTTGGATTATCAAACACCAGTCAACGGATCGAAGCCTGATGAATGTGATGTGGCGTGGAGGTTCAGGAACAAGAAAGAGAGGTCTTGGAGAAAGTATAGGGATTTCCGGAGGTTTATGATGGGCTTTAACGATGATTGTAGTTACAAGGTGATTCATCCAGGGCGATGGCATTCTGGTTTGAATGCCCGCCGTCCAAGGAGTCGAATTAATGCCACTGGTAATGGTCAAAAGGGAAAAATCGCTCCATCAGTGCGGGACAATGAGATCAATGATACGATTCCTGTGTTGGGATCAGATTCGGCATTTAGAAGGGGGAAATACTTGTACTATTCACGAGGAGGGGACTATTGTAAAGGAATGAATCATTATCTTTGGAGCTTCTTGTGTGCCCTTGGTGAAGCGCAGTATTTGAATCGTACATTTGTTATGGATTTGAGTATTTGTCTAGCATCAACTTATACACGGACCAACAAGGATGAGGAAGGAAAAGATTTTAGATTCTATTTTGATTTCGAGCATTTGAAAGAAGTGTCTTCAATTGTGGACGAAGGCGATTTTCACAAAGATTGGAAGAGATGGGACAAGACCCATAAAGCAAAAATTCCAGTTAGAAAGGTTGCAAGCTATAAGGTGACACCAATGCAACTAAGGAAAGATAAAAGCTCGATAATATGGAGGCAATTTGACGCTCCTGAGCCTGAAAACTATTGGTACAGGGTTTGTGAAGGTCCGGCAGCTAAATATATTGAGAGGCCATGGCATGCGATTTGGAAATCAAAGAGATTAATGAACATAGTTTCTGCTATTAGTGGGAGCATGGACTGGGATTTTGATGCAGTTCACGTGGTTCGAGGGGATAAATCACAGAATAAGGCATTATGGCCGAATTTGGATGCTGATACATCACCTGATGCTCTTGTTACTAAGCTTCAAGGGATGATAGAACCTTGGAGAAATGTGTACATTGCTACCAACGAACCGTTCTACAATTACTTCGATAAGCTGAGATCTCATTTCAAAATTCATTTGCTTGATGATTACAAGTATTTGTGGGGAAATACGAGTGAGTGGTACAATGAGACAACATTTCTGAATGGTGGTCGCCCTGTTGGGTTTGATGGTTACATGAGAGTTGAAGTGGATACTGAGGTCCTTTATAGAGCAAAGACACGGGTAGAGACGTTCTACAACTTAACTAGAGATTGCAAAGACGGAATCAATATGTGCTCAACAGGTTAAACTATCGTTTCTTTTCTTATATCTGTTGATTCACATCTGCTTTTCTTCTGTTTTTACAGTTGTCTGCCCGATTCAAATTATGCAAAAAGTCTTCCTTGCCATCTAGAGTTGTTTCGTGCCTGTCACAGTATACTGCAGTGGTTTATTACTCAGTTGATGATATCTAGTTTAAGATTTTGCATAAAACAAATTGAACATCTCTGTTCGGCTTTCCTTTTCTAATGTTGTGTGATTGCACTGGTTAAAGTTGTAGCTGTCAATGAAAAGCAAGGACAGATGAAACCCGTTTCTCAATCTTCAAAATCATAAGGCTTTTCCATCTTCTCGATTATCATATTTGGACGAAGGATTAGAATAGATCAAACTAGAAAATAAGAATGAGAAACTAAACTTTGTTCATTATACTGTTAAATACTGTCAGTCCAAACCTAAATGTATAAGTTTTCGAGCCTTCTTGTCTTGGCTGATATCCCAATATTTACGACTTGTAAGTGCTAATAAATCCTTCTTTCCAGTCTCAATAAAATAGGCTATGGGAGAAAATCATAGTTAATCATCAATGTCTAAGAGGCCAAACTGTTTATGACAGACTTTTCCAGAATTACAAATGACAAAAATTGAAACACAATTTCATAATAGACTGTCCTAATTGCTACCAGTATAAACTATTAATTGTCTCTATAATTTTAATGATCCCATCAATGAATTTAAATTGCTCTAAGAGACTTGTTCGCTAATCTCTATCGAGTGAGGTTATGTGATCATTAAGTTTTAAGTTTGATATCGTTAGGACTGTGAACGGTCACTGCTTCTTTGATGTTTGCAATCGTGAAGACTTCAAAAGCTACAATGTTGTCACATAATCTAATTTTGAACATTAGTGGTGCTATACAGCACTGATGAAGTCTCGCACAAAAATTAGAGCAGCATATAAAAGCCAAATCAGACAAAGATTAAAGCAATAGTGGACGAGCAGTTCAATAAGTAAAATGGACGTACAGAGGTTTACTGGTCTAGTAGCAGCCTTGAATCGTTTATGTTGAAGACGTTTGATCGATACTACTCATTCGTCGACGTCGCGAAGTACAGTAATGATTTTCAACGAACTGAGGAATGCAAGAGGTTTTTAACAGAGTTGAAACAAATTTTACAAAATTCGTAGGTCTTGACTTGGCCATCCCTCACAAAGTTCTTAGGGGTATCAGGACACAAGGTTACTGTAGTTCTTATGCCCTTTTTTAACACATTCTTTCAAAATACTTATTTCTCCACTCATTTTCAATCACACGTTCTTCAATAAAATAAAATTTCTCATTACATCAATGACTTTTTAATCACATATTTCTCATCGTATCGTTATTTAAAATGCATTATTTCCTCAATAATATCCATCAAATACACTTTATATGAAAGGAGGATAAATCGAGCTACCAATTTATTTTGACTTGTAATGACCGCAAGAAAGTTCATATCATATCGTTGCCTATCAATTGAGTCCAAAATTGCCGTAGGTGTTTTTTTTTTTGGTTGCCACTCAATCTAATGAAAGGCAAAGGATGCACAGATTCCTTCTTGTACACTAGTAGTAAACACACGTCTTATTATCAAATTTATGATATACATTATGTTTTTGAAATATTAATACTATTTTTTTTTTTTTTAAATAGTTGAGGTTATTGATATTGTTAAAGGGAAGACTGAAATTGTAATATATATATGTATGAATAATTTTTTTGTATGAAATTATGTATAAAATGTGAAAATGTTGAATGAACTTAAATGAAATATTATGATTACAATAATGTTTTTTTGTACACATTTTTTTTTTTTTTTTGTGTGTCAACATCTACATCTTTTCTTCTTTTTATTTTCTACTTTTACAAGGATTTTTGTTGTTTATATTGAAACTGCACGAAAAAGTTACATATAGTAGTCCATGATATAATATATGCTCAACAAGTATATTCCAACAGTGGGCTATAGTATTGTTTGTCCTTAAGCCTTGTTACTGGTCATTGTGAAAAATAGACATATTGAAAATTGTTCTATTAAATTTAAATGATATAGTTCATCGTTTGCTGGAGTTAATGCGATGTGTGAAAGGAAATTTTGTTGTCTTACAATTATTACTGCATGGATAATATGTTTCTTGAAATTACGATATGGGTCCAGATACTTCAATAGCATCACTGGGTAATTTCTTTTCAAGATTAACTTATGTGACAGAATATTCTTCAAAAAACGTGTCATTCAAGTTCTAACAACACTTGCTTTTTAATTTCATGTTGAATAAATTGAATCAATGTTGTTAATAACGTCATCCGTTTTTCAATTTCATTTTGAAGTAATGCTATTAATCAAATTAAAAGATTTTTTTTTTTAATCTCAAAAGGGAAATTTAAGGCCATTATTTGAGTTCCTTAAAAAGAATATCCGTTTTCAATTTCATGTATAATAAATTGAACTAATGTTGTTAATAACAACATCCATTTTTTAATTTCATTTTGAATTAATGCTATTAATCAAGTAAATCTTTATTTTTATTTTTATTTTTATCTTAAAAGAGAATTTATGGCCATTAAATAACACCCGTCTTTTAATTTCACGTTGAATAAATTAAAGATATTTTTATTTTTTAATCTCAAAATGGGAATTTAAATTCATCATTTGAGTTCTTTAAACAAAAACCTTGTTTTCAGTTTCATGATGAATAAATTGAATTAATGATGCTAATAAAAATTGATGTAATATTAACAAGATTAATGTAGGGAATTATTAAACAAATGGAAAATAAAAGGATTTTTTAATTTTATGTTGAATAAACTGAATTAATGTTATTAATTAATTATTAACAAGATTAAAATTATATAAGGGTATATCGGACATATAACTTAATATATAAGAGTAAATTTGATATTCAATATTTTAGTGCCAAGGTGAACGTATTAATGCAACCATTTAATTTAATTTTCTTTTATAAATCAAGTGAGGGTATATTGAGCATATAACTAAGGGCGTATTCGGTAGAGATTAAAATTCAATTAAAATTAAAAATATAGTCGTTATTGGGTTCCACTTGTCTAATAGAAGTCAATAATAACGACTAATTTTTCAATTTTAATCCGATTTTAATTTCTACCAAACACATAAATAAGGATAAAATTGATATTTAATAATTTATCCTCCGTCTTTCCTTTTAATAAATTGTAGATACGTTGTAAGTAGAGCTTTTTGAGGAAGGATTTTATTTAAAAACCATTAAATATTTGGTTGTGATTCAAAAAATATTTTTATACAAAATTTATATTTATTTCATTAAGTTAGAAGGTAATTTCTGGGTTAAATTAAACTGTGTTTCTCTAAAATTGTTAGTAACATTTTAGGATGAATAGTAGTGAATTCTATGGAACGTGTAGGCTGTAGCTAATAAATGTGTCGCAGTTGATGAATATGTGATTGTAATTAATGTTTGGCTTTTATTGGATAAAAAAAATTTAGCAAAGCCAAATTAAGGCTTAATGCTTACTTTGTTGATTCTAAAACTTCATGTAGATTATAATTTCTCACAAAAACTAATTAGAAGGGTGTTTGATATAGATTAAAATTAGATTTTAAGTGGATCGTAATAAAAGTTTTTGAAATGTGTGGTTGAAAAGATGTTGGACCCCATGAAAAATATGATTGATATTAATTGTTTGATTTTGACTTAAATTAAAATCTGATTTTAATCTGATTCACACATGCCCTTAAGCTCATGAGGGAAGCTCAAAAATTGGGCTTAACTAAAACAACTTTTTATGCCCTTTTTAGGTCAAAAAAATATCTTTTGACTCCAAATAATAAATATTTGAAGAAAAAACACCTTTAACCTTGATAAAGTTCTCATAGACTTCGAAAAAACTCTTCCAAACACACTCTTATTTGTGTCTTTCATTGAATTATTTTGAATATTTTTATGAAACCCTAATATTCGTAAAATATTTTCATCAACTAAAGTCAAACCAACGCATCATTGGAGAAAATACGCACAGACATAACAATATATGAAAAAGAATCTGAAAATGTAAATATTATCTTTTATTGTGGGTTTGATGATTTAGTATGTAAATGATTTTTGATAATATGTCTTTTGATTTCAAGTAACATCAGTAAGAAATTTTATTCCGAATTATTTGAATTTTTTTGCTAGGATTGTTTTTCATTTCTTGAATTTTTTGGATTGACAACATCGATGGCAATATAGATATCTAAAAATAGTGTTGATGGATATATGAAATGATCGAATGAATTATGATGAGATAGATATATAAAAATGATATGAATATATATATATATAAAATAAGAACAATATTAGAATGTGACGTGGTTGAAAATAATATATTTTGAAAATGCAACTTTTCTCACTTAATGTAAGTTACTATCATAAGGACTATTTTTTAATTTCGGAAATTATTTCAATATAAATCCATAATCAAAGCACCCAATTAGAAAAGGAAAAAATATTTATTATACATATTTGGCCAAAATAAAAACAAAAATTCTATATCAGCCCAACTTTTGACGGGAAGAATTCAAAAATCAGGTGTTAACTTTGACACAATTCATTTTTCAGGTGTCAAGTTTAAAAATGCAAAATTCAGGTATTTATTTATTAATTAAAAATATTTTTATTAATTAATTATTAAATAATATAATTAACTCTCCCCACCTCCACCACCCCCTACAATTCCGGGGACTATTCCGGCCACCGTTCCGACCACCACTCTTCTCCGGCGACCGTTCAGGCGACATCTCCGATTCCGACAATTATTCCGACGGCACAGTTCAAAAAATTTATTGGTCACATGTCACATATTTCAAAATTAGTTGGTCACATATCAAAATTTATTGGTCACAGGTCACATATTTCAAAATTAGTTGGTCACATATCAAAATTTATAAGTCACAAGTCGCAGATTTCCAAATTAATAGGTCACATATTATAGAATTTGAAGGTCACAGATTATATTTTTAGTCACAGAAAACCAAATCACCATATCCTCCACCTGCACCACTGTCGACTGTCACCACCATTGTCAACCCACCACACACCACATCAAGTAAATACCACCGCACACCGATAGTGCCACCACCACCGCACCCCACAGCACGCACACTCACCACGACATTAATCTGAAAAAAATTCCCAACTCCTAGATCCAATCACACACCAACACACCACAGCCACCAACACAGCCAATCCGCCACCACACAGATCTGCCAACAAAAAAGCAAACCACCACCGCCTACAACCGCTGCCGGCTTCTACAAGCAGCAGCGGCAGCAAGCCGCTGCCGGCAGAAAGGAGGGGGGAGGGGAGGGTGCCCGGGGGAGGGGAGGGGGAGACGAGAAAAGTGGAGGGGGTAGAGAGAGAAAGAGAGGAGAGGAGAGGAGAGGAGAGGAGAGGGGGAGGTGTGAAAAATTAGGGTTAGGATATTTATATATTACCTGATTTTTGGAAAATAAAGTTTGGTCCCTGATTTTTGAACTCTAAACTTTAAACCCCTGGAATTATGTAATTTCCACACTTTTGACCCCTGATTCCCTTTCACGCTTCTTTCCATTTCCCATTCAAATTAAAAAATAATAATTAATAATAGAAAAAAGACAATCCAAAATACATTATCTAAATACTTATACCTTGTTTGAGCTCCATTTTATCAAAAAATCATTTTTAACGAAACATTCTTTACTAAAATAATTTTACACGTAAATCAAAAAATTTATCTTATTTTCTAATCATATTGATGAGGGAAAAACATGATAGGTCCAAGCTTGAGCTACTTGACCCGAACTCGGGCTAGTAGGCCCGATCTTGGCCTACTCCAAATGGGCTAATTCCAAGGTCGGGTCCATCATGAGGTTAAGCCTAGAAATAGTAGTTCTACTTAACTACAAGCCCCTAATTTATTACAAATTCTATCCTAACGCGAATTGTGCACTTGTAACACAATACAAACACCTAAGATAACTAAAACTACATTAAGTAAAGTCCTTCCAGAACTCCTCCTCCAACATCTATAAATACATAACCTAGCCTCATTATTAAGGTATGCTTTTACATGTATTTTTCCAAGATAGATACTCTCTCTATTCTCTCTCTGACTTAGGTATCGGATGGGCGACGAGGACACACCTCGACGCCTTTGTTTCAGGTACTGAAGATCTCGTTCGTGCTCATTCTTAGTCGTCAAGCTCAGGAAATTAGCAGGTACGATTTTTGACATCAACATTGGCGTCGTCTGTGGGAAATGATACGTTAACCATGTTCTCACTGTGTTCAAGACGCCATCAAAAAATATTATTCAGCAAGCAATAGTTCATTCTACCAAAAAATCAAAGGCATCAAACCACCAAAACAGAAAAGAAACTTGCCACTGAAGGAGAAGCGATGTGTAGCTGGAAAAGCGAAAAATTCCCGTCACTTGTGGTCTCAAATTGAAGATGACGAGAAATACTTCCTATGAACTTTCTGGTTGCTAGCTGGAAAAAGAGGCCATGAAAATGGCTAAAGAAGGCTTATGATATTTTGGGACAGCTTGAGCAATATTTCAACTTCTCTAATATCTGTTGAAAAGGAAAAATAGCGCAAAAAGCAAAGAAAGAAATTAGAGGCAACCCTTCTAATTTCTTCCATTCTAAATAAGGAGACCCACCAATCTTTGGCTTCTTGGCAAATCAGAATGAGAGGAAGAATTAATGAAATTCATGAAGAACCCAAGAACCCGTCAACAAGAAAGTGGAAGAAATAGAAACATAGATGAAAGCTTTTATTATCTGCTCCAATCAGGGGCGGACCTAGATTATTTTTTGAGTGGGGACGAGATTAGGGACGGAGCCAACCTGCTAAAGTAGAAGGGTTCAAAATTGAAGGGGTGGGGGCTTACGGGGGTTCGGGGGCAGCGCCCCCGAAATTTTTTTTTTTTTGAGTTGTTGAATAGTTTAGATTTAGTTGCATTTTCCCAACTAGTTCATGCTATATAGGCCATGAACGAAGCCTCTCACCCTGTATCAAACCCACAAATGTATTCACTCTTATCATGCAACACTTTTTGCAATCACAGGCAGTCAAAATGAGATTTACATAATATACCAATTCTTCAGCAATATTAGCCACCTGAACTATTACGTGGCCAAAATACTTTCCTTTCGAATCGTGGACTTCAATTGTCAAATCATCTCCAAGCCCTTCTGGCAAGCTATATTCAAGTGGGAAGGAAATTTAACCATCCAACTCTATGAGATTGAAGAACATGTAACAAGATTAAAAAGAAAAAGATTACATACAAAACATGAGTTTCATTATATTATTGCTACATTCGAGATAGAAAATAAGCTAAAAAAATTGTAAAAAAAAAAAATTTTTTTTTTTGGTTTTTTTTTTTTTTTCAGTGGGGGCGGCCGTCCCCGCTGGGCCCTTCATGGGTCCGCCCCTGGCTCCAATTGAATATTGTTGCACAACAAGTGTTCGGCAAAATGATCCGACCAGATCTCTTCTCATTCCTCACATCCGATGACCACCGTCGAGGTAACCAATGTGTACTTTAGCTTTCGAAAAACTCGGTCGAGGGCATTGCAATGCCGTTTAAGCCTCCGGCAACCGCTACAAACTTACTGTAGTCCTCTTTCCAATCCCACCTTTGCACATTGGACAAAAGATGTTTGTTTCTCGATTTTCTCCTATCAATCAATGTCGTTGTTACACTACTATAATCTTGTGACTCTATTTTTATAAAAAGAAAACTCAAGATATATTATTCTTTGAAGTCATCTGATTGTGGAGTAAAAATGGGCCTCTTGAAGAAATAAGGGATAGTTGGTGGCTTCGGTTGATTGGCTGAATGTTTATTGAAAGTTGGGCCCATATTTTTTCTTCCGATTTAAAGTGAGCAAGCCCTTTATCCTCTAGAATGGTTGCATTTTCGGGCTCATCACAATCTCGTATACTTTTTGGTTTCTTCGATGTTCATTTGGCATATTCCTCCAGCTTTTGTTTATCTAGCTTGGAAAATCTTTTTCAATTAGAAAAATGATGACCAATGGGTCATAACTTCTCATTTGGGCCATAATTTCCCAACTTGTGTACTTCAATTTATGGACAATTGTTCCTCTTAATTCTTTTTGGGCCAAGGTGATAGGTTCTTCTTCCACATTACCATGTATACATAGGGACAATGACTACATGTCAGGCACTACGGTATCAAGAACGATGATGCTACAAGCTATTTTAATAATTTCCATTCAAAGTGACTTGGGGCGGCACACATCAATTTTCAATTTCTATTTACTACCTACTGAATTCCAATATTATGGGGAGATAATATCAAGGCAAGATCTTCAAGGTGAGCCTTAGCTAATGGTTTTCTTACTATCGAAGGAGAGCCCTAGCTCGTGTTTTTTATTATTATTGAAGGCGAGCTGTAGCTCGTGGTTTTTCTTATTATCGAAGGCAGTACATATGAAACGGGTTAATAGGGTTCTTGACAATGGCTATCATCCCAGGTAATAACAATGGCAATTCAGGTGCTTTAGGCTTCTCTACAACGCTTGGATTAAACTCAACAATGGCCAATTCTCCCTTCTTAAGTGGTGGATTTTGTTCAATGAACTTCACGAGTCCCTTTTCGCCGCTTGGAAATCCACCAGTTAAATCGAGTAATTCCTTTTCAAATCCATCTTCTGATGATGGCGGTGCCATCTCCTCTGGGTTGGCGGGAGATTTTTTCAGTTCTTTCTGGAGGCCTTCTTCTCCATTGCAGAGGCATCTACCTCCCAATATCTTATGGAGGTTGAATTTCGTCGTGGGAATAGATTTGAAAGATGAGGGCTGTTTTGGAATTGTGAAGATTGATTTATGAATGAATCAGGAAAAATTAGGTTGGCCAAGAACAATTTGCAGCTACTGTGGCCGGCTTTTCTTCTCAATTTATTTCTGCCTGACGTCTGCTCTTTTTTCTCAATTTTCAGCCCAATTTGCTGCCACTATATGCGTGTAAATACTATTATAATGTTGCCAAATTGTGTAAAAATATGGTGTATGAATCAGCCAGCAAAGGAATGTTTATATGCGTAATTCGGCCCACTATCATTTCTCCTTCACCCTCTAATTGAGGTACTGTGGAAATATATGGAAAGAAGTCGCCATGGATTCTCAATCGAGGTACGGTGGAAAAATATGTTGTTCTAACTTCTAATGATGACCACAAATACATTTGTGCCATAATATTTTCATTGCTACACATTCTTTCCTCCAATTAATCAACTTTGGAAACAATCTTTAATTTTTTATTTCCGAAGAAAAAATATTTTTCCTTTTTTATATAAAAAATAAATAATTTGGGGGACTAAATTTTGTTTCTGAAATTATTAAATTGAATCGTTTTGTGTCGTCTCTATTACATTCTAAAATTTTTAATTGTCGTCTCTTTATTTTTCCTTTTTAACTGTTTTTAGCATTTATATTATAAATTAATATTATGTTTGAAAACCTCATCGGGAACAACTTAAATAAATAATATTCTTTTATACATGTAAATTTTATTACATTAACTTGATTAAGTACTTTCAGCTACCTCGAGACTTGCTACGACCATGTTCTCCAAAAGTCCCGCAGCTAGCGGCCCCTCATGGCATAGTGCGAGCAAATGCCTCAAAATGTGCCATGAGCATACCTCGAGACTTGTTACGGGCATGCTCTCCAAAAGCCCTGTGGGGCCCCTCATGGCAAATATGCCTTGAGCACTCTCGGGGACATGTCACATACATGATCTCCCAAAAGCCTTGTCGGCCGCAAGTTCTGTTGGACCACAAAAAGCTCTGTTGGGCCACAAGTCCTGTTGGACCACAAAAACCTTATTGGGCAACAAAAAAATCATGTTGGGCTACAAGCTCTGTTGGGCCACAAAAAGGCCATGTTGGGCCCTCATGGCATGTCAGGTAAAATGATCGATCCTATAAGCCCCAAAACTTTCTTTCCTAGATCTATGTACTCAAGGGCCTAACAACACATCATTCACTCGACCGCCATTGAAAATGGAACAAAGACTTAAAACTTGTTACTCTTTTTTGCATCTCACATCGCAGCTCAAGCATGCAACTTTTAGCTGCGATTTGGATGCACGGAGGCTTGCGATGAGGGAAAAACATGATAGGCCCAAGCTCGAGCTACTTGACCCGAACTCGGGCTAGTAGGCCCGATCTTGGCCTATTCCAAATGGGCTAATTTCAAGGTCTGGTCCATCATGAGGTTGGGCCTAAGAATACTAGTCCTACTTAACTACAAGCCCCTAGTTTATTACAAATTCTATCCTAGCACGAATTGTGCACTTCTAACACAATACAAACACCTAAGAAAACTTGAACTACATGAAGTAAAGTCCTTCCAGAACTCCTCCTCCAACATCTATAAATACATAACCTAGCCTCATTATTAAGGTACGTTTTTACATATATTTTTCCAGCATAGATACTCTCTCTATTCTTTCTCTAACTTAGGCATCGGAAGGGCGACGAGGACATACCTCGACGCCTTTGTTTCAAGTACCAGAAGATCTCGTTCGTACTCATTCTCAGTTGTCAAGCTCAGGAAATTAGCATGTACGACTTTTGACATCAACACATATATTTTTTAAAAATCACTGTTTAAAAATACATTTTTTCCCTGGACTGAATTGCTTTGCCCTAATCTCTCCATGACATCCTACTTTGCCATAATTAGCCCCGCCACTACAGTCAATCCCTCCAACTCCAAAGCAGTCAACTGCGACGGAATGTTGTACTTCATTCATCAATTCTTGTACATTCTCAATCATAATTTCATCCATAAATAATTCTAAAAATAAGGAGGGGGGAAAAAAATAAGGAGGCGCCAAGGAGGCGCGAATTGTGTTTTCAGTGCGTGCTACCTATATAAGCATAGAGATACAGACCTTCAGTGTGTGTTTGTAGGTGAGAGAAAGGCAGACTAGAGAGAGAGAGAAGCTCAGAAGGAGTGCCACCACCAAAACACACACAGCATAAAACTGCTATCTTCAAATCAAAAACCCTAGTTACTTGCTAGCCACCGACCGAGGATGGACGCCGAGTCAACTCAGTTCCAGCAAGCACAACTCGCGGCGATTATGGGGTCGGACCCGGCGCCGTTCGAAACCCTAATTTCCCATTTGATGTCCTCCTCAAACGAGCAGCGATCCCAGGCCGAGTCAATCTTCAATCTACTCAAGCAGACCGACCCCAACTCGCTAGCCCTCAAGCTTGCGCACCTCCTGTCGTCATCCCCTCATCATGAGGCCCGTGCCATGTCCACCATTCTTCTCAGGAAGCAGCTGACTCGGGACGACACGTTCATCTGGCCCCAACTCAGTGATGCGACTCGCTCAGCCGTTAAGAACATCCTTCTCTCCTCTATCCAGCGAGAGGATTCCAAATCCATCATAAAAAAGCTATGCGACACCATATCGGAACTCGCCTCATCGCTTCTCCCAGAAAATCAGTGGCCGGAAATTTTGCCCTTCATGTTTCAATGTGTAACTTCCGATTCCCCAAAGCTACAAGAATCTGCTTTTTTGATATTTTCCCAATTAGCCCAGTACATTGGGGATACATTAATTCCATTCATAGTCGATTTGCACACCGTCTTTCTAAATGTGTTGAACAATTCTCCGAATCCTGATGTGAAAATTGCGGCCTTGAGTGCGGTCATTAATTTCATTCAGTGCTTGACGAGTTCAAATGATCGTGATCGATTCCAGGATTTGTTGCCCGCGATGATGAGGACCTTGATGGATGCATTGAATTCCGGACAGGAGGCAACCGCCCAGGAAGCATTGGAGTTGATGATAGAGTTGGCTGGAACTGAGCCCAGGTTTCTACGCAGGCAGATTGTGGACGTGGTGGGGTACATGTTGCAGATAGCCGAGGCCGAGAATTTTGAAGAGGGCACAAGGCATTTGGCAGTAGAGTTTGTGATTACTCTGGCAGAGGCACGTGAGAGGGCGCCTGGAATGATGCGCAAGTTGCCTCAGTTTATTGATAGGCTCTTTGCCATTTTGATGAAGATGCTTGTGGATGTTCATGATGATCCTGCTTGGCACGGCGCACAAGCTGAGGATGAAGATGCTGGGGAGACAAGTAATTACAATGTTGGGCAGGAGTGTTTGGATAGGCTAGCGATTGCCCTTGGCGGGAACACAATTGTCCCCGTGGCCTCTGCACAGTTGCAAGCTTATTTAGCAGCTCCAGATTGGCAAAAGCATCATGCGGCTCTCATTGCCCTTGCACAAATTGCGGAGGGCTGTTCAAAGGTATAAAAAATGGTTAAGTTTTATTCGAAGTCCATTTTTATTGTTTGTTGAATTTGTTGACTCCGAATAAATATTACGTGGCAATATATACTTTTTAAATGCATGACAGTCCATACACACTCCTACAATTGTACCTCTCAGTATTTGTGCCACATGCATTAGGTTATTAAAAACTTCGTTTTCTCATTTAGTAGTATAATTTAGATGACTGATCATTTGGCAGATGTTGCACTTGGTTTGTAGTTTTGGATAAGTTTGATGAAGTAACTTCAGAATTTTTTCCCCCTATATAGATGTTCATGTGTGTATATGCATGATGTAATATCACTTATCCAGAAATGTATGATGCAACAGTAATGTGATGCGAATTTTAATTCCATAGTAATATATTGTCGCGTGTTATTGTCTATTGTATCCTCATTTTTTAATCGTGAAACTCTATGCAAGTTAAGTGCTAACTAATCTTGAAACTCCTATCGCTTCGATATTTTCTCTTGATTAACTTCGTTTGTTTGTGGGACTCTGTCTGAGTTTGATACAATAATGTGGGATGTTGTTGGGCTTGTTAAAGCGATATCATGGGGTTCTGTTGATTTCTGTTATAGTGAAGTCACGGAGTTTGTTTGCTCTCCTCACAATTTACTTGTTACAGGCGATGATTAAAAATTTGGAACAAATAGTGAGCATGGTTTTGAATTCCTTTCAAAATCCTCATCCTCGTGTTAGATGGGCTGCAATTAATGCAATTGGTCAGCTGTCAACTGATTTGGGCCCAGATTTGCAAGTTCAGTACCATCAGCATGTTCTTCCGGCTCTAGCTTCAGCTATGGATGATTTCCAAAATCCTCGAGTACAGGTTTGTGGATCTAGTTTCTCTATCGAATACTTGATGTAACAGTAAATTTTTGACTTCGACTTGTATTTCATTCTTCCTTGAACGTGAACTTACTTCCTGGCATCTTTATATTACCTTGTGTTTTCATAAATGTTTTTGGGCATTCTTGAATGTAAAGGAACATAAGATTTTGGCTTTCTGTTTTAAATGTTGAACTATATCATGTAATAATAGTCTAGAGGCCATGTTTGAGAATTTTCCTTATCTAAATTTCTCTACTAGTATATTGCATAAAAAATTCATTAGTCGTAGTGGTGAAAGTAGAAACCTTCGAGTTCCTCATCATTTTATTTGAGATTAATGTTCTCGCCTGTTGTGATTAACCTGCTGATAGTTGTGGAAATGCAACTGAAAAAAGTTAGCATTCCATAGTGAGAAATACTTCATGTTCTGTTACAAAAGAATTCAGGGAAATTTGCCAATGGTTCCGCATTTCCATTCATGCTCAGCGATCTCTACCTCTGCGAACAAGTTACTAGGTTTAGTTTGTTCGCGAATGAGTGGTTGTTACATTTTAGCTCTGCTTGTGTTTGTTATGACAGGCTTCTAATGTTCATATATTCATTATCTGCATACTTTTTTTGATGTTATTTTGTCAGCCATTTATAAAGTGGAAAGAATTATTTAATCACAAGACATTTGTAGAGATCAATTACAATTATGAAGACTAAAGGTGTAACGCTCCGAAACCTATGTCTCGAAGGTTACTCAAATAATTTCTTTTAACCATTAGAAAAGTTGATCGACACATTGTAATACAAGGAATTTGAAGAACTTTGCGGAATAAAATAAGCTATTTTATTGTCTCATAGTATGTCAAATAAATTCAATTTGCTAATGAAATATAAATCCATCGATTTTGAAAAATTAAATTCTAATTGCAAAATAACTTTAAGCTAAATAATAAATACTAAATAGTGATAGAAAATTTAAGTTCTTGATCCTGTGACACTGACTCTACCAGCAATCTCAACCTCCAACTCCGATCAATCATGCATCTGTATAATATTTTAAATATGGAACAAGCATACGAATACACTTAGTACAGATTCCATGCAAGTATTTTCACATTTTAATATTTTTTTTGATAGATAATCAAAAAATTTTATTAATCAAAGAAGGATACACAGGAAGTGTATAATCAACTTAAACAAGAAAGAAAAGACATTTTCACATTTTAATATAAAAAACAAGTAAATTATGCACATAATATAACTTTTCTAGTGCGATAAAAACCCGTCTCATTCTCACTTAGGCCATTTCCATTCTCAATCTCCACTTAGGGTTTAGCCCTATGGCTGGTTTTTGTGTAGATCTACGTAATAATATTCTATGGTATTACCCATAAGATCTTTCTTTAATTTGGATCACATAATAGCACATAAATTACTTAACTTAAAAACATTGAAAGTGAAAACATGAAACCACATAGCACATATAGAAATATATACCTTATTCGTTAAATTGCTTGTATACTCGAGCTATTTAGGATTAAAAATTCTTGTGAACGGATCTCAAACGAGCTAGAAATTTGTTTCTTTTCTTTCTCTCTCTCTCCCCCCCCCCCCCCCCCCTTCTTCTCTCTAAATTTGTGTGAATTGAAGTGAAACAAGAAGAAAGTATTTATAGGTGTGATTTGATAAGGATAGTTACCTAATTAGAATTCTAATATGACTCTTAATACAAATTTAGATTGGTCTTTCAACAAACAAACTTATCATGAAATTCGAGTTTGAAAAAATTATAACTACGTGATGATAAGATTATATCTTGGATGTATTCAAATTTCGAGTTTTGTCTAAATAAAAATTTTATATCAGATAATTCGATAATAATTTAATAGATATCCAAAATAATATTAAAATTTAATTTCATATAAAACTCACATATATCCAATTATTAGGAAAATTAACACAATGTCCCTAGAAAATGGTAAAGTTGTCAGGTTACCCTATGTGAAGAATATTATAAATTGTATATAATAAATTTGTTTCTATTACAAAGTAAAAGACCCTATTTATAGGGTTACAAATAACTGTAAAAGTAAATAAATATAAAAGGAAATATTATGCAATCTACTACTAAGGAAAGTAATCCTACACTAAAAGGAAATATTATAATTGCAATCTTTGACGATCTCTGGAATCTTATTCAATATCCTTGACATCCCCCCTCAAATTGATGCTGGTAAAATCATCAATTTGTAATCATGAATCGACGACGATGACAATACTTGTGCCCACGAAGAAGAAATCCAAATCAAAACAACCAACGACGAAAAATACTGACGACGAGAGACCAAGAACAACAAAGAACCACTCCAAAACCACTTCAAGAACGCTCCAAAGAAACAACGAGAACAAAAAACAAACCAAATTTTCAATCCCATCAACTAGGCCAAACTGTAAACCAAATTTCCAAATGAACTAAACCAAATTCCAGATGAACTGGACATATACTAAACCAAATCCAGATGAACTGGACCAAATTCCAGATGAATTGGACATACTAAACCAAATTCCAGATGAACTGGACCAAATTCCAGATGAACTGGACATACTAAACCAAATTCCAAATAAATTGGATCAAGTTCCAGATTACCAAAAGCTGAAGAAACTTCAAACAAACTGCAGATTACCGAAAGCTGAAGAAACTCCAAACAAACTGCAGAAACTGAGTTGTGGCCACTGGAATGTGATGCGACTTTGTAGTGATACATCCGAAAAGAAAAAAAAACAACATTGGTAGTCGGACGAGCGGCTTAAGGCCGCTCGTCGGAAACGAAATTCAAAAGTTAATTTGTTTAGGATCTAAACTGCTCTGATACCATGTGAAGAATATTATAAATTATATATAATAAACTGGTTTCTATTACAAAGTAAAAGACCCTATTTATAGGGTTACAAATAACTGTAAAAGGAAATAAATATAAAAGGAAATATTATGCAATCTACTACTAAGGAAAGTAATCCTACACTAAAAGGAAATATTATAATTGCAATCTTTGACGATCTCTGGAATCTTATTCAATATCCTTGACACCCTAAAATCTCAAAACTTGCATTTATGCCTCATAATATATTGTACGTATTTTTGGGGTATTACAAAAGGCATATTGATTATCAATTTATTTTTGTTCTATTCATAATAGAAATAGCTATCTTTTATGCATTGTTTTATTAGGTTCATTTCTATTGGATTGTGTCATTGTGGTAAGTGTAAAATAGGACAAAAATAGACAGTTTGGCTCAAACCAAATCCTAGTTGCTGTGAACAGTATTGACTGATTAGCACCTCATTAATACGTATTGGCTTTCTTTTTCCCGGGACAACTGTTTTTTTTTTTTTTTGTGCACTTTAAATCTTAATTCTATAAGTTGGATTTGCATCCGACCCTATGGCTGAAGAAAATTAGCTATGATGTGATGAGATTATGTAAGTGACTGAAGGATTAAGTAATTTGTGTGTGTGCATGCATATATGCGATCGGCGTAAATTAACCATCTTGGGCTTCAAGCATGAAGGAAAATTTTGCCTTGTAGTTCACTTATGCGATGCTTGTGAATTTTGAAGTTCGTTATGTCTTTATAGTCTTTCTTGTGCATTCTTGTCCATTTCTTCCGATACTGTCGTGCTTTAACTGATTCTGGTGATAGCTTCCTTTTTAACTACCACTAATTTTGACATTCTTGTGCAATTTGTACAAATTCTTTCAATTCCAGATTGAAATTTAAATTTCTTGATTCATTTGTTAGACTTGTTTTTACGAAAAGTCAACAATATGTATGAATGCGTTTTTCTTCTCTTTATGTGGGCCACCTTGAAGAGAGAGAAGTTCCTGCTTGGCTGCGCTAGGAAGAAATATTCCGCAATGCGTTCCAGTCATTTATTCTTGACAAATTGCATTTTTTTTAAAATGTGATAAGCCATTTTGTAAAGGAAATAATCTTAAGGTTATCTTGTAGGAAAGTGAAAGTCGTTCTGAATTAAAATGAAAAGAGTGCGATTTTTAGTTCTGAAGTCATTATGAATTAAAATTAAGGGAGTACCCTTTTTAGTTCTTACTTCTTATGGAAGAGGTTGAAGGCATATTGTTTTAAATTAAAGAATTAGGACTGCACAAGATGCCAAACATATTTCTTTGGCTTTTGGTAGTTCCTGCTATCTGTTATCTTACTTTTATATTGTCTACCATAATTCTGTTAAATGTTGATTCCTGTTAATTAATGTGGTTTCTTCGGTTCGTTTTTGAGTTGTTCTGTCATACAGGCACATGCAGCCTCAGCCGTGCTTAATTTCAGTGAAAATTGTACCCCAGAAATTTTGACGCCTTACTTAGATGGAATAGTGCACAAGTTGCTTCTACTTCTACAGGTGCAGAGAAAATACAATAGATTCGTACAAATTTACATGGAAGTTTATGCCTATGCGTTAGAGCATACAACCATGTTTCTCTAGTAAACTGCTTTTGTTATATGATTTCAGAACTCCAAACAAATGGTGCAAGAGGGGGCCCTTACTGCTTTAGCTTCAGTCGCTGATTCATCGCAGGTACAGCATTCTGAAATTATTATTTAAGTGTTAATTTTATTTTTCTATTATTTGCCTGTATACTGAAACTGTTAATTGTATTGACAGGTGCACTTCCAGAAATACTATGATGCGGTTATGCCGTACTTGAAAGCTATCTTGATGAATGCTACTGACAAGTCTAACCGCATGCTTCGTGCCAAAGCCATGGAATGCATTAGCTTAGTTGGGATGGCGGTTGGAAAGGAGAAATTCAAGGAGGATGCCAAGCAGGTAAATAACAACAGACTTAGTTTTGGATGTGTTTCTTATTGAATTTAATATATTTCTTGTTGTTACGAGGTTTGTTACGAGGTGATTAGTTTTTTGTTCGTTGAGTTCTTTTAGTTCTTACCTCAATCCTTTATTTTTCATAAACACGACATATTCTTTTTGTTTTTTTTAGGCCCAGCTCATTTTGAACTAAATATTTGGTCAACTTTGGCTGATCAATGTTTATTGCTATGTTATCGTGACATTAATCTCTCAATTGTCCTCTCATTCAAGGTCATGGAAGTGCTTATGTCATTGCAAGGATCTCAAATGGAGACAGATGATCCAACTACAAGTTATATGCTGCAAGTATGCCTCTGTTCACGGTTTTATTATATTTTTGCATATCTAAACTCTTCCAATAATACTTCTTAATTTATTATAGGCATGGGCCAGGTTATGCAAGTGCTTGGGACAGGATTTTCTTCCTTACATGAGCGTGGTCATGCCTCCTTTGCTTCAATCTGCTCAGCTGAAACCTGACGTGACTATAACATCTGCCGACTCAGACAATGAAATCGATGAATCAGATGATGAGAGGTCTTCTTTGTTCTTTAAATCAATATCCTTTCTTATCCTTCGACGTTCTTTTTGCTTTGTTTTGTGACAATACTTTTTGCTTTGTGCGGGATGAAATTACCATACCATGTTTATGGTCTTTGTACAATTATTTATATTAGGTTTGGGCTTTCCTTTGAGACCTGGTAAATCATCCTTTCGATCTCTAGCTTAAAATAATTACACTATTATTCTTCTCTCTTGTAGTTAAAACGTAGTGTTCTTGATTGCTTGCCCGATTCATTTTACCCATTTTTCTTTAACTCGCACTAGTGTTTGAATGAGCTCGCTTTAAAACAGTTAGAAATTTTAGCCGTTCTAATTACTAAAGATTTTGACATTATTATGCCGTAAGTACCTCCCTTGTTATCACACTTCCAATGTCTACGTCTTACTCTTATCTATTAGCCATATTTTAGAAAGAATAATGCTATTTATCATTATAATGATGGAACATCGGTGATATTACAATTTAGGTGGAATAATGGGATACGACAGTTTAATCTCCCTCTCTCATGAAAATTCAACTGTTGTATCATATTATTCCACCTAAGTGTCACATCAACGATATTTCATCATTATAATGATAAATAGTATTATTCTTTTAAGAACTCTATACACTTTCATGAACTTCATTGGCATCACCTCCAGAAGACCTTAGTACGCTCCCAACATTTTTCCTTGTTCCTATACAGATATATAAAACAGTAAACTTCTAGAGAATACTAATGTATACATAATTATTTCAACAATTTGGGAAAAATTCCGTCAATCATCTAAATTTTTGGAAGAAGCGAAAGAATCTATTATCTCTTTTATAATATTGGGTAAGACTGGACAAAACTCTCGACCTGGTCTGAACCTAGCGGTCTTCATAAGTTAAATACTCGAACGGGTATTTGAATCGAGAACCAATGAGTTCGGTTCGGTTTTAAAACTCAGAACCGAATAAGAACTAAATCTAAATAATTTTTTAAATTTTTTATATTGAATTAATTAAATTATTTTAATTTTTTCTAAATAAATTAGCAAATTAACTAATTTAGTGATTAATGCTCAAACTCTCAAGTCAAGTACTAATTTAGCACAATCCAACCTAATTTCTAAATTTATTTATTTTTATCTAATTATTAATTTCATTGTTAGCCCAAGATCTAGGTCTTTTTAAATTTTTATTCTTCTCTTTCCAATTTCATACTTTCATTTGGTAAGTATAAGTCCACTAACTCCAAATCATTTGATGAATTGAAAACCTACATCTACATGGCCAAATCAAAGCCGCCGACTATCGACTCTGACTTCCCCTCTCCAACTGGCCATCAAAACTATGAATGTACATGTCATTGGTTTTATTTATGTAGTGTTGCTGTAAATGTTAAAAAAATTAATTATGGTACGGAATTGAACCGAACCCGAACTGTTCCATAATTATATTTGGATCTGACAGTTCCATTTATTAAATACCCAAAATTTTTGGTTCAATTCAGTTCTGAAGATAACCGAACTGACCATGTCCAACCTAATGTTGGGTGCACAAGAGTGCTTTCAGTATTTTGTAGGATATGAGCTGCAACATGAAAGGTTATACATCTTGAGGAATTGAAAGCATGTATTCTTTGTTAAACTTATTGTATGTTTGTTTTTGGTTTTGTTTGCAATTCTACGACACGTTCCTACCTGTCTTTTCTAATTGAATGGGACATTATAAGAGGAAATAGGTGGCCACATTTGTCATCGTTTCCACCTAATGGTATGTAACAATTGTAATCCTGCAGTATGGAGACCATTACCCTAGGGGATAAAAGAATTGGGATCAAGACTAGTGTCCTAGAGGAGAAAGCCACAGCTTGCAATATGCTATGTTGCTATGCTGATGAGTTGAAGGAAGGTTTCTACCCATGGATTGATCAGGTTGGTGAAGATACATTGGTTTTTGTCCGACTTTGACTAAATCAGAATTTGAAGTTGTCTTCATTATTATGTGGTACAGGTTGCCCCAACATTGGTTCCACTTTTGAAATTTTATTTCCACGAGGAAGTCAGGAAAGCTGCTGTTTCAGGTTATATAAGTTTCAGTATAGACAATTTACCTTGTTTACATATTGTTAGTTGCTATTACATGCTATTAAACATTGATGTTTTTTCAGCAATGCCGGAGCTATTACGTTCTGCAAAGTTGGCTGTAGAGAAAGGGATGGCTCAGGGCCGTAATGACACATATGTTAAGCAGTTGTCTGACTATGTAATACCTGCTTTAGTGGAAGCTTTACACAAGGTGGTGTTTACCTGTATTAAAGACAAAAAATGGCATATGCAAAGCTTTGAACTTGACATTACAGTCCTTTATATCTGGGTAGTGACAATATGATTTAATGTCATGCAGGAACCTGATACAGAAATATGTGCGAATATGCTGGATGCGTTGAATGAATGCCTGCAGGTGGGTTTGTTTTTATCATACTTGGAACCATGTAGATAATATATTGTTTAAATTGCACGCACGTATTGCAACTGTGCTATTCTGATTTTGCAGTCCTCTTTTGGACTTGTGTTTAACATTAACAACTCCACAATAAACTTAATACATTTGCAAATATTTTGTCTTGGAATAGACAAAATTATTCATCTCTTTAAAAAACTGGTTGCACAGTATAATTTTTTAAACAAATTATATTCTATAAACTCAGCAATCGGATTGGTGATTATGTTTTACTAAGCATTTTCCTGGATTGACTGACCTAAAGAAGTCCCTTTGGATAGAGTACATTCCTAATATAACTTGTTAAAGGTGCTTGAGAGGGCAAAGGTAGGGAATACCGGAATAGAATGGCCCAAAATTAATATGGCTTGATGTTTTGACTGCATTGGATCTTTTGGCTGATGTTTGATGGATAGAATGAAGTGATGAAAAAGATTCGAGTGGAGACCCCAAATATGGCTTAATTAGTTGCTGATGTTTTTCTGAATTTAACATGTTTGACGTTGGCAGTAAATTCATCGTTCCATATTATCTGTTTCAGATTTCTGGACAACTTCTAGATGAAAACCAGGTTCGAAGTATCGTGGAAGAGATAAAACATGTGATCACAGCGAGCTCTAGTAGAAAGAGAGAGAGAGCTGAGAGATCCAAAGCTGAAGATTTTGATGCCGAGGAGGGAGAACTGCTTAAAGAGGAAAATGAGCAAGAAGAAGATTTATTTGATCAAGTTAGTTTATTTATTTATTTTCCAAATATGATGTCTGTATTCCATGTATTTAGTTTTTTAATCAGATAAAAGTGGAAGATTAATGTATGTCTTCTTTTCTGTCTTTAATTGTTCAGGTTGGTGAAATCTTAGGAACTTTGATCAAAACGTTCAAGGCTTCTTTCTTACCTTTCTTTGATGAACTGTCATCATACGTGATGCCTATGTGGGTAAGCTTTAACTCTTCATTCCCCTTGCAACTGTCATCTTTTTTTCTTTTTGCCTGGTGCCAATGGTTAGGTAAAGAATTGCATTGGAAAATTGAACAATATTTTCGGTTTTTTATCCATTGTTCTTTGCCCCGATCATCACTAATCTTGATTTTCTTCTAGGGAAAGGATAAAACAGCTGAAGAGAGAAGAATCGCAATTTGCATATTCGATGATGTAGCTGAGCAGTGCCATGAAGCAGCTTTAAAGTATGCTTGCTTAGCATGCATGTTCTGGAATTTGGTTACACTTTTCGAAATTCTAATGCAATTGTTCTCTTTTGTGAGCCAGGTACTATGATACCTATCTTCCTTTTCTTTTGGAAGCGTGCAATGATGAAAGTCCAGATGTCCGACAGGTTTGTACAAACTTCACAGCAAAGTATTTTGACCTAATGTTTGCTAATGCTCTCTGAATCTATTTGAACTGCCTTGTTGCTATTTTCAGGCTGCTGTATATGGGCTTGGTGTTTGTGCAGAATTCGGTGGCTCTGTGTTTAAACCACTTGTTGGAGGTACATGTGATTTCATAGTCTTACACCATGGAGATTTTCAGCTTTATAATCTTTAATTGGCCTTGTTTATTACGTGGTTTAGAGGCTCTTTCGAGGCTTAACGTGGTTATCGGGAACCCGAATGCTATGCAACCTGATAATGTGATGGCATATGATAATGCGGTTTCTGCTCTGGGAAAGATATGCCAATTTCACCGTGATGGCATTGATTCAGCTCAGGTGGTTTATTTTTGCTGGTTATTTATTTGATCGATAAAGCTGTTTTTGTGATTGAAGTATGGCCTCCGTTAGATTTGATGAATCTGAACCACAAGCATGAAGTTGTCCAGAAAAGTCGAGAACTCGGCTATTTCTGATTCTTAAGATCTTAAGAATAATGGAGTTGTATTTTTCTTCATTGCAAAATTGCAATTCTAAAGCGAAAATTGGATGCTCAATGTTTCACAGCTCGTGGTTTCCTGATGTCTACATTTTGGACATCATTGCAAGTTTTTAAAACAGTTTACTGTTGAATATATTCTTCGGTAACGAATCATACTATCTTGTTCCTGTTTTGTTTTTTCTACTTTCTGCTGTTTGCGTCTGTGTGAATATGTAAATGGAAGCTGCGCAAGTATCATTTTGTGTGATGGTATTTTTTTTTTTTTTTTGAGAAAAATGATGTCAAATCATTCTGGAAGAGTTATCTTCTGTGTATAAAGATATACTTCATTTGCTTATATCTCCTGTTAATTCCTGCACTTTTATGCCTGAATGTTACTAGCAGGTGGTCCCTGCCTGGTTGAGCTGCTTACCTATAAAGGGTGATCTTATTGAAGCAAAAGTTGTTCATGAGCAGCTTTGCTCAATGGTCGAGAGGTAGGTGATTGGGACTGCTCTGATTTGGCATTGTCGGAAATCAGACTTTGTTGCTAACTATCCTTACTTAAGTATATTGACCTGGTTTTCCTCTTGTAGGTCCGATGGGGAACTTCTGGGTCCCAACAATCAGTATCTCCCCAAAATTGTTGCCGTATTTGCTGAGGTCAGTTCTCACTATATGGCCAGTTAATAACGAAGTGTGCATTCTATTGAGCTAAATCCAAAAGAGAGTGCTACAATCTAATTAGCCTCCACCTAACTAGGGGATCTTTGGACATTAATATAAGAGAGTTTTTCCGAAACTGTGATCATTTTATTTTTGGTCTTGCGTGAATTCTCCTATCTTTGAACATTTGCCTCAAAAGAAATGTGTATTGTTCGTAGAGACTGCAATTTGACTATCAACTTTTTCGCCTGCTTCAGGCGTAGGGACTGCAATTTGACTATCAACTTTTTCGTCTGCTTCAGGTTCTATGTGCAGGTAAAGATCTTGCTACAGAGCAAACTATTAGTCGAATAATTAATCTGTTGAGGCAGCTTCAACGGACGCTACCACCATCAACTCTTGCCTCTACATGGTCATCCTTGCACCCTCAGCAGCAACTTGCATTGCAGTCAATTCTTTCATCTTAGTGCACAAGGGGACAACATTTTTTTCGTGTGGGTTACTGCTGTTTTGTGCTAATCATACATTTGTTAGTTAATTATTCATTTAAGTTGTTAACAGCATTCATTTGCATAAGGTCTATGCATCAGCCTCCTGTTGGTTGTTTTGTCCAAGTAAAATATGGATTGCCATTTGCAGAATGTGTAAAACACAAGCTGTCGTCCCTTCTTGCTTTAGAGAAGAAAAGAGCAAGAGCGGGGGGCGGGGGTTAAGTTGTTTGTGGTTTGTGAGATTTTTATTGGTCAATTATGAGCTTTGAGGTTTTCAATGGCAATTCCTGTTGCAGTTTTGATCCAGTCATGTTTTTCACGTTATGGATTGTTTTATAGTACCAAGTATTTATTTGTACATGATGATTTTCTTGTTTGTTTGGGATTTGTGGTTTTTAATTAATACCTATATGGGTATTTGCTCCAAATGGTTGTACATCATCCCGGATCTGTTTCCTACATCTATATACATTTTTCGATAAATTAATCAAAGAGTTGAGACGCTTTTTCTTCACTTGAATCAATAATTCTTGATTCTGCATATGATATTGGGGAAAGCACACGAATATGCACAAAGTTCGATTCAATGCTGAATGCTATGATGTTCATGTAGATGATAATGGATTGAGTTTGTGATTATTTTGTTCCAACTTGACAATGATCGAGTTAATATACGTATAGTATGGTCAATTTGACCACTATTTTCTCGACTTGACCAGGTTGAGTTGACACTTGAGCCTAATGGTGATGGAAAACTTGGATGTAATGGCAAAATGCTTGCCAACGGTCTTATGCCGTGACCCGACCAATGTGTTAAACTGTTCCAACAACCCCCAACTTACGTATATCTTCAATTTGACCCCATTATTTTAATGCCTTATAAGTATTTGTGCATGTACCCAAGTACATTTTCGGTAGTTTACGGAAGCAAGATTCCTTTAAAGCATGCATAATTAGATTCTGTATTAGCTTAATACAAATTTGTAGTTGTTTTTACCCACAAATGTAGGGTCCATCTCTTTGATATCGAGATTATTTTAATATATTACAAGATGGTCAACTAATCCAAATGGCAGGCTTTGAATTAAGCCTCTAAAATTTTGAAAAATAAAAAAATAATGGCAGGCCTTCGTGTTTGCAACTCAACATTCATCGCTGACTAAGTGATGAATATAAAAAAAATATTTGTGCTTACCAACTGATGATATCATCAAGACAAAAATGTACAATTGACTTGAGATTTTAACTATAATTAATTCTTGTCTAGCCTAACATATCCTTTATGGTGTACATATTTATTTAAGGCTCGAGATTACTATTTTTGGCTTTTTCCGACATGTTAGATACACTCGACTGTCTAGTTCTATACCTTGTGAATATTCACTATTGGTTTAATTTTTCTTGTGTGAATTAGCTGAGGAATTAAGAAAATGAGAGCAAAGAATAAGCAATTTTCAGGTGAAGAAAAAGGCAAAGAACGTGCTTTGCAGAAATGCAGCACATTAACGAACAAACACAAATAAACATTTCTAGATAATTGGACATGCTGACGACTCATGACTAATGAAACCATCCACTCCTACATTGAAAAATCAGTCAAACATTAACAAGGAACAAATTCAGTTTAAAACCAGACAACTACATAAGACAGGCATACTACATTATCATCCTATAAAAACTCCCTCTGCTCTATTTCTTTCTGTCAATCATTACTAATCTTCTTTCTAACTTAGTACTATGGAACTTCAGTTCCAAAATAGAGGTGCCAATAGTACCACTAATTCCTACAGATCAAGAAATAGGGGTTCTAACAAGAACAAGTTTGTCGGGGTGAGGCAAAGGCCTTCGGGCAAATGGGTCGCAGAAATCAAGAACACAACTCAGAAGATCAGAATGTGGCTCGGGACATTCGACACTGCTGAAGAGGCTGCTCAGGCTTACGATGAAGCTGCTTGCCTTCTTCGTGGTACAAATACGCGAACCAATTTCTTGAATAACGCCCCTTCCAATCCAGCCCTCTCTTTGAAAATCCGCAACCTTCTTAATCAAAAGAGGGGCCTAAATAAAACCACACCTCCAATTCTTGCTTCCACAAATAGTACTACCAGAAAAAATATTAATGTCGAAACCTGTCCAAAATCTTTTTCTAGTACCAAAACTAGTTCTCCATATTGTACTAGTGTCAGTTTTAATAATTCTCAAACTAGTTCTCCAGCTTGTGTGTCCAATCCGGTCATTTTTGAGGATGCGTATAAGCCGGATTTGAGCTGTTTCACGGGAGGATACAAAATGTGCTCCCCTACTTCTTCTGATAATTACGATCAGTCTTCTGCTTTTTTGATGGATTTTGATAAGATTAATCCATTTGGTTTTGAGGCACAAAAAAGAGTTGGCGAGACGGTGAATGATGAGCAATTTCCTGATTTTGAACGTATGAAGGTCGAAAGACAGATTTCTGCTTCACTTTATGCAACGAATGGCATAAGTGAATACTGGGATAACATCCTTGATTCAAATGATCCTTTGTGGGATATTTCCATGCTCTGCCAAATGTACTTCGATTAATTTTTTTAGATTTGACTTGTGATCTGATCAGACAGATTGTAGCAGAATTTCAGATTCTCCGAAAAAGTAATAGGACCGTGTTTGTATCCCACTACTTCAGTTTCTACATTGAATTATCAAGAATCATTTGAAAAATGGAAAAAAGCTCGAATTTTCTAATTGTTTTCAATGTATGGAATACTTGGATTCTCCAAAAAATAAAAAATAAAAAAATGTGAAACTCTTGCTTTGCACCTAACAACAGTTCTTAAAAGGCAATCGATTAATGCTTGTTTGATAGCACATGTTTTCTTATATCCATGATGAGAGCGACTCAAGAATTTGGGGCATTCGATTACGAGATATTGAAATATAATCAAATATTTTGGACGGAAAAAATGACAATGATGACAATAAATTTTTATTAATAATCATGTTTGGGAACCTAGTATTATTTTTTCAGTAAAATTTTGGATTATCACTATAATATAAAATAGGCAAAACTTTATGCGCCACGTGTTACGATTTCCTATTGTCTTAATTCAATTTTTTTTTCACTTACAACTGCACTACTGTAAGACAAACTGCCCAATGCTTACTGTCCTATTTTTTACCCCTCTTTTTCCTTTCTACATTTTCACACCGCCTCTCACAGAGTAAAATTCTTTTGTGTGGTGTTCTTGTAGGGTTGAGCTTCATCTAAAGGTGGGTTCTCATAAAATCATGCATAATTTCCATTTTCCTGAAGGAAATCTTTTTTGTGGTGTTGGTTGCGTCGATTCAGCATTTTATTATCATCATATTATTTACATTTATTCTCTGTTCTTATTAATATTTAAGATTTATTCTCTGTTCTTATTCTTGCCTCAAGATTTCTATTTTAGAATTACTTGAATGATTGTGCAATAACAATGAAGATGAAAAATGAAGTGAATGGTTTTGGAGTATCAACGATAGAATGTTGGCGTAGAAACGGAAAAAAAAATCGGCCATGTCTCCGTGCCACAGAGACATCTCCTCTCCGTGTGCCACAGAGACGCCATGTCTCTCGTGACACGGATAATGTCTCAGTGGGCACGGAGATACCGCCGTGTACCGCATGTCTCCGTGCAAGATGGAGGCAAGGGCGGTATCTCTGTCTCGCATGAGATACCGTCCGTGTCTCCGTTACCAACGAAGACATCGCATGTCTCCGTCACTCATGGAGACAACGTTCGTGTCTCCTTGCGCACTAGAGGTACGGACTGTATCTCCATTGTGCATAGAGACACCATATGTTCCAGTTCTCTGTGTGACGGAGGTGCTATGTCTCCATGTTTTCGTGCACACATGGAGGACTATCTTTAGGGACATACTTTAGTACGTTGATTTTTTTGGTCGAAATCAACATGAGGGATGTATAAATGTTCCTGTTCAGTAATATGGTGGGGAGAAATCAATACCATTGATTGTTGTAGTAATGTTGAGGCACGAGATCCAAATAACCTAGCTGGTGATGAACAAGTGATAAATTTGATGGGAGGAAAAATTATTGATTGACCACATTTTCCCATGTCTACCTCATTGAGTTTAGTGGTAAGTGAAAGTGGTAATCGTACTCCCCAAATCAATGAACCAGATGCAGAGAATTTTCTTGACAACTTTTTTCGAGAACAGTCAGATTCTAATTCTAATTCAGAACATTTAAGCACTTGCAAATGTGGGGACTCTAGCTTGGGTGAGAGAGAAAATTTTAACTCTTCATTGGACCCCACTTATGTTGACCCTTCATATTAAAAATACCAGTTGAATTGGAGTTGGTTGCGTGCATCATCCATGATAAGTATATGGATGATAAAAACTCACTTTCAACCAAGGATGTCGAACTGAGCAAAGTTCTTGGGGGTATCAGTTGACACGGTTGATTCACATCTTTATATGGAGAACACAAATGGAACTGCCTCAAGTGGAGCTACGTTGATGCCTGAAGCATGTTATCAACTTGCATATGAAAAACATAGCAATGATTGTAATGATATCAATCTTAAAAGAGCATTTTTTGACTCTACAAATCCTGGAAACTTTTTCACTTTAGTTGGTATTCCTGCTCCATTCGTTGTTTCTGCAGCTTCGCAGTCACTTTCGGGTTTGCTTAACGGAGACACGGCTCGTGTCTCCGTGCTTAACAATGAGGTACATTTTCTTTTATTAGCCTAAAATTGTCCCAAAAAGTTGTGGAGAGAGAATGAAATAAGATGGGTAAATTGAAGAGGGGTGCGTACACTTTTTTTTTTTTGTCCAATTAGGTTATAACTGTAATTTATTGCAATGTGCTAATTGAAAACTATACTATAATAAAATGTATGTAAATTTCTTTTTCTATATTTCAATATGTAAAAATGATAAAGTATTTTATCACATTTTCTAACTCAATTAAAAAAACTTCATTCCTTACACGAAAATCAGAATTCTTTTCGGGGGCCCCCCATGAGGGGCACTGCCCCCTTGATCTGACCAGTCAGGTCGATCACCATCGGGGCCGTTGCCTCTGAACCCCCACGAGGGGCGTCACCCCTTAACCTCGACGACGTGACCGGTCATGTCACGAGGGACGCTGTCCATGTGTGTTTTAATATCATTGTACTAATAATAGTTAAATGTCATCATCTTTATTCACATATTCACTAGTGAATTGATGTTCATTTGTTTTGACGTTTTACTCAATTTGCAAAAGTTCCTCAAACATCTCATAATTGAAATATTACAATTGTGTCAAAATGTTATTTTTCTTTTTGAATTAGTAAAGAATCTTGTCAGATTAGATTAATGTTGCATGTAATTGTTTCGCGCGGGTCTCGCTAACAATTAAAAAATGGTTCAGACAATTGTGTAAAGAACAAACCTCTCGAGACAAAATTTCAACGATGAGTGCTTTATTTATGAAGATTACAATTTGCAAGAAGTGAAATACCTCCAAGGAGCACAAGTACACAAAACAATTGAAAGTTTAACGAGAATAACTAAAAGAAATGAAATTACATAATTCTCTATCTGAGAGTGATTGATTCAGGGTCCCCTACTTTTACGTCTTCTATTCTCTTTATACATTCTCTGACATTTTTTGTCGTGGAACCGTTTGACAACTGCTCGTCGCCTTGTAACTACCCACTTTCCCTATAGTGACTGACTAATTAAGGAATTACCATTTTAACTGCTGTCATTACTCCCATCATTTAACTGCTTGCAATCGAGACTATTGTATCATAGAATTTGATAAGATTGTCCATTAACTGATTCAATAACCGTCGCCTTAAATAATAACCAGACACTATATTCGCCTAGATCTTGGGCGCCTCACAAGTTTGGGCGAATATGGGGCCATTGCTCTAAATAACAATAAAGCACTATACTTGCTCCGATCTTGGGCGTCTTGCAGGCTTGGGTGATGATGAGGTTGTCGCTCTGAATAACAATAAGACACTATAATTGCCCTAATCTTGGGCATTTTGTAGGCTTAGGCGATGATGAGCATCCGTTACATGACTCCGTCTTGGATTTTTTACATGGTCTCATTTGAGCATATCTTCCAAATTTCCTAGTTGGGCTCAATTCCTTGGACCATTTAATTGAGTCTCATTTTTGTATGTCAACAGTAATGTATTGAGAGTTTTCAAATACAAATTTTTCTATTCTCAAGGTTGAATTAAGATACTATAGATTTTTTTTTTTTAAAATATAAACCCATACTGTGAATGGATGAATCCTCAAATTGGTTTCTATTTATACATCGAGTTTGTAAATATAATTTGTATGTCGAGTTTTATAGGTTTATTCTTCATTTTGTTACACACTTATTTTTAACATTATCCAATTAACGTGCAACGCACGTTCACCCCACTAGTATATGGAAAAAGTCGATAAGATTTCTTGAATTTTAGAAAGATGACGATAAACTAGCAATCTTGAGGAGAAATGGATATATTGAAACATAAGATTATATAAGGCCAGCCAAACTCAGTCTATTCGTTTTTGAACAATCAACAATATTTTATGTCAAACTAATAATGTTGTGTCAATATTTATGTTATTCAAACTAATAGATATATCTAGAACACACTAGGTGCAAGTAACGTGCAATGCACGTTTACTTAGTTTATATTTAATAGTTTTGTTTAAGAATTAATTTGTTATTAATAAAGATATAATATTTGTAGTTAATTAAATAATTAATGATGTAATGTTTATGTAATTGATAAATAATTAAATAAAGTGTTTCTCTCTATCATCTCCAACCCAAAATCACAAACAGAAAACTCAAGGTATGTTAAGGGGTAAGAAGATGAGTTTACTCAGACTCCGTTTGATTCTCATTAATGTAGAATGAGAATGAAAAATATAGCTATTATTGGACCCCACACAAGAGATAGAAATTTAAAATTGATAGATTGATGTGATGGATAACAGTCGTATTTTTCATTTGTATGAGTTTTTAATGAGAAACAAACGGAGGCTTAAACTTTTTGTATGACTTAAGTCTTAACTCTTTTTTAAGCGATAATGCAATTTATTTTATCGCTAAAGTATGATATGTATTACGATAATATATGTATATCATGTGTTAGACTTAGTATTGGTAAGTGACAGGTAAATTTTCGAGGATGAAAATATTTTAAGGGGGTGAAAATGTAATACCTCGAAAATTTTCATAAAATATAATTCAATTTTTATATACTATATTTTAATATTTTGAAAGTTAGGGACTAAATGATATATTTATCAAATTATATTTTATTTGTGTCAAATATTTAGATATTGATGGAGTTATCGTAAATATATGAATATTGGTCTCGTTGGATAAATCGTAATTAGATACATAAATCAGATTCGAGAAAAAGTCGATTCGGATAAGTTAGCTCCAAAATATTTTAGTTTGAAGGGATTATCAAAAACTAATTTATTTTTATTATTTATAATTTTGAAAGTAAAAGGTGGTGAAAAAAGATTTTCCATTAAAACGAGAAATTACGTTAGTTTTTCCGTTAAATCAAGAAATTCCGTTAGTGTTTCCGTTAAACTAACATATTCCGTTTAATAGCCACTTTTTATATATAGAAATATATCACGCGATGTCCATCTTAGGATGAAACCTAGGACACTAGTATTTAATGTCACCTAATTGACACGTGTACTAATATTAAACACCAATAATGATGAATAACATTACTTCATTTTTAAAGTATCCTACAATGGTACATTCTTGATCAAATCAATATTAATAATCCACGGCTAACAATTAAGAATCCCTAAATGCATAACTTTAAACAAGTTTATCGTTGAACTACTAGTTACCCTATACAAACATGATATATTACTATTGAATCTATATTAGGCTCCTGTTTAACACACATTCTTTCAAGAAGCATGCTACTTGGCCCGGGATTAAATCCCGGGTCATAATATTATTGAATTTTCTAAATTTCCTTCAATTAAAATTTTGCATAAAAGATAAAAAAAAAAAAAAAAACCAATCACATAAAATAAAATTTCATTTCAAGAAAAAAACTAACAAAATTATATGAGGAAAAAAAGCGAAATTGGAAGTGGAATTACACGAATGAAAAGCACAAAGCAGAGCATGTAATGGGTATTTAGCCACGTCATCACCTTTCCCTTTCTACAATAAAAAGAGGAAACATTTAAATCGATCACTTCTACTGCATGAAATGAAATGAAATCAGACTTCTAAACCCTCCGCAATTTTGTATCAACAGATTCATGTATAGCTGTTAATCTCTTTTCTATTTTCAGCTCAGTTTCATTTATTGGTGACCGTTCAATTCTCAATTAAATCAGGTAAGTGAAAAATATTAGAAACTGATCGGCCCAGCTCTTTGATCCATGTTCGTTTGTTAAATAAACATTTATTATATTGGGTTTTTCAATTTCATGCTAAATTTTTTACCGGGTGTATCATTTTTGTTTACATACTGCGAATTACATGCGTATAATCGTTCTTGGAGTCTCTCCTTTTATTTATTTATTTATTTTTTACAATTTTTCTGTTTGCTGTTGTTTAGAATTTTATGTTGTGGATATAACAGATTAAAGTATTGATTTTTCGTTGATCGAGTATTTATCTTTTTTGTCAAACCCTTTACTTATTTAGTGAAAGGGGATAAAGGAAAGATATTCAATCATAAATTGAATAAATTTAGTTAAATCAGGACAAATAGTAATTTGCCTCTGTAATTTCTAGAGAAAGAACGAATCTTTTTATTGTATGTGCTGGCTATTCCGTCATTCATTCATTTGATAACCTCCAAAACCTTAAGAAAAGAAAAGGAAAAATGGCTTCTTTCTTGCTTTTCTTTTTGTTTCTTGAGTGGAGAAAAACTAGTGGAATAAATGATCAAGATTTCTTAAAGGCAGTGGGTGGTGTCTGGTGCAAGCGGCTAGTTTTATATTGACGGAAGCAGTTTCTTGTCGAAGTATCTTAACAACTGTTGCGTGCCAGTATTTGATTCTTAGATTGCTATAGAGATGATGCAATTATTTATTTTATTTCAGTCTGCAACACACTCCCTTACCTGCATGTCATATTTATTTTTTGATCAATGCCTTACACGTGGACATATGTGGTGGCAAGACTTGAACCAGATGTTTTGCATGATTTGATATCACGTTGAACCACCTCAATTAAAAGCTTAAATTGTTAGATAGTAAACATATATATATATATATATTCAAACTTAGTCTTGTTAATGGTAAAAATATGCTTGACCTTGAATAGGTGTTGGCTCAAATTGTGTCAGAAAGAAACTGGTTTTATATTTCTCCGAGTGCACAGAAAGCTTGCAATTTGAAAGATGTCTAATGCGGAGGGTAAAAAGATTTCGATGCAGGATATAAAACTGGTAAGCATTTGAGTTCATTAATTTTTATTTAATATATATCTGCTGGTTAACTACTACTGATTTTGTGTAAGAAGAAAAGGTAAACGAAGAAAAAGGTGTGTTGTATTAAAACTTAAGATGACAAAAAAGAGAAGGGATGAATGCTTTTGGTTTGAATTTGACCATCACTTTTGAAAGGGTGAAATGCATTTTACTTTAATGGTTTATGCATCAGAGTTCCTTTGATGTACCTACCAACTCTATGTTAGGTAGTTGTAGGATAATCTCTGTCTTGAAGTTACCTCATCCCTGCTTTCCTTTTTTCTAAATATAATTATTTTAATGCAATTCTCATTTATTTCTCAGCCGGAAAATGTGTGTTGTTCAACTGAAATTCATAAATCACAGAGTAACATTTTCTTAAGCATATTTTGCACCTTTTCATTTAAGTTAAACGAGTAATGGAAGCTATGTGATAGCATATATATTTATTCTTTATTAGTGATTTGAATATTAATCTAATTTGATTTTCCCTGTTAATTAAAGAGTCTACCAATAAACAGCTGCCATTGATTTTCCCAAAATAATCAAGGATCGCTCGCCTTAGAGGTATTAAAGATATATCTGAGCTATATTGATTTTCTTGTTCTTTTTAAAGATAAGAAAGGAGTGTTTTTCCTTGACATCCAAAGAGGAAAATTGTTTACTAGATAATAACACTCTCCTAGGTGCCTGTAATCGCATCCATTTGCTAACACCTACATGACACTCTCTTACACCAACTGTCCTATGGATTGTCTTCAATCCTTTCACAAGTCAATATTACTATAAATTTTGGTTTCTGAAATCATTGAACTTATGTGATAGATAATACTTGATTTCTTTTCATGATAAAATGATGTTTTTTTTTCTTATGCATCTTGTCTTACTGAAATACCATACGTGATTTCAAGTATAGAACTTTGATGAATAGACTAATATAATTGTATTTGAATGAAAATGAAAAAAGAAATGTGGAAGTGGTATTCCTCTTGGAATGCCAAGGTGGGTATAATCTGCTGAGAATTAGCTATAAATGTTATTTGTGAAAAGGTGAGTTTATTGCTACCACGATCAGTATAGTGGTTGTTCAAAGATTAAGGGCAGCTATAGATTGCGAAAGCAATGACTTGATCACATGTAATAGAGTTGGCATACAAGCTGAGTTGATGGAATAGGAAAGCATAAAAATTCTATTGTATTACTTCATGTAAAATGTATTGCATTGATGAATTGTATTGCCAAAATGAAGTGAATTGAGAAGTACTAAGAGAGGATCATTCTTTCCTCAGTTAAACTTTGAGATCAAATCATGCAAGTTCTTATTAGATTTTTGTAATGACAAATAAATATTTTCTTACATTTGGTCTGATTTGAACAGATATTTATGTTTTGAGGGGTTTTTATATGTTATTCCTACATTCAAAAATAGTAATGTTGTCCTTTTTTTTTTTTTTTTTACAAAATTTACCCTCATTTCAATAAGGAGAATGGAAACAATAAAATAACATCAAATTGGATTATATGTTGGTTTTCTTATTATTCCTTTGATCTATGAATATTTCAGGTGGAAAATCGAATAGAACGGTGTCTCCAGCTTTACATGAACAAGAAAGAAGTTGTGAACACTCTCATCAAGCAGGACAGCATAGATCCTCGTTTTACTGATATAGGTAGTTTTGGTATTCGTGTTTTAACTGATATGCATCCTTGACACTCTGGGGATCTTTTGAAGTTGAGGGTTGAAATTGTAACAACAATCATTTTGTTCTTGAACTTTGAACATTCAGGACAGTAACGGTCTTCTGCTTTTGATACTTGACTAGTTGCCCATTGTCATTGCTAACTGTATCATTTTCTCTTCTAGCATTTCCTAGAGAGTTAAGTCATTTTTGACTTGCCATTCAAAAGATTCATTGACTTTCCCTTTCTATATGTTTTTTAAATGTATAATACTTGCTTCTAATGCAAGTTATTTTCACTGGAAGGTGATTTAAAAGGTTCCATCACTCGTTTATTAGGTTGCATTAAGAGCATGTTTCTAAGAAAATATTAATCCCCACAAAGGAGCAAAGCTTAACATATCTCATCTAAAAGTGTACTTTTCATTTATTTTTATTTTTTTATTTATCATGATGTCTTTAGAATTCTTGTTTCCCTTTTCTGAATTAATAATGTCTTTCACGTGGTATTATAATAACGTTGCATTTTCATTGGGCTTTTATTTCTAATTATGGAACCTATAGCTAGTATAATTTGCTACCTGTCTTCCAGTTTGGCGGAGGCTTGAAGAACAAAATCCAGAATTTTTCAGCGCTTACTACCTTAAGTTGTTGGTGAAGGAACAAATCAATGAATTCAACAGGTTGCTCTCGGAACAGGTGGAGCTGATGTGTCGAACAGGGTCAATTGGGTTGGCCTCCGTACCCACATCTAATGGATCTCATGTTTCACCAAGTAAGACATCTTTCTAAAATACTTCGAAGTGCTTCAACTGTTTTTCTCTCTCTTAGTCGTAGTGTGGGTAAATTTTGCATATGCCTTGCCTAAATTAGTTTCTTCGTTTACAAAAAAGTCGTAAAGGGATCCATAAAGTATCTAGGTTATCTATAGCATTTCCACCATTTCTTCACAGGAAAATGTTCTGAGAATGCATGGACCCATGTCCAGTCAACATTACTTTATCAAAATAACAAATGTCATTTCATGGGGATGCTATACTTAATTCCATGGAAATAAGCAGTGGCCAGGTTTGCAGCAACGGGGGCAAGATAAATAATATAGGTCATTACTTTACACTGAAGCTATTGAAGGCATACTTGTAGGCTCATGTATTTTAATGATAAGTTGTATTCTTGGGACCTGCTATGGTCAGTGGGCTCCAAAAAAAATAAAATAAATAAAATTCCAGTGGAATGTTGAAAGATAATCGAACTAGTCATCTGTCTAGAAGGTTTGGTGTTATCTTAGCAATGATCCTTCTGAAAGATTTTGTGCCCTTCTCTTAACAGTTTTTTCTTATAGAAAAAATAATTTTTCTATTTGTTTCAGTTCTATCAGTTCAATCAGAATTAATTATGAGCAAAATCAAACTACAAACCACGAACAAGCTTGAGAGGAAAGTGACGAATAAATATTAAAAGAAACTCTGAGAACTCAAAATGAAATAACTAAACTGCCACTACACAAGATTCAAAAATTTAATACGTGAATTTCTAATGGAAGAAACTTTCAAGTCTTGAACTGATTTGGACAAAACGAACCACAATTTTCCATACCTCTTGAAGTTCGCGTTTCACATTTTCCAACCCACCAATATCATCCCAGGACACATTAGGAACCTCCACAACCTGCCATCCAATAGAATCAATGCTTATAAATTTTAAGTAGCATAAAAATGAATTTATTCAAGAAGATGAAGAAGATGATGATGATAAGAAAGTATTCCGTCTTACTATTGTAAAAACAAAGAACTCTCAGGCTTTAAGGGACTTCTAATACAATATAAGTCTAAGAAAATTCAATGAACATACAGTTTCACAGCCAATTTTCAATAAGTTTGCTATCATAAATATGTTCTGCACATTCATTAGGACTTCTATTGCTTTGGACCATCAGATTCAAAGAACATGCATAAAGTATTATAAATCAATCCTCTGACAAGAGGAAACATTGATATTAAATCAGCGGCATATCATGGTTAAGATAATTGTTTTTGTCC
Source organism: Fraxinus excelsior (assembly GCA_019097785.1). NCBI lineage: Eukaryota > Viridiplantae > Streptophyta > Magnoliopsida > Lamiales > Oleaceae > Fraxinus > Fraxinus excelsior. The sequence continues at coordinate 310,930 of CM032635.1, read as the reverse complement.
CAGTCCCAGTCCCATTCCCATCCCCAAGGAGAAGAAGTTGAAGTGCTCATTTGAGCACTCTGTACCGTCATACCCTATTCTCATTGTGCAGGATGCCCCATAGAGGTGGCTACTGGGTTGGTTTAGATCTATATTGATGTCAACTGTTCTGTTGAGAAGTCGGTTGAGGACCTGTCAACTCATATTTATCGATTTTGGCTAATATGACTAGAATATCTAAATCAAAAGATAAATGAAAAACACACAAGCAAGCAACCCCAACCCCCACTCATCCCCAGCCGGCCCCACACCACCACTACGATTTATTGTCAAATTATAAACAAAATGCAAGAAACAATGAAGCATTAAATCTCATTCATGCCTCATTAAGAAAGCCTTTATTTTAACTGTAAACCTAGTAAAAATGTTGATCAACTGAATATTAATTAGGAAAGAGTCCCTAGCTAATCTTTAACAGCCCTTCTCTCAAGAATGGTTGATTCTTCACCAGAAGTGGTTGTCTTTGATCTTGTTGGTTGTCGGTGGTAGAGAGTGGTGATTGATGGCAGGAAATGATATATTGTTATGGGAAGAGCTAGTTATCATGCCTAGTGGTGGGATGTGCCGAAGGCTAGGCATGCAGACAATCACAACGAAGGCTGGTTGTGCAGCAAGCTGCAGTCGAAGGCAGACACCTGGGGCGGTATATGACTTAAATCAACCTATTGCCTGCTGTGAAGAATATTATAAATTGTATATAATAAACTTGTCTCTATTACAAAGTAAAAGACCATATTTATAGGGTTACAAATAACTGTAAAAGGAAATAAATATAAAAGGAAATATTATGCAATCTACTACTAAGGAAAGTAATCCTACACTAAAAGAAAATATTATAATTGCAATCTTTGACGATATCTGGAATCTTATTCAATATTCTTGACATCCCCCCTCAAATTGATGCTGGTAAAATCATCAATTTGTAATCATGAATTGACGACGATAACAATACTTGTGCCCACAAAGAAGAAATCCAAATCAAAGCAACCAACGACGAAAAGTACTGACGATGAGAGATCAAGAACAACAAAGAACCACTCCAAAACCACTTCAAGAACACTCCAAAGAACCAACAAGAAACCACGAAAAACTACGAGAAACCACCGAAGAAGAGTCACGCGTTGACAAAAATTCAGTCAACCGTGGACGACCAGAAGAACCCACACCTAAAAGGCTGAGTTGTGACCCAAGAGAATCGAAGATTCAACCACTCCAAAGACACTCCAGAGAGCTCACTCACCAGTAAGAATTTCCAAAGGAAATTGACGAAGTGTGCCGACACACACAGCGAACTCTATCTGTCGGGAAAACTTAGTTGAACATATAATTCATGATCCAACAAAAGTTTTAACGCCAAAACACCGGCCAAAACTCCAGATGAACTGGACATATACAAAACCAAATTCCAAATAAACTGGACCAAATTCCAGATGAACTGGACATATACTAAACCAAATTCCAAATAAATTGGACCAAGTTCCAGATTACCAAAAGCTGAAGAAACTCCAAACAAACTGTAGAAACTGAGTTGTGGCCACCAGAATGTGATGCGACTTTGTAGGGATACATCCGAAAAGAAAAACAATATTGATAGCCGGACGAGCGGCTCAAGGCCGCTCGCCTTGTTTAGGATCGAAACTGCTCTGATACCATGTGAAGAATATTATAAATTGTATATAATAAACTTGTCTCTATTACAAAGTAAAAGACCCTATTTATAGGGTTACAAATAACTGTAAAAGGAAATAAACATAAAAGGAAATATTATGCAATCTACTACTAAGGAAAGTAATCCTACACTAAAAGGAAATATTATAATTGCAATCTTTGACGATATCTGGAATCTTATTCAATATTCTTGACACCTGCCATGTCTTGCACTAGTGATACAGAACAGTAAAAAGAACAAGATTAGTATTAATGAGAATGTGTGTGGTCTCATGGATGATCCATCAGAGACGTCTCTTAATAGATGGGACTTGCTAGTGTTGATCTAGGGTAACTCTTAACATTTGAAATTGCACAAGGATTGTCTTATCTTAGTATTAGAAGAGTTAGCTATGTTTAAGTTAAGTTGGTGACATGACTTCCTTGGTTTTGAAATATTAGTAAATTACTGTGGTCTAGGGTGGAGTTCTTTTTACGATGTTAATTTCCCAAAACTTAATCTGGTTACTAAATTACTCAAATTTATGGTGCATATGATAATATCAAATTATTTAGTAAAGTTGAGATATATTATTTCACTAGTATGCACATTTCTGATCTTATAAACTAAGAATCCAGTATAAAATATCTGTGACTATAATGGTCCTCCCTCTCTCCTTGCATGTTGTTTTGTGGTATTGGAACTCGTTTAAGTGGGTTGCAATATATTTCCTGTTCTACTGAGTTTAACTAGTATGGCTATATGACTACAGAGGATATGCAGCTGCCAAATGCATTCAATAATTGTGGATCATCCATCCAGTCTTGTGTGCAAGAAACTCTTGATATATCTGCTCATAGCAGAAAGACAGGTGTTTTGCCAAACTTGTTCTTGGGTCAGCATTCAAATGTGGAATTGGCACAGGCAATGAATGGGAAGATAGTCAAAACAGAAGCTGGTTATGCTGGTAGTTCACCTTTCTATTTGAGTCCACATAGCAATTTAATGGAATCACGTCCTCTGATGGGTGATGCATCTGTACCATCTTTCGCTAGCATCGAGCCGAGTGCACAGCCCCTAAATGACATGCTCTTGGATGGAAATGATTCATCATTTGGATTTTTGGGACAAATTCCTCAAAGTTCTGGTTTCACAGACTTCTCAGCTGATTTCTGCAGTAGTTCTGGTTTTGCTCTCTTTCCTCTCTACATAAAAACACACACACACACACATATATACAGCAGGTGTCTGGGTGGAACTTTCATAGCAAAGATTGCAATTAGTATTGTTTGACATGTTTTGAGTCTCCGGCTTCTATGCCATTTCAGAATTACTGGAGAGTTACTGTAGGCTTCCCATACTACCAACCGATGCCAACAATTTTATGAATCCCCATGGTAGGTGCGATTGCCAGTCAGACCTTTGATTGTTCATTTCTTTTGGAGAATAACTTGTGTGTTTGCATCTTGGACTTCAGGAGACATGGAGAGGGTGGATTCTGCATCTGAAGGCTTACGATATCAAGATCACGGTTGTGATTAAAGGACTAATGCCATTGTACCTTTCTACACCTATAGATACGAAAAATAAGAAATTTGTACATTTGCAATTTTTCTTATCCAACCAGTGACATTTTTGGTTTGAAAGAATGGTTCATCTTTACGTTCCTTTCTTCAATAACATATATGCTGATTATGCTCGGTTTTGTCCTGTTTAGCGTGTTAGATGTCTTATGGCAAATGCCATGCACTTTTTTCAGATATAAATGTGGTTTGATTGTCAGGAAGGATCAAACGAAATGCTAATTGGGTCTAAGTTGTTGTTTGCTTATTCAAAAAGGGAAATATTGATATAGAATTTTTCTAGCCCACTGAATGCTTGGCATTCATTTCTGTAGGAAATTATTGGTGATAATCAGAACATGTGAAGAAGAAAAGATTGAAGACAGATAAAACTGGGAAATCAAGCTTGAAGAAGAAACTCTATTACTGATTAGAAGATTAAAAAAAAAAAAGGAGTTCTTTACATCAAGTATCAGGCTGCATTTTATACTACATCATAACAGAAAATTAATAACTAACTGTAATAACTAACACCTAATTGAACTAATAGAATAACCGAAGCTAACTAACTCCTAACTTCTTTGAGCTAATTCTTCTATTCTTTTCAATTCCATGTTGTCAATGTGTGCAAGTTGAAGTCTAGATGGAATGTGGAACAGCTTAATAACATGCTGGTGCAGTTTTTCTCGAACAAGGTGGCAATCAATTTGGATGTGTTTTGTCCGCTCATGTTGCAAGTGCTCGATACTCTGCCTCTGTTGAAGAACGGCTGATGGTGGTCTGTTTCTTTGATTTCCAGGAAATCAAAGAGTTGCCAAGAAAAATTGCAAAGCCAGTGACACTCCTGCGAGTGTCTATACAACCTGCCTAGTCACTATCTGAAAATGCCTTTAGTTGCAGTTCTGAAAAAGATGGGAAGAACAGGCCTTGCCCTGGTGTAGCCTTTAAGTACCTCAATTCTTTGATTGCTGCTTGATGGTGACTCATAGCTGGTTTAGCAAGGAACTGACTAAGCACTTGGACAGAGTAAGCTAAGTCAGGCCGTGTGATGGTTAAATATAATAACCTCCCAACAAGTCTTCGATAGCTTGAAGGATCCTCGTACAAATTTGTATCATTTGTAGACAACTTGAGAGTGGACTCCATGGGGAAAGCAACTGGTTTTGATCCAGTTAAACCAGTGTCTTCAAGGATATCGAGTGCATATTTTCTTTGGCATAAAGAGATTCCATTTTTGGACCTTGCAACCTCTATACCAAGAAAGTATTTCAGTTGCCCTAGGTCTTTGATTGTGGACTTGCCATGTAAAAATATTTTTAACTTCTGAATTTCCAAAATACTATCACTGGCTAGTATCACATCATCCACATAGACTAACAATGCTATAAAGAAACCGTCAGATTTATTGATGAATAGGGAACAGTCAGAGTTTCCTTGTACAAAACCATAGTTGATGAGTGCATTGGACAGCTTGGCAAACCATTGGTGAGAAGCTTGCTTTAAACTACAGAGGCTCTTTAATAATTTGCAAACTTTTCCACCTTGAGTAGTCAATTCAGGGGGCAATTCCATGTATACCTCTTCATGTAAATCTCCATGTAAAAAAGCATTATTCACATCTAGTTGATGAAGATGCCAGTTCTTGATTGCAGCTGTAGCAAGCAAGAAGCCGAATAGAAGTGATTTTTGCTACAGGAGAAAATTTATTAAAGAAATCTAAACCTTCTTGTTGAGTATAACCTTTCGCCACCAATCTAGCTTTATGTCTTTCAATGGTTCCATCAGCTTTATATTTAATCTTAAAAACCCACTTACACCCAATGGTTACTTTGTTTTTAGGAAGTGTAACAAGTTCCCAAGTTTTATTTGACTCCAAAGCCTTAATTTCATTTTTCATAGCAGCTTGCCATTCAGGTATTTGAGAGGCTTGTTTAAATGTTTTAGGTTCTGAAGAATTTGAAATAGATGCTACAAAAGCTTTATGTGAAGTAGATAGTCTCTTGGTCGGAAGAAAATACTGAATAGGATAGAAAATACCCGTAGTTGTGGATCCATCGGTTGAAGAAGATGCTTGAGTTAGCCTTTGAGATAAAGGGACATTACCACAATAGTAATCTTGTAGATGATTTGGTGTGTGTTTAACTCTTTTAGATTTTCTAAGTTGATCATTTTGATATGGTATTTGAGCAGTAATTGATATAGGATAAGTAGAGGTAGAAGGGGCTTGTTCAATATGTGTGATTGGCTTAGAAGGAGGGGATCGATCATTGGTGGAATGTTGAGGAAAATGTGAACTTTTAGGATAGGTTTCTGTGAAGAGTTCTGAATTGGGAAACAGAAAAGAATGTGATTCTTGGTTTGATGGAAGAACTTTGAAAGGGAAGATTGTTTCATGAAATGTGACATTTCTAGAAACAATTATCTTGTTGGTGTTTAAATCCATAAGCTTGTATCCTTTGTGACCAGATGGATATCTTATGAATATACATTTTGTTGCTCTTGGATCAAATTTTTGTTTGTGAGTTGTCAATGTAGATGCAAAACAGAGACAGCCAAAGACCTTTAGATGAGACAGGTTAGGTGGTTTTTCAAATAGCATTTCAAAAGGGGTTTTGTTGTGGAGAAATGGTGTAGGGATTCTATTGATAATGTGTGCTACTGTAAGTACACAATCACTCCAGAAACTTGGGGGTAAATTTGCTTGAAACATTAGTGCTCTAGCTGTACACAATAGGTGTTGATGTTTTCTCTCCACAACTCCATTTTGTTGTGGAGTTTCTACACAACTCCGTTGATGCAAAATGCCATGTTTGTTGTAAAATTTGGTGAGAAAAAATTCTGAACCATTATCAGATCGTAAGGTTTTCACATTGACAAAGTACTGATTTTTCACCATTTTGCAAAAGGTTTCGATGAGGGATGGTACATCTGATTTGGCCTTCATCATGTATACCCATGTGCACCTTGTAAAATCATCAACTATGGTTAAAAAATATTTAAAACCAGAATATGAAGTAGCGCCAAAAGGACCCTAGATATCACAATGGATCAAGTCAAATCTTCTATTTGATTTATTTTGTGATACAGGAAAAGGAAAGTTTTTTTTTGTTTTGCTAGAGGACATATATCACAAACATGCCTACAATCAAGAGTAATAGAGGAATCTATTTGTTTGAGAGAGAATAATCTTGAACTAGATACATGTCCAAGTCTATAGTGCCATATATCTAACTGATTGTGAGTAATAGCTGAAGTAAAAGGTGCAGAATTAGGCTGGAGCTTGAAGGTTTCGAGTCTTTAATGAATCTTGTATCAAGTGATAAAGTCCTTCCTTCTCAAAGGCAATCCCAATCATCTTCTTCATTGATGAGTCGTGCAGAGTACAATAAGAATCAGTAAAAGTAAGGCAAATGTTAGATTGTTTGGTGAACTTAGAAATAGATAACAAGTTAAATGAAAAAGAGGGAACACATAGAACATTGTGAAGGAATAAAGTGTTGAAGAGGCATACGGTTCCAACGTGTGATGCAGGAACCTTAATATCATTGGGAATGAATGTGTTGACAAATTTGGGTGTAGAGTAGTATAGGAGTGGTGAACAGATCATGTGATCTGTTGCACCTGTGTCTAGAATCCAGGATAAATTGGGACTCAATGTGGATAAAGCTGAATTGCAATAGCCTAAATGTGATATAGGGTGTGTTTTACCTGAAAATTGAGATGTAGAGGCAATATTAGCTGTTGGTTGAACATTGCTCTGGGTAGAAGAATCAGATGTTGTGGGATTAGCAAGTGCCATTAATTTTTGAAATTCCTCTAGAGTGAAAGAAAACTTTGGTTGCTCATTACTATCCTGATTTTGGACTTCCTGTCTTGCAAGAACCGCATGTGCAGAGACACTCCTTTTTCCTTTTGGTCCAGTCCAGCTAGGGGGATATCCATGAAGTTGGAAACATTTGTCTACTCTATGTCCATTATAGCCACAATAGGTGCAATGTAAGGTAGACGATTTGGATTTTTCCTTAAATGACTTTGGCTGGTAATTCTGCTGAATAAAATGCTTGGCCATCAACGCATGTGTCTCATTATATGTGCCTGAATTTGTAAGCTGTCTTTGACTTTCTTCTTGAAGTAGTAAAGAAAATACTTTGCTCATCCCCGGCAATGGAACCATTAGTAATTGGCTTCGAGTGGATGCAAAAGAATCATTTAACCCAATTAAGAACTTGAGGACATAGTCAGACTGCTGTCTGGTTTCCATAAACTTGAACAAATCACAAGTGCACGAGGCCATTTATCCACATGTACATGTTGGAAATGGTCTATAGCTGATATATTCATCCCAAAGAGTTTTAAAAGAGCTGAAATACTCAATAATAGATAGAGAACCCTGACTTATACAGCTCAAAGATTTTTCACGATGAAAAACCATTGGTCCATCACTCTTAAGATATCTTGTCTTGAGTTCATTCCAGAGATCCATAGCAGATGTTACAAATAACAAGCTGTTTCGTATTTCTTTAGAAATGGAATTCATCAGCCAAGAAAGAACCAGATTGTTTGCACGCAGCCAAGCTGTATAATCGATGATTTTATCAGTAGGGGGAGAAGTGATAGATCCATCAATAAATTTGTTCTTGACTGTCAAGGCTATGGTGATTGATCGACTTCAAGCTACATAGTTTTCCCCACTGAAGATTTCTGATACTAATAAATTGCCAGGATTGTCACTTGGATGAAGATAATATGGACTAGAAGAATCGTTTGATGGATTAATGGAAGAATTTCTTGAATTTGCAGGAGGATATATGGATGAATCCTCAGAATTCATGTTGTGAAGTCAGTGTAGAGAATTCCAGATCAGAATTTCTGTAAAGGGAATGGATTCTTATAGAGCACAAGCAGGTGATGTTGCGGAAGTATTTAGCTAGATATAACTAGCTGTGTTACCATGTTGATAATCAGAACATGTGAAGAAGAAAAGGTTGAAGATAGATAAAACTGGGAAATCAAGCTTGAAGAAGAAACTCTATTACTGATTGGAAGATAAAAAACGAGTTCTTTACATCAAGTATCAGGCTGCATTTTATACTACATCATAACAGAAAATTAATAACTAACACCTAACTGAACTAATAGAATAAGCGAAGCTAACTAACTCCTAACTTCTTTGAGCTAATTCTTCTTTTCTTTTCAATTCCATGTTGTCAATGTGTGATGCAATACTCCAACAATTATGTTGCAGCTTTGTTGTACTGCATGTCTCATGATACTTATTAGGTCTCTATTCTGCTAGAGCTTGGAATTCTCTCCTCTCCATTAATGGCTGTTGGCAAATCAATTTGTAAAACTGGGCTTAGAAATCATTAAACCTATTGTATGGCGAACATGGTGATTAGTTACCAATTTTTCTTTACAAACTGCTATTTATTATTCTCTGCCAGTTTGTAATCTATTTGATTTTTCGTGTGTGATTGCTGCAGATCCTACTACAGTCTGTTAGCACTGAAGATTTTGTATATTTGGTTTCATCTACATGGGAAAGACGTCAGACATCTCGAGGAGACTTCTGATTTGGAGTCGGTTTTATCGCATGGTCCTTTCACTATTTGAATGTTTAGCAAGCAGATATTGTGCCTTCGTTAGGTTGTCTTGTAACTATGAGTGTGCTACATTAGTGTAATGGTTTCAAAACTGTATTCATAAAGCAGTATCTTTGTACACTTTCGCTTTTTTTTTTTTTCCCTGTAATTATTGAGAATGAAAGACATTTTTCAGAAGCTGCTTGTTTTATGTCTAAAGGCATTCAACTGTTCCAGCTTGAGCTTTGTTTGGTTACATGTAAAATTTTATCAATTTCTTTAGTTCAAGAATTTTTCATTTGTTTATGAATCGTTCGGGAGCATTTTCGTTGCGTTGCCCCAAAAATCTTGTAGGACAGTTTTGTGTTCAGCATTTTGACCGCAAAATTGTAAGCTTTTGCCTCCATTTCTGTAAATATGAACTGTGTTTTCATTTCAGTTAACGAGTCGTCATTTTTTCAATAATATTCTTTATTCCAAACAATATGAGAGAGGTTCCATATCAAAAGTAAAAGGTTATTAACCATTTATGTAAAAGCATAGTTGTTCGAAGAGAAATTAACAGGAAAATACTCCACAAGATGCTCTGACCGAACGATTATACTTGAAAATCAATATATATTGATTGCTATTATGACCGAGGGTGCACATAAGCTGGTACCAACTCATGAATGCCCTTCTATAGTCAAACTTTTCTATTGATATTTTTTATTAGACTAGTCTATTGCACGGGCAATGTGATTAATGAGGTAATGTTAGCGTTCTAAAAAAAAAATTATCTCTATTTTTTTATACAATTTTCTTAAGTATGGAATGCATAATATATGTTTTTTTTACACTTAACAGTCAATTATTTGGATGAGATCTAGTAAAATTATACAATAAAAAAATAAAAGATCAAGTTTCAAGTATATATCATTTTAGAAAAAAAATAAAATAATAAGAATAAAAGAGATATAACATTGAATCTTATATATTACAAAAAAAAGAGCGAAATCATAATCCAAATGGGTCGGGACTGGCCCGAACTCTCCTTAGTTCCCAATCCTCGGGCATCTCATTGTAATTTCCAAATCTTAGAAACATTGCAGCTGGTCTACCACTCTTAAAAATAATTTCCTTCTCGTTTTTTCACTAAAATTTTCAGTGATTTAGCCATTTCTTGACTACATGAGTCGGATTCGTTGAATTGAAAGATTTTATATTTGGTATTGAGAATAAAGATGTCATCGTGACTGAGTGAAGATCAAGCAAAACACAACTGTCAAAGATATAAGAAGTTGTTAGTAAAAATATTTTTATGATGTATTATCCCCAGGAAGAGTGAGAAACATAAAATTTACCTATTTCATATGAACAATGTGTTTTCCTTTGCATATATACAACTTGTTTTTATGCTTTTTAGCCTCCACATGCTTCAAACCTAAATCAACTTCATATTCTTGGGGTATTATACATGGCTTAAAATAAAAAAAAAATTTATCTGTTTCGTTCCATTGTACTCCATGGAGACATGCTCTATGTAAAATGTGGATGCCTTCGAGATTTTGATAGACTAAAAATTGTACAAATATAATAATCGTGGATGCCTTCGAGAAGATGGAACTCTTGCTGACAATAGAAAACCTGTGTCCAATCATATAACAAAATGTCAATGAATATATTAGACTAAAGTAATGGAAAACATCATTAACAGACTAACCATAATTGAGAAATCTATTGAACTGCAAATTCTAAAGATTTGGATAATATATTAACTCATTTCATTAATTTGAATGGAGGATCACAAAGATCAAGTATCTACAAAACCAATTTCGATATATGGAAGATTCTATACTAAAGGTGTCGTGAACAAACCAAAAAAATGGATTCGGAGGAATTTGCGAAATGATAAATAATATTACATATATGGTAATGGAATAAGAGAAATACGGAGATTACTATATACAACACGTGTGTGTACTTGTTTTTATTCAGAAAGGACATGTCAGATGGTATCACTACTTACACTAATATAACATTTTTTATTGATGAATTAATATTTTATTTGCAGGAAAATGTGGTAGATAGTCTAAAAAATAGTGTAAAATTATTTTTTGAGAACTATACAAATGTTGGAAAAATATAATGACATAGTGTATTAGATCTTCATAAAAAGATTTATATTTTATTTTTAAATTAATTCACACCTGTGAAATATACAGACGCAGTAGAGAATTGATTTGAACTTTTGAATAATATCAATATCGATAACCTGTATATAAAATGGAAAATATTATTTTCTACATATTAAAATACTGTTTTTTAAATCTAATATACGAAATAAATTATGAAAATAGTGAATGGCATGCAATTTTAATAATGTTTCAAACATCATAAAATATACCTGTAAGGAGGTTGTTCTATGAATGTATAAAAGAAAGAATTTCCTTATAGACAATATTTTCAGTACATGAGTTGTGCAAATTATCTGTGGTTGATGGTTTCAGTAAAACTTTTAGAGATTTGCTTGTTTTTGCTCTTGATAACGTTACATATAATTGACCATGGCAGAAAACTGATTCTGGAAGATACAAACCGACAAAATCAAGTGTTTGACCTTGAATTTTATTTATTGTCATTGCAAAGCATGGTCTAATTGGAAATTGAGTCCTTTTAAATGGAATAGTGGTTCGATCAGATTTAAGTGGTATAAAAGAGATCATCGGTAAGAAAACATGTTTTCCACAATATTCGCCAGTAGTGATTTCAGCAAGAATAACGTTTCTCTCAAATTTTCGACAAGTAAGACGTGTTCCATTGCATAACCCTTCAGAAGGATTAATATTCCGCAATAACATTACAGGACAATTTATCTTAAGGTTCAATTCATGAGGTGGAATACCATTTGATGTCAAAGTATTCAAGAAATCGTCTTGCATGCACTGTTCTAATTTTTCAATTGCTTCATCAAAACTATAGTATTTGAAAATCTGATCAGGAATTTGTTCAAACAGAAGCTTGTTAATATAGTCAACACATTCATTTGTAGGTGTAAGAATAACACGGTTTACCATGGTATGTAAATGATCAGCATAAGCTTCTGTATTTGGAAAAACACAATGTATCAAAGTTTTCAGAGACGCGATTTCATCTTCGAATGGTAAAATTATACTAATTGGAAGCTTAATACACTTACAAGTATGTTTTTGTTCTATTCCATCTCCAATTCTAAACAAGTAATCGCAGAATGTGGAATCAAACTTTGCTCTCATATTATGAACTAATGGTAGATGTACAAATAAAGGCCATAGATATGAGAAAACCAAGTTAGCTTTCATTATGTCTTTTTTTTTCCTTTCGGTACAACTGGTAAAATCTGTCGAAAATCTCCTCAAAGAACGATCACTTTTCCATCAAAAGGCAAGTTACAATCAGTTATATCTCTAAGCATTTTATCTACAGTTTCAATAGTACAACGATTTACCATAGATGCTTCATCCCAAATTATTAGCTTAGACATTTTTAACAAAGTTCCCAAAGTCGACTGTTTGTTAATAGAGCAGTTGACTTCTCCTATTGTTTCCAAAGGAATTTTAAATCTCGAATGAGCTGTTCGACCGCCAAGTAATAAAGATGCAGCTACTCCAGACGACGCAGTTGCCAAAACAATAAAATGTCTACACCTTACACCAGCTAAGAGTGCTTTGTATAAAAAAGTCTTACTTGTTCCTCCTGGACCATCGATGAAAAAAGCACCGCTTGATTCAGATTCGACTTTTTCCATAATTGTATCGTATGCAAATTGTTGTTCTTTATTTAACGTTGCGACACAAGCAAAGCTTAATTGAATATCCAAATTAATTGTTTCATCTGCAACCATTCTTGTCAACCTTTCATCTTCATCTATATTTACATTAAACGGCACAATTCCATAATCATTTATATTTTTACCCAGAGATTCTAAAATAGAACTTATATTCTCAAGAGCTCGTATTTCAGCAGGTATATTTTGATATACATAATCATCTATCATATAAGATTTAAATTTATTCCACAGTAACTTTGGATGATTAAAATTGCACAGTGTAAGAAGTGTAGCAAAAAGTCGTTTTAAAGAACAAAGTATTTCGTAAATAGTAGCTTCGGATAGACATTCTTCACAACGATTGTCTCCACTTAATAAACCATGTAAAGTGCTACTTCTCGAAATGTACCAACAGTTGTTTCATTGAAAGTTCTTATATTCTAATATGGTTAAGAAGAATGCGAAGGAAATATCGTTCTCCTTCAGATGGATTCGCTGGGACAATTCGTCCTATAACAATCTGTTTCTTTCTGGGAGTCCAAATTTTGTTATTTGCATTCCAAAAAAAATATGTTGGGATATCTCGATACAAAAGCGTTCGAGAAAATTCGTTTGCTTTATTCAAGAGGAAAAATTCAGTTAACATTGTTCTCCTTATATTTTCATTCTCAATAATAGTAGATAAATCATTCGTATTTTTGTATGTAACTTGTTGATGAACTTCGGTATGAAGTTGTAAGGAATAAATAATTGGATAGATTTCTGACAAATTGAATGAAAAAATCCTACACATAGCCTCAGGTGGAGATATTCATCTAGCAGATTGATAAGCAGATATTTCATCAATATCTTTTTCTTTTTCATCTTTGCTAACGAAAAAATTAATACGATCATGTCCCTTGTATACATATTTATACAAATATTTTACAGCTTTAATAGAAGAACATATTTCAACGTTGATATGACAGTCAAATTTTGCACTTAAATAAGGATTATATGGTACAACCCATTGATTATATAACATTTGACCTCTAACTTTAATACTAATACTATTATTACGACGTCTATACAATGGGTATGAATTATCTCCAAATATAGTGCTATTACAATAATCTCTTGTATATTTATTCTTACAACCACTATTTGTCATCATGCATATATTTTTGGGATTAAGATTTCCACAAGAGCCATGTATATTATGCTTTACAATAACTGAATAAAGAAGATGATACTTGTTTTTATCAGGAATTTCACAAGATACTATCCTATCAACTTGTTGAGCGGAAGAAATCTTATTGCCATGGTTAAAAATCATCAATAGATGTGCGTGATGAAGCTCTCTTTTTTGGAATTCAATCATGTATATATGAGCAACAATAGGACCAAAAATATTGTTCCTATACAATCATTTTTAAGTTAAATTAGTATTTTTGATAGGTAATGGATTCGTACGTTGATTTTTGGTATGAATTTTTGTTCAGCCCTGCTTTGTGGCAATACGAATGAATTGTGCAATGAGATTTTGAGTGGACAAACATTTGAATTTCCTATTGTGCAATGAGATTTTTAGTGTTTTGATAAAATAATAGTAGTTACTTTATGTTGTTATGCTGTTGTTGTAATTTTTGGATGAATCAATTGTATTCAGAAGTTTGTAAACAATTTCCATCATTTCTTTCTGGTGGTGGATTGTGGTGTTGGTCCGCGGTGTAAGTAGATTTGTTTGTGGTGACCATTTGTGACCAAATATGTGTATACCATGATTGGTTGTGACCAAATGTGACTTAAACATATTTAAGTCACATTCGGTCACAATTAACACAAAATTGGTCACAGATAGTCACACTTAATACGAATTTGGTCACAATTAGTCACATTGAGTACACACTTGGTCACAATTAGTAACATATGAGACCTGATAGCAACTTGATTGTATAAAGTGACTTTAGATTTTTTCGATAATTTTTTAAGGACGTTGAGGCAGGGGTGGGGTGGTGGTAGGTGAATCCATGGGAGCGAGTGTGATTTTCAATTTTTAATTTTTTGGAAATTTTTAATTTGTCGGAGTGGCGTCGAAAGTTTGTCGGAAAGTCATCGGAAGTTCGCCGGAGATGTTGTCGGGAAGTCGCCGGAGTAGATGGTCGTCTCCGATGGAGAGGTGGAGGGAGGGTGGTGTAGTGAGGGGGAATGAAGGTGGTGTAGTGGGGTGACATTAATATAAATAATTAATGTTTATTATATTATATTATATTTTAATATTTAATAAATTTATTTATCACCTGATTTTTAAAATATTTTAATAAATTTGTTATTTATGAAATGTGAATTTTAAAACTAGAAGTTATGTATTGTTCCCTTTTTTATTAGGTAAGTTTTCTTCAACAGAAAAGTATAACCATTGCGTGCAAGTTGTTGGGTGTGGGGTCCAAAATTGAATCTCCAAGAAAACGAAAGTAATTCTAGCACGAGCAAACGTTTGTGGCGTCAAGTGCCAATTACCATAATGTCCATTCATTGTTCTAATTAGAAAAAATAAAATACTAAATGAAAACCTATTAAATGCGAACAATTGTAAAATTCTATTTTTAGACAAATACAAGTTATATTCTAATTAGACAATCGTATCACATTGATTTCTAACAGAGTCCAATATCATCTAGATTTGTGCTATGTACTATTGCCCTTGTTCGGTGAAAATTAATTTAAATCAAAATTTTTAATTATATATTTTATGAGATTCATAACTTTTAAATAATATATTTTATTAAAATTTATTAAAACATAATTCATTTTAATTTTCACCAAACAGTATTCTAATTAAGGAAGAAGAGACTTTTGAATAAAGTATTGTAAGCTGGCTGTGCAACTGTGACTGGGTGTTATAAAACTCTCTTTCCAGTTTCGATTAATGCAATACAAACTACAAACCCTTGTGTTCTTCTCCAACCCAAGAAAACACTCTTTCTCTCTTCCGGCGTTACAAATCTAGAGAAAAGGAAAAGTAGAGAAAGAATGGGAGAGGAGAAGTCGAAGTCAACTGGGGTGTGGCCGACCGTCAAGCCCTTCGTTAATGGAGGTGCATCTGGAATGCTTGCTACATGTGTCATCCAACCCATCGACATGATCAAGGTTATTTATTTATTTTCTGGTGTTGCTCTTCGGTTTCATGAATAATGGGTTATTGACAGGGTTTAGATCTTGTATCAAATGGGGTTTTTCCTAATTATTTTGAATCATTTTGGTCTAGTTTATGGTAAATTTTAATCTTTAATCTGTTTTTGCTTAGTAAAATCAATTTATGGTGGGTGTCTGTTGTTAGATCTTGGATCCGGAGAGTTTTTGAATAATCTGAAGTTTTTTTTATAAGTCACAGTGTTGAAAAGGTATTAAAGAGAAGACCTTTGTAATTTGTATAGCACTATTAAGTTTAAAAATGATATCTTTGATGTTCTCCTTAGATATTTAATGGTTCAATTATTTGAAATTTGCACTAGTGGTGGCTTTTGATTTGACCAATGGGGTTGATTTCTAAATTTCAGGTCAGAATACAATTGGGTCAGGGATCAGCTGCTGAGGTGACAAAGAACATGCTTAAGAATGAGGGTGTTGGTTCCTTTTATAAGGTTTGTTTTTCTATACACTTTAGTTCCAACCATCAATGTTTACATGCTTTAATTTGTGCTAAACGATGGACCATGAAATGGATTTGGATCAACAGTCAAATTAGTTTGTATCTTTTGGACGCAACTTTTGGCCTGATTTCAGTTTTGAATGGCAGTAAGGATATATTAGGCAGTCATATTAGTAGTTAACTCTTAATGAAAGAGGTAAATGGCAAATCACTTAATTAAAGGGTCATCTTTTTGCTGTTATGTTTATAGTTGCTCTCAACATGCCTATATGCCATATTAGAAAGGGGCATAAGGTGTATTGGCCCTATTGGGCCAGCAGGACCAATTATTTTTGGCATTCTGGGACTGGCAGTTTTTTAGTTTTATTTGTCTAAAGTTAATATTTTCATTTTGTTTATTTGTAAATTATCTTTTGAGGAAGAAAAGAAGATTACATTTTTATGATAGTGAAATTTGAACCCAATTCAGTTGTGAAAGAATAAAACTTTACATGAATTGAAGATGCCTTACCATAAAAGATAAACAATATGTTGGATGTTAATCATCATGTTCTATTTTAGGGTTGTTGAAGTTAATATTTTCATTTTTATTTATTTGTAAATTATCTTCTTGAGGAAAAAAAGAAGATTACATTTTTATGATAGTGAAATTTCAAACTTATTCAGTTTTGAAAGAAGAAAACTTCACATGAATTGAAGATGCCTTACCATAAATGATAAACAATATGTTGGACGTTACTAATCATCATGTTCTATTTTAGCGTTGTTGAAGTTGTTGTTATGTTACGAATTTTTGTGCAATATTGACTCTGCATCATGTCAATTGTACTTTCTAAACTTTTGGTGTTGCCAACTGCTTCTTTCTTTAATCTCTTTGTGGGTTTCCATAATGACTGATCTCGTGCTATTGTTACTACCAAAGAGGTAGCAGTAGATTGCGTGCTGTGGCATCAATTATTGAATGTGTCATCTTTTGATTATTCCCATTTTAGAATATCTAAATTCTGTAGTATAATTGTTTTTTCACTAGTATAAATGTATAATCAGTTTCAAATTATTCTACACAACGTGATAAAAGTGAAACGAATTAGAGTTGGAAATAGTTAATATCATTTCATACAACACGTTATGCAAAACTTTGTATTACATATTTTCTGAATTTTCAGTCAAATAAGATTCTACTCCTAAAAATTTAACGTGGATCTATTACTGAATCTCGTTCAAATACTTGGGCATTAGGCAGCCCTATATGCCTAGGCGCACCTCTAACATTAGATAAGAATTGTTATTGCTTCTTTTAAGCTTGATGTGAATTAGTTTATGTTCATCTTTGCACCTTTTAGCACTGCATATTATCAAAATATACCTTGTCTTAACAATTATGATGATTATTGATTCTTCAGGGTTTGTCTGCTGGGCTTCTTAGACAAGCTACATATACCACTGCCCGCCTTGGAACATTTAAGTGAGTAGTCATTCATAAACACAATGAATTGAATAGAATTGTAGTTATGCTAATATTTAGTAATCTGAAAAGCCATTAGGGAGTATTTGGACAAGTGGATTTCACACTAATCTGTGTAGTTCAATCTTCCCTACCCTCCCAATACATGCTGCTAATCATTGTGATTGATATATAAGAATCCTTTACTAGACAGAATTTATCTGTCTTGGATATAGGTGCCCAAAATTGGTTTCACTAACAAACAAATTCAACAACACTAAAATTTCTTGAATACGCTTATTCACTGCTCTAGCCATGGAGGTCCTCCACTGTGATCATTGTTGAATTTGGTCATTGTACTTGGGTCCCCTTGTTCGATATTTGTTACCGAGCTTGATGATATTTTAGTTCCTTAGAGCATTCATTTACAAGTTCACCTATCGTACATCTCAGCTGTGTACTTATCTTGATGTTGTGTGATTTGCAAAGTGATCGATTGCTCCTCTACTACCTTGGTATTTCCTTAAATCACCAAGAGAAGCATCAGTCATTTTGTAACTATGTCCTTGTTTGAGCCCCATTTTTTGAATAGTGTTTTGACCCCATTTCAACCACTTATTATTCAATAAAATAATATTACACGCAAACCAAAGCTTTTCTTTATTTTTTAACCGCACATTTCCCATCAATACACTATTCAAAAATGCATTTTTTTTTTTGACAAAAATGGGGCTCAAACAAGCCCTATATCTCTCTGTATCTGGGTGTGTTTATTACGTGGGTAATCTGTCGAACTCTTTTGTATATTATATAATTTGAATGATAAAAAAGACGTTCACTTGAAGATACTACCCTGTCATAGGATTTTGACAAACAAAGCACTTGAGGCCAATGATGGGAAGCCCCTACCTCTTTATCAGAAGGCTCTGTGTGGGTTGACTGCTGGAGCAATTGGAGCATCTGTTGGTAGTCCTGCAGATTTGGCGCTCATACGCATGCAAGCTGATGCGACCTTACCGGCTGCCCAGCGACGGAATTACACAAATGCATTCAATGCCCTCTATCGTATCGTTGCTGATGAGGGATTTTTGGCACTGTGGAAAGGTGCTGGCCCTACTGTGGTCAGGGCTATGGCACTGAACATGGGAATGCTTGCCTCTTACGAACAAAGTGCGGAGTTCTGCAGGGATTCTCTTGGTTTTGGTGAGGCTACTACTGTGCTAGGTAAGATACTCTGATCCACCTTTACCGTGGTCTTAGCTTTGCTTTGATATCTGTATTTATTCTTCATCATAAGCAAATAATGCGCATGAGATACCAAAAACTTGTCCACTTTGTTTATGATAAGATAAGATGCAAGTTAAGTAGAATGCTAGGACGTGTCTGCAAATCACTGGCCTCTGGTGTTCTGGCTATCCATATTAAGGACTCACAATGTTATTTGTTTTTCATGAGTTGTTTACCTCATTTTTGGTATTGCGTATCAAATAAATATTTGAATTTTTTTTCAGGGGCCAGTTCGGTATCTGGATTCTTTGCAGCAGCTTGCAGTTTACCATTTGATTATGTCAAAACCCAAATACAGAAAATGCAGCCAGATGCACAAGGAAATTATCCGTACACTGGTTCTTTAGATTGTGCCATGAAAACTCTCAAATCAGGAGGGCCATTCAAATTCTACACTGGATTTCCAGTATATTGTGTTAGAATTGCTCCTCATGTCATGGTACTCCTTCAAATCCTCTTACAAGACACATGATATCCTGCCAAGTTATTATTGTTCTACTTAATTTTCTGATTATATAAACTTCTGTCAATGCAGATGACGTGGATTTTCCTGAACCAGATTCAGCAATTGGAGAAATCTGCTGGGTTGTAAGAGGTCTTCATTGAAGTTGACCATCTATCGAAATATTATTCTGGCTTATTCGTATTGTTTTCTTGCTCCGGAAATTTTACACCCGCGAAGTTGTGGGAAATTTTTTAACAGTGATCAATTATATTTTTGCGCTAAACCACGTCAGACGTTTTTCAGGCTAGGGATTTGGAGAATTCAAATTTCTTCCAAATTGGTTTTGGAAATTATGGGAAATTCTTTTAATATAATAATACATACATTTATTTTTGGCTCAATTTTGATTTTATTCTTTTTCTTGAGCAAAATGTTGACTGCAATCTCTCTTCGCCATTTTAAATAAACTCTATACAAATTTCTAAAAATTCCACGAAATTCATAGAAATCGTCACTTAAAAAAAGTTCATCAAATGTCTCATTTGAATACACCATACTTTACATTATTTATTTCCTTATAATGTATGTCAATATTGTGGGAATTACTTGTATATATACAGCACATTCTTTGTAGTCAAATTATCGAGCAAGAGATTTTTCTTCAACTAACATTATTTTTTTGTGTTATTCATAATTTTTCATGGTATCAAAGCAAATTCCTGAGTTTACCTCTAAATCCACCACTATTGTACTTATAATCACAACCTAAACAACCATGTCAGAAAGAGGTACTTTTCAAGGCTCAAGAGTCTATGGGATGAGTTAGGCTCCTACAATGAAATAACAACCTGTCATTGTGGAGCAAAGAAGAAAATTGAGGAAAAGGAGTAGAGAAGTAAATTGATGCAGTTTTTAATGGGACTCCATGAGTCTTATTCAAAATATTGTTGAGGCAACATCTTTCCTCTATCTTTAAGGTTTATTCAATTGATGTTGCTGTTTTTAGAGAGCTAGTTATTGCAGTTGCAAAAAAGTACAAACCGAACGCCTTTAGCCAAGGGAAGCAGTACTTTAGCCATTGTCAAGGCACTAATCATATAGTGGATAGGTGCTTTCACCTTCATGTGTTTCCACCAGGTCATAAATACTACAAGAAGAATGAAAAATGAATCATTAGAGCAAACCTCACTTCTCAAGAGGCAAAAGTGGAACTTGAAGCTCCATTTTTCGCTGCGGAACAATATAAGCAGATTATGGCGCTCATTCAAGATGGCAATGTACAACCTAAAGCAAACTTAGCAGGCCAGAAACCAATTACGTGTTTATCCTTTAATCATAAATAGGATATATAAAACTTTTGAATTCTGGATAGTGGAGCCACTGACCATATCACCAATACACAAACTTCAATACTAAACCTACTAGTTCTAATGTTTTAATGCCCAATAGAACTATAATTTCTATCAAGTCAGAAGGCAATATGATACTAAACATAAATATAGAAATATTTGGAGTATATTATGTCCCTACCTTCTATATCAACTTGTTGTCAAAACTAACAAAAAAACGTTGAATTGTTCTTTCTCCTTTTACCCTGATTACCGTGTGATTCAGGACTTGGCAACAAAGAAGAGGTTTGGTTTGGGGAGAATGCATGATGGCCTGTACTATCTTCCAAGCCAAATACATGATCATAAATCAAGAATCCTCGCCAAAAACATTTCAGTCACATCAAATAGTTGGCATTAAAGGCTTGGACACCGTTCTAAACTACCTATGAAGTATCTTAATTTTTCAATTCCAGATTTTTTTTTTTTATGAATTTAATAATGTTTGTGAAATTTGCCCTTTGGCAAAATAGACTGGGTTACCTTTCAATTTGAGTTCTATTTCAACCAATAAAATTTTTGAGATGATTCATTGTGATATATAAGGTGCCTTTAGAGTTCCTTCGATTACGGGAGCTTTTTATTTTTTAATCATTGTGGATGACTATTCAAGATTTATATGGATATACCTTTTGAAATACAAATCCGAAAAATTGTCAATCTTGAAATTGTTTTTTGCCTACTCTAAATCCCAACGTCATGGTCAAGTCCAAAAATTGAGAGTCGGTAACCGTTGATAATTTTCTTCCATGTTAGAATTGTTTAATAATGAAGAGGTAGCTTTTGAACATACTTGTATTGGGACCCCACAATAAAATGGGTGTAGTGGAAAGAAAACATAGACATATTCTCAATGTGGCAAAGGCACTTAGACGGCAAATTTACCTTAAAAATTTTGGGGTGAAAGTATGTTGCGTGCAATTTACTTGATCAATCGAGTGCCCACTCCCTTTGAAATCTTTTATCAAAAGCCAACCACATATATCCATCTAAAAGTTTTTGGTTGTCTTTGTTTTGCTAGAAACACAAGTCATGAACACAAGTTTGATACAAGAATCAAAAGATGCATTTTTTCTTGGTTTTCCACTAGGCCATAAAGCATATAAAGTATATGATTTAGAGAATAATAAAATCATTTCCTGCCGGGACATTGTTTTTCATGAGACAATTTCCTTATCTAACATTCCAACTCAACAAACTACAGATATTACAGTGTTACCCCTGCCTCGTGACCACATCATATGTCATTTACCATCAACATTGTGACATTGTCATTTTTTTTTTTAATTCGTATCATTTTAATTTTTTACTAAAAAGTGAAACTTAACTTTACAAAGTATTTTTTATTTTCAAAATATTTTTCATATGATTTTTCGAAAGACATAATTTTAGGATTATTTTTCTAAGTTGTCCAGTGATAAAAGCCCAAACAAGATATGGGCCGACAGTCCAAAAATGATAGCGGCCCAACCCAGTGATGAACGCAAGTGTTTCGTTCAGAAGCTGGGATTGGATAACAGCAAACAAAAGAAGCAGAGGAAAAATGGAGGTGGTGCTGCAGCCATTGAAGATAAAGCAACTACTCTTTGCTTCTTCGAAAGCAAACAACCATTTTCTTATTCATAATATTCGCCCATTCTTCGTAATTCGATGCTGCTCTACTTCTTCTCCTTCTTCCTCTGCCGCTACCGTTGATGGCGGCGCTCCCAGACAATCGGGCCGCAACCGCAGGTCTTCCTCGTCCTCTACCAATTCCA
The DNA here is from genome assembly GCA_019097785.1 of Fraxinus excelsior. Classification (NCBI taxonomy): domain Eukaryota; kingdom Viridiplantae; phylum Streptophyta; class Magnoliopsida; order Lamiales; family Oleaceae; genus Fraxinus; species Fraxinus excelsior. Next base: position 288,360 of record CM032635.1, on the reverse strand, counting down.
CCTCCGACAGAGAGGCCGTTCGCGCTATCCGTATCAAAAAGGTTTAAACTTTTTTATTTTCCAATGCTTTTAAACTACCGATATGTAGTACTCAATTTCAATGTTGCTTTGGGTTTTCGATGCTTTCTTAATCTAAAAAGTCAAGACCAATGCGAATTTTGTTGAACCTGAGATTGCGATTAGGACTTAAAATTTTATCTTGGTCCGGATTTTGTTATCTCGTGAAAGAGATTTAGAAATGAAGGATACAAATGAAGGCAATATGCTTTCTTCATGGCATTGACTGACCTTTGCATCCAAGCATGTCGAAATAGGCTCAGATATAAGGGTGGAGGTTTCCAACCTTTGCTAGATTAGACTTGTAGTAACCGTTAGACAACAAATCAGTCAATGTGGGATAAAGTTTCTTTAACACTCACTCAAGCCTGACCTGGGTTCATGAGCCCTTCTCAAGATATTTTGAACTAACGGGTTGGTAATACAAGGGTGATCACTTGCTGATATGACTAGTGATAAGAAGGTAACAACTTAGTGAGGAAATTTGTAAATGCGTTAATGTGTCCTATAACATGGAAGTGACCACTTAGTGTCGACTGGGAATGATGCCTCACAAGGATTTGATAATGAACCATCTGAAAAGAAACTCTAAAACCATTTCAAATAAGGCTCATATAGGCTCCCATTGTTCTAACCAACCCACTTAAAGAGGGATTTTAGTTAATCAACTAACACAGCTCAAATTCATTGTATTTAATTGGAATCTAATTTTGTTCTCAGAAGAATTTTCCTATTGCATTCGGCATGGAAGTCAGGGATGATAAAATTTTGAAGCTAGATCAAAGCTTATTGAAAATCTATATATGGATTATTGTCCTGAATAAATCCTTGGAAAATGAAGTAACTTTGAACATTATGTATGAGTCATAACTGGTTTTCTTACCTATAGGTGCAAGAGTTGAGGAGCAACGGCTTAGATCCATATGCTTATAATTGGGATCGCACCCATACTGCAAATCAGCTGCAAGAGATTTATAGGAATATAGGAAATGGTGAAGAATCAAACAGTGAGAGTGATTATGTCTCAATTGCTGGAAGAATTGTGGCTCGCAGGGCTTTTGGAAAGCTAGCCTTCGTAACTTTGAGGGATGACTCTGGGACAATTCAGGTTTCTTACATCTTTTTTTGCATGTGTGCTTCCTCGGTTTGATCATTTGAGCCTTTCCCCCCATGTTTTCCAGTTGCTGCAGCCTGCATGATTTCATCATTCCATGAGATGATAGTTTCTTAGAGCATCTCTAAGAGGTTCTCTATTTTTAAAGAGTATATTCTGTCATTTAGAGAGCATCTATAAATTTAGAAAGTTAAAATTTTGAAGTACTCTAACAAGTTCTTTATATTTAACACTTAATTTTGCTACTCCAAAAAAATATTTATTATTTTTCTTTATTTTTTATTTTAATTAGCTTTTCTTTATATTATTTTATTGTTTTCCTACATTGAAAATTGAAACTTTTTAATGTATTTAATTATAAAGAGTAGGTTTGGCTCTCCAAATTTGGAGAGTCAAATCCATTCTTTAAATTAAAATGTTAATTAAAAGAGTTCCTTGGAGTATGATTTTAAATGTTAACTCTTTAAAATAGAGAGCATCTCATGTTTAAAGAGTCTCTTGGAGATGCTCTTAGAGCCAAACTATGATTGTCAGATGTCAGGGGTGGATTGACTTTGTAAATGACTTCTGAGAAAAACTTTGAATATTATACCTTGTTTGGTAAAGCTTAAAATTCAATTAAAATTGAAAATATAGTTGTTATTAGGCCCCACTCGTCTAATAAAAATCAATAATAACGGCTGATTTTTCAATTTTAATCCATACCGAACACACCCTTAATGTGTTCATGAACTACCTTCTGCTTATTTTACTTTTTAACATTACTAAATAAAATATACTTGCATAATGTCCTACTCCAACAGGAATTGATCTACATGAGTTGTTAGTGTACAATCATTGGGGATATTTCCTTATAAATTAGATTTTGGACATTATACTTGTATGGTTCATGTAACTGAATCTTGTTCTTGAGTGGCGAAAAGGGATTTATATAGTGGGCCTCAAATTTATTGGGGATAAGGCCTAGTTTGTTCTTTCTCTTTCTCTTTTTTGCTCGGATTCTTTACTTTCCAAAGTTGTGGTGTGTATAGAACTTTTCTGTGGCAATATGCTGATTTTTTTTTATCATGCGGGATTTTAGCTTTACTGTGAGAAGGAAAGGCTTCTAAGTGATCAATTTGAGCAATTGAAAACACTTGTTGATATAGGAGATATATTGGGCGCAAGAGGTTCAATCAAGCGCACAGAGAGAGGCAAGTTTCATTTAACCGTTGCTTGCTTATATCTTATAAATCCTGGAAAATAGTGGCATTTAGCATACTGATTCTGAACATAGCCGTAAGCCGTTAGAAATTGTGCAATAAATTTGTGTATCCTTTAATTAGATTTTTTTCTTGCTTTTATTTATTTATTTTTTTCCCAGGAGAATTATCTGTTTGTGTGAATTCATTTTCAATCCTTACAAAATCATTGCTTCCTTTGCCGGACAAATATCATGGCCTAACAGACATAGATAAGAGATATCGCCAAAGGTGAGATATTCTCTCTCTCTCTCTACACATACACACACACAATCCATGTGCACTTGGGTTCGTATTACTATAGATACACCTACATTGACCAGGTTTTGCATGTCTCCAGCTAATCCAGCTTTTTTCGTATATCATCTTTACAAAAGTACTTTTTAATCTCCATTCCAGTAAATGGTTATTCGTTGTGGGTTTTTCTTCATATTTCCTTACAAAGTAATGAAACACCAACATGATAGTTTCTCTCATATTGTTTGGGTCAAAGATAACATAAAGTCCTTCTCTCACTTTGTGTATAAACAGCGCACCTCAAGGGTGCAAACTTTTACTTACCATAATACTCTTTATTATATCACCACATCAGTACTCTATACACTTTTCTCAATCCATACTTTCTCCATTTTTTGTAAAGGTATGTAGATATGATTGCAAACCCTGAGGTGGCCGACACATTTAGAAAAAGAGCAAAGGTCTGTTTTCCATTATTATTATTATTATAGTAAAAAGCTAATTGAAGTCATCTATAGCTTATTTTATATACTTTAGTACCAAATTTTTGTGCTGATTTATACTTATTTTCTGTAGATTATATCAGAGATTCGCAAGACAGTTGAATCTGCAGGCTTTGTTGAAGTCGAAACACCAGTTCTTCAGGTTGTCAAGACTCTTTTTTGCTCATCTTGGGTTATGTTTTTTAAATTTTAGTTCTTGAATTAAATAATTTGTTGGTATCCTTCTACCGTAATATAGCTAGATAAATTAGACCAAGTATTTGTGTCAGGTATGAGGAAAAATCTTTTCATCCTGATACATCTAATTTTTTATATGAGCCAACAATAGTATATTCATGCAATGAAATTAGGTTGCGTGGTTTACAACATAATTATGTTCAAGTTTTTTATTGACTCTCTACTGCCAGCCAAGCTGAAATCCCTTTAGTATCGTACTCCACTGCTGATTTTCTTCTCCTGTACATCCTTCCCAAAAAACATTTGCAACTACTATTGTTTAAAAGTAATACGTCCAACTTTCCTCGAAATTCTGCAAGTCTTTCAGAACTCTATGATATGTTTTGTCTAAGAAATAGATCAAACTTATGTACATTTTTTCTATTTTTCCCTTCCCCTCACACCCCTGCTGCTCCAAAAAGATGAGAAAAATAATTGGCACATCAGTAAGCATAACGAACACATCCATAGATGGCTCCATATTTTAGTTTTTGATTGTTTTCCTAAACTAGGTAGCAGCTGGTGGGGCTGAAGCCAGGCCATTCATTACATACCATAATTCTCTTGGTCAAGATCTTTATCTGCGAATCGCAACTGAGCTCCATTTGAAGAGAATGCTGGTGAGTTCTATTTCTCCTGCCATTTTGTGCACGTTGTCTTCCTTTTGTTATACAATAGCAAATAGTTTGTGTTACTATCTTCCAAAATGGCTTAACAGTTATGGCTTGATTCTTGAAATCATAATTTGATTGACATAAAAAATGATTTTCAAGGGGATTTTCTTCTAGATCAAGATTTCCCATACACATGATGGTCAGTCTTTGCATTTTATTTAATTCAGGAAAGATATCAATATTCTGCTGGCTTGTTATTTCCATTCTCCCCATCTGTTAGCTTCTCTCGTCTTGTTAGTACGTTAACATCTTTCTTCTTCACTAGATTTAGACCTTAAATTTTATGTAAAAGATACTGACATTTTGTTTATTGCCAGTCTTCTAATTTAATTATCGGTTCCTTGTTTCGTTTTCTTTTGGATGCATACCCAGAGCTGCATGCTTTCTGGCTATTTAATCTTCCTACCTCAGTTGCCAATATTTGTTGATATGCTAACTATTTTTTATTTATTTATTTTAATTCTTGAGCCATTATTTGAAGCCTAGTTTTTGTTTGTTTTGTGCATTATCTTCTTTTGTTAAAATCAGTTTGCTGTTTCATGCAATTTCATGCAACAAATATGATATTTTATTTGAAATGACAGGTTGGAGGCTTTGAGAAAGTATATGAGATAGGCCGGATATTCAGAAATGAAGGCATTTCAACTCGTCATAATCCTGAATTCACCACCATCGAGGTGATGAGGTTCCTCCAGTTTTCTTTGGTCTTTTGTGTTGAAAGCATCCCTATGCTTTTTGCTCACTGCAATAGTGCATGTCAAGATTCTGTTATGTTTCTATACTAAACTTCATTTCCATTATCACCAGTAATTAATGGCTTCGCTTGATCTTTAGATGTATGAAGCATATTCAGACTATGAAAGCATGATATATATGACAGAAGAGATTGTAACACAATGTGCTCTTGCAGTTAATGGGAAACTTACCCTTGATTATCAGGTATGCTCTTTTTATATTTGACCCTGTTTCTTGTTCCATTTTTCTCCTAGGTAGTAAAGTGAATATGCTTTGCTTTAGACGAGGGAACATATTGTGCCGTTACATTTGTTTCTAAACATATCTTCAAAAATTTCTTTCGTCTAGAAATTGGTTAAATATGGTTGAATTTCAAGTTTTCTCACTCATTTTAATTGTTCATTTGTTAATTATTTTAACAATACACTATTGCAAACACAGAAAGAGTCAGAAATCAGGAGGAGATAGAAGTAGGTAACTAGGAGGAGATAGAAGTAGGTGCTGCTGTCATAATAATATGTTTAACTTTTACTTTGTCCTATAATGGAATTTGGAACAATTGTGGGCCATGTCAAAAGTAGTTACATTCTTATCATGTGGAAAACATGTTCTTGAACTTCCCATAGTTTTCTTAGAGGATTTCTTGTTATAAAAACATGTGCATTCTTCAACTATCATTAGGATTTATGTATTTGTAGAAAAAGAAATTAAAAAAACTTTGCCGTGGATTCTACAAATCTTCCTTGCAGGGTGTGGAGATCTGCTTAGAAAGACCTTGGAGGAGGGAGACAATGCAAAATCTTGTGAAAGAAGCAACCGGGATTGATTTCAACAAGTTTCGAGACGATCTTAATGCTGCGAAAAAAGTTGCACTGCAGACACCAGATATTTTTAATGATAATCAAAACAAAAATTTGATTGAGGCTTGCACGTCTGTTGGCCATTTGATTAATGAGGTTGATCTGGATGACTTTTCTGAGAATCTGAACTCTATTTTCCCTCTAATATTTATGATAAGTAATAGTTATTTATCCTGCTAGTGGTTTGCTGGCTGGAAAATATGTTTGGTTGTGAAAATAGTTCAATAGTGTTCTTTCTCTTTCCTATGCTTCTATTCATGAAATTCTCTACTCAATGATTACATTTGATTCATTCTTCAGGTGTTTGAAATGGTTGTAGAACCAAAGCTAATGCAGCCAACCTTTGTCTTGGACTATCCAATTGAAATATCTCCACTAGCCAAACCGCACAGAAGGTGATGTTGCCTTTACAAAATATATTTTGGTGCCTCACTTCGCATGAAAAGCTGTGCTTTCAATGTATTTTCCTTCACAAAATTGCCACGACAAAATATTTTCAGCAGAAGATTGATTTGTTTTGAATACTAGCACTAGATTCAGAAACTCTTTCTATTTATTTACTGTTTGGTGGATATTGCAACAAAATACTATGGAATATAATATTGTGTCTTAACTGCAGGCATGCAGGCTTGACAGAGAGATTTGAACTCTTCATATGTGGGCGTGAGATGGCTAATGCTTTCTCTGAATTGACTGATCCTTTGGACCAGGTATTATGTGGAGCTGTAAATTGTAATATGCTGACTATACTGCTACTATGCACTTCTATCATTGAATTTTTTTCCTTTTTCCTATCCCCGTTCCAGGGTTTTTGATGACTTCCTTGTTGATGTTTGCAAATGGCTAGTGTTTTAGGATAAATAAGTCTGTATTATTTGGAAATGATGTCCTCATAAACTGTCTCGGTAAAAAAGAGAGAGTGTTGACTTGTACTCTTCTGCTCTTGCTTTTTGCTGTCTTCCTTTTCAATTCAAATCTTGGACACTTCTTTTCTTGGATTTGTTAGAAATGAGAAGGAATCACAAAGCACGGATATTACTGGTAAGAGTATATTCTTAATTTGAAATGGTTGCAGAGAGAACGGTTGGAAGAACAAGTAAGGCAGCATAACAAGAAGAAAGCAGCAGTAGTTTCAGAGGATGGGAATCAGAGGGCTGATGACTCCTACGACGTGGCTCTCGATGAAGATTTTTTGACAGCCCTAGAATATGGAATGCCTCCTGCATCAGGAATGGTATGCTTATCAAGTTTCTTCTTTTAATAAATTAATTCTAGAATTCAAACTCGAGTATGAGCTAAAAATGGTGTTACTCTGCATAGTCCTACATTCAATACATGCATTATAATAAAGGCTATGTATGAACTTGTTTTTTCAGGGGCTTGGCATTGACAGGCTAGTAATGCTTCTTACGAATTCGGCCAGCATACGCGATGTTATTGCTTTCCCTGTCCTCAAAACTGTGCAATAATCATAGAAGGATGTTGCGAAACCAACCAGCTAAGATATTCACGTTCGGATCCAGTGTTTTGATTCAAGAAAATATTAGCCTGAGATGCCTTGGATCAAAGTTTTGGTTCTTCTGCTGACCTAGGGTTGGCAGCTAATTCATCTCCTTTGAAATCTTCTTAACTTTTTTGAAAAACCGTAATTTTATTTACTTTTGAATGATCTGCACTTATATTTAAATTTACGTAGGACAAAATATTATTAACTTTTGATGTACATAGATTTTAATTTGTTGAGCATGTATTAAATTTAATAATCAATTTACTTAAAATTAATTTATAAAAATTTCATAAACTGCCAATGGTATAAATAATTGAGATTTTATTAAATAAATAAGGATAATGAAAAGTAATAAATGTTTACAATAATTTATGTTAAAAATAATACTATTTAAACAATTAATTTATTTAATAGATTAATATTAGGTTAAATACATTCACATCACAAATTTTAACTACTAGACAACATTTTAATAGCATGAAAGGTTCATAATTTTTTTTTTTTTTTACATTGTCACGTTTATGTCTTAAACTTTTTTCATCGTATAAAAAATTACTATTCAAAACTCCGTTTTCTCAAAATGATAGCAATCAAACATAGACTTAATAATATAAGAGTGATAATTAATAAGCATTTATAGAAAAAGGTCGTGTGAACAGAATTACCTTAACATTATTGTTTCTAGAAGAGGTCTATATAAATAATGATCGATATACATATAAATTTATATTTATTTTACCAATTTATTGATTCATATATTAGATTAGGCTTTTTTAACTCCACCGATGGGATTTTACAAGATCAACGTCAATTGATGCTTCAATAATGGATTTGCTGGTGGGGAGGCATTATTCAAGACCAAGATGGACATTCCATTTGGACCTTCTCGTCGTATATAAGACTGACTTGTTTTGGAGGCTAAGTTACAAGTTATCTTAGATGGGATTTTACCTGCTCGATGACTTGAATTATTAGACATTTGGGTGGAGATAAACTCATATATGACCAGTCACTGCATGAACGATTTAGATATCATTTTTAGACGGATCAGACACCTTCTCTTATTTGATAGTGAAATTGTTCCACAAACTTATCAATAGGGGAACCAGGTTGCCAATTCACTTGCATTTGAGGGTTGGGACCAGCGCCATTGTTAGGAGTATAGACCTTTACCTGATGACTTTGAGCCCTAAAACAGATTGACATGTATGGACTTCTCATTATTAGAGGATATTAACTTGATTCTCGCTTACTATTTTTGTATTGGAAGTAGTACTTTCACTCTTATTTCTTTCCTTCATTTGTTGCACTTCTCATTTGGAAGGTCTAGTTTATGGAATTATTTGAATTTTAATTGGGTTAAATAATTAAATGTGATATTTAATTTAATGATATGGGTCATTGCAATTAATTTGGGTGAATTGGAAAAGTCTCCTATCTATGCCCATATATTGATAAACTCATTTTAAGTGTCTTATATATGGTAAGAAATCTCACATCGAAAGTTTACAAGAAAAAAAAACTTGTTTATATAGTGGGATGTATGAATAAGTTATAGTTTAATAAGTGACCTACAACTTGGCTAACTTTAGCTAGCCACCATTAGAGTGGTGCTTCACACCACTTGCGTCGCGCCACGGCCCGGGTTGCGCACGTTGCAAAATTCGCATTGGGTGCTTTATAAGCGCACTTCGCACGTACACATCATCGTGAGCAGCCTTATAGTTTTAAAAAATGGACTTAGGGTTTGATGACATGACAATGAGAGGCTCGATGAGTTGGCATCCTAGGTCGTACACACTTAATAGGTAGCGTCATTTCGTCCTACATGGCAGTTGGTTCAGTTGGATGTACACGTGGCATTTGCATGGCGGTGACTATTCAGAAATGGTGAATATGCATGATAAATGGACATTACACTTCATAGTTTAATTTGGGTTGTCAGATCATGAAATAGTGCGATTGAATGGCTAAGACAAATCACAACAAGTGGTGCACCAGTTTATGAAATATCACACACCCATTTAATGAGACACTTTAATCCTAGGTGGTACACACGTAACATGTTGCATCACTTCGTCCTGCATGGCATTTGGTTCAGTTGGACGTACGTGTGGCATCTGCATGGCAGTGACTATTCAGAAATTGGTGAATAGGCATGATGAATGGATACTATACTTTATAGTTTAATCTATCCGTCAGATCATGAAATATTGCGATCCAATGGCTAAGACGAATCAAATCAAGTGGTGCATCAGTTCATGAAATGTCACACACCCATTCAATGAGACACTTCAATCTCTATAAATATAGACCTTCATATTTAATTTTTTTATACCAAATCAATTAAAAATTCGATTGATTTATAAATTCTTCTCTCTCCATATTCTGTTTCCAAAATTCTTTCATATATATTCGTGGTTATTCCATTCGAGTACGATTATTCCTTGGTTCAACCGGCAAAATTGGTATTGTGCAGTATCGACTTTGGAATGAGCGTTGTATCTTAAGAGACAGACGTCCATAATCTCATTTGCACTTTGGGGGAGCGAAATCTATCTTAAAGAGATTTGTTTGGGCATACCTCACTTTATCTACTGTTTTTCATATTTTTTCTGCTCATTTTATTTGTTCTTTCGATTGCGATAGTCGAATTCCTGACAACAATGCCTTCTTTTCTCTTATTTTCGTGAGTTTGCTTTTATATTACAATTGGGAAATTCAAATTCCCATCAGCTTTCCCTAGTAGAGCCTAAAATTTTAGAAGGTTGTGCTTGTATTTTGCATAAAAATATAAAAGGTTAAATTAGGGTTTTCAATGATAAAATTTATTTTTGAGTTGCTTTGGATTAAAAAAAAAATGTAAGAATGAATCAGAAAGTGTGAAAATGATATTTCCGGAATGTGATTTAATTTGGAATCTTAGGATTAGATGAGTTTGCAATCATAATCGACGTATTCTCAACCTACAAAAGTCACACACCACCGAGCACAAAATAGTTCATGTCAGGGACGTAGATAGGATTTTTAGTTGGGGGGCGGGGGGCGAAAATACAGGCGTGGAGGGGGGCGGAGCCCCCAATTTTTTTTTTTTTAACTAGAAGAGAATTGAAAACGATGATTTTGAGTACCAAAATAGACAAGTTAGATTGTCTGACAAAAAAGACAATCAGTTTGTCGATACAAAAACAATATGTCCATTTATGTGTCTAACGCTATACAAATTGAAAACATGAAAATCCAACATTGATTTGCATAGTCCAGGATCACGTTCCAGTGAAGACGAATCGAATTCCTCATTCTGAGGAGAAGAATCAACAACATATGGTTTTTGATCAATGCTATTTTTCGGAATAAGAGATTCGAGATTAGAGGTAGAAGCTTCCTCAAAAGGGTTGGGGGAATTAATTATATTACAATTGGGTTGGGTTTTCATTTTTCAAATAGGTTAAATAATGGGCTAGAACCAATTTTTCTTTATTTTTAATGCAATAGTGGGTAATAGATTCATAAATGGGTTCTTTTAGGGATGTCAACGAGCCGAGCCCGAGCCGAAAAAAAGCTCGAGCCGAGCCCGGTAAAAAAAAAAATAAGGCTTGGCCCAAGCCTTAGTGGGCCGAGCCCAGGCTGCTCGATTTTTTAAATTTTTTTTTAATGTCAAATCTACATTTTTTACTTAAAAAATCTAAAAATTGTACGGTTTATATGTATTATAAATTAAAGAAAAAAGCTCGGGCTCAATCCTAGCTTTTTTGTGCCGAGCTTTTTTGGGCCTGAGTCGAGTCGAGTCGAGCAGAGCCTAGCAAAAAAAATGAGGCTCGAGCTTTTTCCGAGCCATCCGAGCCGGTGAGCTTTTTTGTCATCTCTAGGTTCTTTGTTTTTGGATTGTATTTGGGCTATTTATTTATTTCAGTAACTATTGAATCTTTTATTTAAGTATAAGATTTTTGTAATTAATGGGGAAAAAGTAAAAAATTTCAAACCTTAATTTTGCTCATTTTCATTTTGACTACTATGCCTTTTTGGTAACTAGATGAGTTTAGTGAATCTCTGATTCCAAACCTTGGTGTAAAGAATGGAACCTTTTGTGAGGGCAGGGAAGAGGGGTGAGGTGGAGAGAAGGGAGACACATCTGCGGTTCAATGGAAAGGACATATCTAGCCAAAGAAACACATCAAGAACCTCTATTCCTAAACGGCTTCATGTGTCCTCAATTGTCCAGTTTCCTGGCTCGCTAGCTTGCTTGCTTGATCAAATCCCTACAAATTTATACATGGGGAAATTGCAGCAACTGTTTCAAACTTTTGAATTTTTGTAGACTTTACCTTATCATTTAGTTTATGTCACCAACGATCTCAAATATTTGAGAAATTAACACGTACGGCCCAAATGGATGAAATCCATCAATTTGACCGTTAGTTGACCAAGAAAATGTGTTTTGACAAAATCTAAAGAGGGTGAAATGATAAATTTGTAATTATTCCACATTAAACAATTAAAACAAAAAATAAAATAAAAAAAATGGAATTGTTCATCTTCCCAAATCCATCCTACGCCGCCCCCAAACCAACCCACTAAATCAAAACCAAATCATGGAGCAATTTTGTGCAAATGAGAAAACGACGGCAACCCTTTTTAAATGATGCTTTTTTGATTTATTGTCTTTATTTGAAATGGGTACTAATAGCAATTAAAAATCGGAGTGTATATTCTAATGTTTGTCCATATCTTTGCCATTCATATTACTGATATTCCTAATCCTTGACTAATTTATTGTTGCTCCTGCACACAATTTTGTGCTGATGTTGCTCTTAAGACTATTGAAAATTTTTGCACACTTAGCATAGAGTTTTTAATAATATTCACATTTTCGCAAACACAATAATGAAGTGCATGTTGAATTCGACGACAGCGACAAGTGGTGGTAGATGTGGAAGAAGGCGTTGATGTGGTTGATTTGGTTTTGATTTAGTTGTTGGGTTGGGGGATGGAGTTTGAGGGGAGGGGAGGAACAGTTCCATGTTTCTTTTTACTTTTTTTTTTTTTTTAAATTGTTTTATGTTGAATAATGACAAATTTGCCATTTCATACTCTTTAGATTCACTCAAAACACATTTTCTTGGTTAACTAACGATCTATCCATTTGGACCGTATGTGCTAATTTTTAAAATATTTGGAATTATTGATGGTACAATCTGAAAGTTATGCACATTTTCATCCATGCTAATCGTTTGATGTTTGAACCGAGTTGATCAATTTGGTTTCTTTAATCTATTTGGTTTCTTTTTCCGAGCCCAATATGAAACTTGTTCATTGACACTTCGTCCACCATAACTTGAGCAAGCAATCACACCGTCTCTTTCACCCGCTTTGTCCTCGAATGTGTCATCGGACCTCCTTTGATAATCAACGGATCTCGTCCTGGGCTCGATTTCGTCGGACTCGACTCCTAGATCATATCGATTGTATTTTGTAGGCAAAATTTTATGTTTAATGAAGAATTGAAAAAAAGAATGTAAAAGCTGCAAAAAATGATAAAATTCAAAGATGAAACATTGAAGAAAAATATGACATTTAAATGAATTGGAGTTAAATGGGCATCAATGAACTTGTAATTTAATTGACAGCCTAAATTAAACCTACATATATTTGATAGATACAGACAACATTTACGCATGGAGAGAGAGGGAGGAAGAAAATTGCGGCCGGAAGGGAAAAAAGGCACAGGAATGACAAAGAAAAAGGCACAGAAGAAGAAGAGAAAAAGAGAGGAAAAGAAGAAGAGAGAAGAAGAAGGAAAAAAAAAAAAAGGTTTAAGCCCCTATTTGACACACATTTTTTAAAAATATATTTTTTCAAAACTCATTTTCAACAATACATTTTTCGATAAAATAATATTTTTCATCACATCAATAATTTTTTCTTACTTTTTAACTACATATTTCCTATTATATCACTATTTAAAATAAAATAAGGGTCCGTTTGATTGCAAATGTGGAAAATGGATGGAAAGAAAATGTTTTACAGGGAATTGAATTACCTAAAAATTATTTTATTGAGAATTGTAATTAATTTTGTTTGATTTGTATAAATTTTCACTTGGAAAATGTTGAAAGTTTGGTTCCCTTTTGCTTCATTTTTTGGGAAATTGTCCATTAAAGTGATAATTTTTTCTACCATTGGGTCTAGAATTTGTTCTAATTGCAAAAAAAATAAAAAAAATTCCATACCTACTATCATTCATTTGACTTTGTTTTGCATGAAAATTGTCAATAAAAGTGATAAAAAATTTTACCGTTGTGTCTAGAAATTTTTTTAATTGTCAAAAAAAAAAAAAAAAAATCTGGAAAATCAAAACCAACCAAAACAACAAAAAATCGTTTTCCTGGAAAGGTGGAATTTTTTTTTGCTATCAAACACGTGTAAAAGTTGGAAAATTGAAAAAGTTTCATGGAAAATCATGTTTATCAAACGGGGCATAATATCCATCAAACGCACTCTAAAAAAGTCAAAGAAAGTGGCTGTTGCAGGGAGGGAAGAAGAAAGAAACGAAAAGAAAAAAAAGGAGAAGAGAGAGAGAAAGCAAAATTGTCGGGAGAAATATATATATACGTAGATACCAGAAATTACACGCTTTGTCAATTTTTGGGGATATATTTTCATTTTTGCGCGTTTTTATTTTTGCAATATGAATAACTAATTTTTATATTAGGGAAAATAATGTAATCGACTTGTGATCTTTTATTTTTTTATTTAAGATTTCCGTGATTATTTATTTATGTGTTGATTTTATTATGAGTTTAATGTATTAAATTACCTGATCAATAATTTGATGATTATATGAGTCTCTTACGAATCAAGATGCGAGTTTGAGATTTAGCCCATATTTGGTGCACATTATTTTCAAAAGAATGCGTGTTTTTGGTTGTTTGATGGGAAATGTGTAGTTGAGAAAGAATGAAACATTATTGATGTGATGAAAAATATTATTTTATTAAAGAATGTTTGGTTGAAAATAAGAATGAAAAAAATAATGTAGTTCAAATAGGGACTTAGACCATATAGTAAAATTCAATAAATTAGTATAATGTGTAGAGATACATATACTAATTATTGCGACCATAATATGAATTCTTAAAACCAGTATTTCGTTTAACTAAAGTTGATTCACATAAAAATATAGAATTGAATTAGTTAAACATATTCAATGAGCACTCAAGAGAGATAAATCGAATACAATAGAAGAATTCGATCGAATGCTACATTAGGTTATGAATCTTGAATTAAAAATTAAGGTGATCAATAGATGAAATTGTTATACCTTAATATTCATCACATATTTGAATTTTCAATCATTCATTATTTGCAATTTTTTATATTTTCAATTAGTTAAAAGTAATTAAAAAAAATCACAATCATCATAATTATTTACTTGTTTTTGTTGAATAGGAGTTAGAAAAATTATATTAAGCCCCCGTTTCACACCCTTTAATTTCTATTTCTATTTCTATTTCTCATTCTCATTCTCATTCTTCATTTCAACCACACATTCTCTAAATAAAATAATATTACACACAAATCAAAAACTTTTCATCACTTTTCCACCACACATTCTCACATCAATCACTATTCCAAAATTTCTATACACCTAAAAATGGGTTTCAAACAGGGGCTAAGTCTTAAAGTATAGTTCTTGTGGGAACTATATTCAGACTCAAATGTTCACTATACTGTTTGTTACAATATCGTACAATTAAGATATAAAAAACGCAACATTAGCCGATCACATAAGCCTATATTAATTAATTAAACTTAACATAGCTGTAACTTTGTCCTATTAATGAATAAATTATGTATCTTCATAGAGTTAATATCACGCTAAACAATATTATGCGCACGTTTGTTACCGCCATGTTTGACTAGGTTCTTTCATAGTGGGCTCCAATGTTTTAAAAAAAAAAAAGTAAAAAATTTGATTTTTTTGTTAAAAGGAATTTGAAACAGACGGGGGCTATAATAATATGCGCGATCATTGAAGTGTCGAATGATCTAAATGAGTTTATTAGAGTGAGAATCAGATTAAAACTGAAAAATTAATAGTTACTGTTGACTTTTATTAGACGAGTGAAATTCAATAATGATTATATTTTCAATTTTAATTAAATTTTAACATTTACCGAACACGTCCTTGAACTAGAACATTTAACTATTACAATGATGATTTCACAATTTAAAAAATTACAAGAAAATTGTGTAGATAAAAGCACATGGAGTATAATTTTTTGGATATTAGTCTTTCTTCTTTATCTCAAATTTCTAGTCTAGGTCTTGTTTGGTGCACATTAAAATTTTCATTTTCATTCTTCTACTCATTTTTAACCACATATTTTTCAATAAAATAATATTTACTATCACATCAATAACTTTTTTTTTTTCAATCACACATTGTTCATCAATCTACTATTTCAGAATACAACATTATAGAAAATTTATATTTCTCTCGTCAAAAATTTGTTACATCTCAATATACTATGTAAACTTTTAAAAAAGAAACAAAATCAATTTTAAATTAAAAAAAATGGAAAAAAACGAGATTCATAACATTATTGTTGCCTTCATCTCATCATAACCTTTAGAGGGACAATGGCTCCTTGATGAATAGTTTCATTTATGATGTGTTTGATATATATTATCGAGGAAAGAACATATTTTAAATAGTAATATGATGAGAAATATGTGATTAAAAAGTAAGGAAAAATTATTGATATAATAGAAAATATTATTTTATCAAAGAATATATCGTTGAAATAAAATTTGAAAAAATAACATCCGGTGTAGGTGACATTAATGGTAGCTGACAAAAAATGTATTTTTTATTTTATTATCACGACTATCAGAATTAAATAATAATATTAATCATCCTCATCCAAAACCGGTGGTTTGCATTTTTTTTTATTTCCCCCCTTTTCGGCCACTGTGTATTAAATTTGACTTTGGAACAAGCCGAACAGAAGTTGAATAAAGTAGAAGAAGAAACAGTTTTTCTTTGTGAAGAAATCTGCAGTTATGGCACAAGATTTCTCATTTCTATCCACTTCAAATTCAATCTTTGTTTTCATCTTCACAATTTTCTTACTATTCATTATCAGATACAAAGTCAAAGCCAAAAAGCCTTTAAATCTTCCTCCAGGTAGCTATGGATGGCCATTTCTTGGCGAAACAATTGAATACTTCCGCGCTGCTATGGAGGGACGGCCACAGAAATTTGTCAAACACAGAATAGAAAAGTACAATTCTCACGTCTTCAAGACTTCAATAGTTGGGGAGCCTATGGCTATGTTGTGCGGGATTGCAGGGAATAAGTACTTGTTCACTAATTCAAATAAGCTGGTCACCACTTGGTGGCCTAGCTCTGTCAGCAAGTTACTCGGACCATGCATATCAACTATCGGTGGGGATGAAGCTATGCAGATGAGAAAGATGGTTTCGTATTTTTTCAGTCCGGATGCTTTCGTAAAGCTTTATGTTAAAACTATGGATTCGGTAACTCAGCAGCATATCAAGACTCACTGGCAAGGTATCAATCTGGTCATTTTTCTAATTCTATTTTTTGGGATTTGACTGAATTTGGTCTCTGTGTAGGTAAAGAGGAGGTGAAAGTTTATCCCAATGTAAGATTATACACTTTTGAACTGGCGTGTCGTCTATTTATGAGCACTGAAGACCAAAATGAGATCCAAAAGCTAGCTACCTTATTTGATATTTTCGTAAGGGGAGTAGTCTCAGTGCCCATCAATTTCCCAGGAACAAAATTCTATAATGCTAAGAAAGCAACAATTGCTATTAAGAAGGAAATCCAAATGTTGGTAAGACAGAGAAGATTGGCCTTGGAACAGAAGACTGCTGTACCTTCACAAGATCTTTTGTCACATTTACTTTCCAGTCCGGATGAAAATGGAAAGTTTATGTCCGAATCAGTCATCGTAAATAATATAGTACTGTTATTGTTTGCTGGTTACGACACTTCTAGTGCTGCACTTACTATCCTGATGAAGTATCTTGCAGAACTTCCTGAAATTTATGAAAAGGTGTTGAAAGGTCAGCCAATTATTTGCTTCAACTTATCAATTTATTATACTCTTGGTTTTATACAAGATTTGCTTCATGGGCTTATAATAGAAATTGATGTTTGATGGAAATTTGAAAGCAGAGCAAATGGAAATTGCATCATCGAAAGAAGAAGGAGAATTTCTGAATTGGGATGATATACAGAAGATGAGGTATTCGTGGAATGTAGCGTGTGAAGCTATTAGACTATATCCACCGGTAATGGGTGCTTTTAGAGAAGCAAAGGCGGATTTGAAGTTTGAAGGATATGACATTCCCAAGGGATGGAAGGTACTCGTTCTCTAATTATAACTAAATTTTGCTGTTCAGTTTGTTCAAAAGAATTGAACGGAAACTCAAATATGGTCTTCTCTTATTATTATAGTTCTACTGGAATGCGCCTTGGACACATACAGATCCTAGTTTCTTTCCAGACGACCAAAAATTTGATCCGTCTCGATTTGAAGGAGCTGGACCTGTTCCATATTCTTATGTTCCATTTGGAGGGGGACCTCGGATGTGCTTGGGGAAAGAGTTTGCTCGGCTTGAGATACTTATATTTCTACACAATATTGTCAAGAGATTTAGGTGGAATTTACTTATTCCTGATGAGAAAATACAGTATGAAATGACTCCAACCCCAGAGAAAGGACTTCCAGTTTGTCTTCATCCTGGTAAGGCCTAAGATGATAAATTTCTGATAGTCAAAAATATAAAGCTATTTTATACATTATTGTACTTTACTGGTTTTGTAATTGAGAGTTAAGCACAGTAAGTGAAGAAAATTAGCAAGCTTCATGTATTAAATCATTTCAAAATCAGAAATATGTACCTATTTTAATCCATCCAGCTGCATTAAACAATTATATCAACAGTTATTCTTAAGTTGTAGATAATATGACACAGGAAAAATGGATATACTACATGTACATGAAGTTTGACACATTGGTTTACATTTAGGTGAGTTGGATCAACTGCCAAATTTTTAACACATAGGGAGGTGTCAATTAATGTTTACACTTTGTGTGTACAAGTAATTTAATAAATGAAATGATAAAACTAGAAAAATTAAATGTATTAAATACCTGAAATAATAGAATATATGAAAACAGGAAAGAGTAGCTCATGAGTTGGGAACGTCAAAGAACTTGATGCTCCAAACTTCCAAGTCTTCTATGGTAATACCGGTGGATAGACACCTTCTTTTAACTAGAAAAAAAAAAAAAAAACTAATTTTTCAACAGAACAATAAGAAAAATATATATATTTTTTTCCTTTTTAACTCTCCAATTTGAACACTGTGAATTATGTTTTATATATTTTTGTGTTCTATAGGATGTCTAGGTTCCATCTAATCTATATTTATAGAGATAATAGTTCTAATTCTTGTATAATAACTCTAATTTCAAATAGAAGTTTTAATTAAAATCCAAGTAGGGGCTTTGATTAAAGTCCAAATCCAATTAGTTTGCATTTAATTACACGTGCAATTCTATAACTTCAATTACAATTATAATTAAATTTATAACTTTATTATAATTACAATTAAGTACAAAACTTTATTGTAATTATAGTTAAGCTCAAAACTTCTATAATAATTGTAACTTAGTTTCAATATTTTATAGAGCTACTACACGTACTTGATCTGACATATGTTATTCAAGCTCTAATAATTAGATCATGTCTAGTCCGCCTTAGACCACTCAATCTAATCTTTGTTTTTTCCACTAAAGGCAAAAGACTAAACAACTCTCGTAATATAAGATCACAGAAGACAATAATCTGTATTACTTTCCTTTTGATTTCCCCGTTTGAAATTCGATAATTAGGTATGAGCCTAAATGACCGTTTTATGTATCTAATTATTCTAATTAATTTAAACACTATTTTCTTTAATGGTCTTTTGAACTAATCATGGATGGCGAAATTTAACCATCGTTAAACACTGAGTTCAGATTTTAATTGTTCAACAGAAAATAGTTAAATAGTCATTCTACCCATTTTCAGGACGATGATTCTTGACATGAATTCGTGTTATCTACTTCGCTCATTCTTAAGTTTCCAACTCATCGAGATAATTGACCATTCAGATTGATATTCACCCACTAATGAATCAAAGAACCATTAAAGCCACAAAAAGTTATATACAACTCTATTAAGGGATTTAGATGAAAATCATGATGATCAAGTGAAATTTAATTATCTGCACGATCATGCTATAAAATTAAATTCGATATGTGGTCCATTTAATACACTCAAAGTGTACTAGAGTCACATTTTAACTATTTTTGCGAATAAGGACAAATCACAATTCCAAATAGTGAATTGATCAACACTACAACTTTCCAGTACAAGGTGTCAATCTTTATACATTTATGATCATAATCTAAGTTATGTCATATTGTACTTCTCAACGCAAGTACTCAATTTAAATTATCACAAGTGATTAGAGACATTTTAATTCGCATGATTAGTAATAAATAAATACAATAAATAAAAATGACAATTTATTTATTATAGAATATTATTTTATCCCAACAAAATATACTATATTGGCATTAACCCAACATGTGCAAAATCAGAAAGTTTCTAAGGCATGATCATTTTGAGCTTGGATAATGAATCCGGAACCCAACATGCCAGTGAAAAAATTACCATCCAAATGATCACTACGCAAATTGCTTTCGTGTTTGGTTAATATTAACAAGACAGTCATTTCCTGCAAAAAGTCGTAGCATTGCAGGCTTACGTGAGTGCAATCTTTAAGATTTTATCAAAAAGGGTTTCCCTGTTTCATCTAAAACTCGAACTGCATTGTATGATATTGCAGGAACAACATGATTGCACTGGTTTATACAAGTTGAATTCATTACCCTATCCCACATTGGCTATTGAATATATTGTTGATCAATGTGTGAGAGAGAAACATTCTGCTTGTTACTATGCCTTCTAGTTATCCTATGGTTATCCTGATTTCGCTTTTGAGATTCCAGCTGCTGATTGTCAATTTGCTGAATGTAAACGTATTGTTGATAAAAACAGTAACACTGTTCTTCTTCCGTAAAACTTGCTACCTGAAGCTGGCGTACTTGTGTTGATGCATGTAAAGGTAATTTTGAAGCAACAAAATTGCAATTTTGATTGGAAATCATCGGAAACTCTACCACCAGAGTAGGTTCCTTGGAGATTAAGTGAAGGTCTTGCATCCCATGAACCATACTACCAATATGCTGGCAATAAATGTGATGTTGCCTTTTGGCTTCACCAATTTATGCATTGATCCACAGAAGTCACTGGATGAGGTATATAGACAACCTTGCGACTGAATAATTATAACCTGAGATAGTGAGATTCCATGTTCGAAGGATTCTTCTTAGGGCTTTTGTGTGATCGCCTTCAAATAATGAAAACTGGTTTCCAAAATCTGAACAGTTGCCCAATGTGGATGTGCAGATTCAACTCTTGTTCCATCTGTTAGAAATAGAACCCTTGGTTGTGAGGAATTAAGTATCGTACTGATATCACCTGTTAACAAATCTAACCAAGCAGTTGCACGCACTAATACCACTTGTTAGAGAATAGCGAGATATGACAGAATATGAAGTAAAAAATCACAATAGAAGAATACAAAGAATTAACGTGGAAAATGCCAGAGGCAGAGAAGGAGAATTTTATTCATAAGAAGAGAGAAGATACAAAGAATTGTATTCATATTCTATACAATGAAGTCCAAGACTTAATTCGAAGTTAATAATCACGTGGAGTAAATATAGGACCCAAATGAATATATTATAGATGGAAAGAGGATAAAAAATTAGTCAGAAAAATAGAAACAATATTTCTCGAAATAACACTGCCGACAGAGCGGGAAACAGGCAGCAAGCGGGCGGCAGTCCAGCGCCCTGAATGGTGCTCAGGTGCCTCTTTTCGGATCCAAAATCTATTTCTTCTTCCTGAATGGCGCTTAGGCACCCAAATTGGTGCTCCAAAAAGACTCCAACGTCCAACTTTGATCCTTATAATACTATTCTTCAAACAGTCCGTCAAAACCCAACGGAATTTGGATCAAACTTGGGCACCATATTTGAAACTCAATGCAGATGCAAATTTCGACAGTTTCATGAGGTAGATTTGGTTGTTCCAGCTGGACCTTGTGTTAGTGAATTACTGAATTCCATTGACAAATACACTTTTTCATTTAAACTCACACTCGGCTTTCTATTATTGCACACGATCGCGATAATTTCCAAGGCTGTAATCTGACCCAATGCCACCCTTTGCGAATCCTTTTGCCAATTAACGATCACAGTTTCCTCATGTTCCGGATTTATTTAAGTTACCCTTGGATCCTCCCCAAGTAGTTTCTCAATTTCATCAAAAACAACCTTTTCCATAGTAAACAGAAAAGTGCCAGAAAACTTTCTTCGTCCAATATAGCAATATCACTCGTACAATTACCAATATTCCTTCAACAAAACTTGGAGTAAAGATTTTCACAATGTGAACCATTATCTGCAAAACAGATATATTGAAACTAAATGAACAGAAAACTAAAAGGTCCACAGAGAGAAATTATAGCCAAAAATGGAAAAACCAGTTTCCTAAAACTGAAATCTTGATAGCAAAACTCCGAGTTTTATCACTGTTACACAGAGGCGAAACATAAACATACCAGTGGAAGACAGGGCTCAACATTTGAGACGAGTGCATAACAATGCAGCCATGAATTGATCAAAATGCAATCTTTTTTTTTTTTTTCCTTATAAAATAGGACTCGTGCCAAGCTGAATGAAGTAGCCAATAGTGGAACGGCGAGTGATGGAACAACTGGCCCATTCTGAATCAGTATAGGTAGTAACATGTAAAGTATTGAAGGATGGAAAGAAAATGCCTTGGCCAGGGCTGCCTTTGATGTAACGGAGAACACGAGTGGCGGCTTGCATGTGAGGAAGATGAGAAGCATGCATAAATTGATTGAGAGTGTTCACTGCGAAGACAATATCAGGGCAAGTGATGGTAAGATAGATGAGTTGTCCCATGAGTCGTCGATAGGCGCTAGGGTCGGAAAGAAGGTCACCATCTTGATTGGTGAGCTTCAAGTTTTGTTCCATGGGAAAGGGAGCAATCCGGGCGCCAAGTTGGCCACTGTCATTTAGAATATCAAGAGCATATTTTCTTTGATTGAGGAATTTTCCTTTTTGTGAATGAGCAACTTCAAGACCAATAAGATATTTGAGGGGGCCGAGATCCTTGGTTTTGAAATTGGTGAAGAGAGCACATTTGAAGACCTCAATTTGGGAGAGGTCATTTTTAGCAACCAAAATATCATCAACGTAGACAAGCACAATGGTGATACTTGTGGCTTTGACCAAAGTAAATAAAGAGTGATCTACTTGAGATTGAGTAAAACCTGTAATAAGAAGCACGGTGGTCAGTTTAAAGAACCAGTTGTGGGATGATTGTTTGAGGCCGTAGAGGGATTTACGAAGACGGCAGACACAGGTCTCCCCTTTAGGGAAATATTCAGGAGGTGGTGTCATGTATACTTCTTCATCAAGATCACCATGTAAGAAGGCATTGTCAACGTCAAGTTGATGAATGATCCATTGCTGAGTGGAAACTATAGCTAACAAACACTGAATAGTAGTCCTTTTGGCAATAGGTGCAAAAGTCTCGTGATAATCTAGTCCTTCAACTTTAGTGTAGCCTTTTGCAACCAGGTGAGCTTTGTATCTTTCAATTGAACCATCTGCTTTAGGCTTGGTTTTGAAAACACATTAGCAATCGATAGGTTTTTTTACCAGGAGGGAGTGGTTCAAGTGTCCATGTGGAATTAGCTTCAAGGAAACGGAGCTCATTAGACATTGCTTCAAGCCAATGGGAATGGCGAAGGGTAGTGGAATAATAAGTAGGTTCAACAGAAGTGGTGAGGGTGAGTAGTACCTGAGGTTAATGCAGCGGTGATGATACTATAGCGTTGCATGTAGAGTCGAACAAACATAATCCTAGAGATAAGCTGGTCGAGTAGTAGTGCGATGAGGATGGAGAGAAGTAGATGTAGAGGGAGAGGGAGAGGGAGGGTTCGGTGGGTATCCGACGATCTTCCAGCATTGGTCACGGGTGTGGCCCATTTTGCCACATTTAGTGCAACGAAGGTTGTTTCTTGTGTTGCCGAAGTTGGTTGCTGCGAAGGCCATGAATTATGTCGGAAGTGGTCGGATATGAAGGAGACATTGTTGCTCTTCTTGAAATAAGATAGAAAAAACCTTTGTGATGGGAGATGGGGGGGGGGGGGGGAATCCATAGATAAGATTTGGGTTTTGAGTTGGGCAAATGACTCATTTAGGCCAAGAAGAAATAAGAAGACGTGTTCATCGTCGGCTTGTTTTTGTAAATTCTTGAGGTCATTGTTGTTCTGAAGATGACTTAATTCATCCCATATTTGTTTGATTTGGTTGTAATAATCATGGATGGAGTTGGTATTTTGTTGCAGAGAGGAAAGCTCACGCTGGACCTAATATAGGCAAGCATTATTGCCGTGGCTGAAACGAGATTGGAGGTCAATCCAAATTTCTCGTGGGTCTGTATGGTATTCAAGGGAGTTGGCTAGAGATGGACTGATGGAGTTCAAAATCCAGGTAAGGACCATGTCCTTGGTTTTGTTCCATCGTGTATATTCTTGAGAGCTATAATCAAGGGTGGGGAGGGAGCCATCAACAAAACTGAGTTTGTTCTTGGCGTTGAGTGCTCGGGTCATGGCCTTTTGCCATTTTGGGAAATTATCTCATGTAAGAAGACCATAAACAAGAATGAGGCTAGTGGAATCAGAATGATGGAGGAGATACGTAAATGAGACGTTGTAGGGGGAAGAGGAAGCTATGGAGGTCTTTGATAAGGTAGAGATCGTATTTGACTCTGATACCATGTTAGAAATGTAAAGGAATAAATGGTATTTTTTTTTTAAATTTCTGTTGCTTGCAATTACAATGATACATGGCTAGTGAAATATATACAAGAAGTTAGACTAAGCATGGAAATAAACATATGCAAGGAAATAATTCACAAATCAATGGCTATTCCCAAAATTATGGAGGCGATTCCTTGGCTGAATTTGTGCAATTTGGGGTCCTGTGAATGAGCTAATTTGACCATGTTAATAAACACCTTATCACCACACTAGAACTCCGCTCAAGCAAGCAGCACCACACTTATCAATTATCTCCTCTCGCTCTTCCTGCACTCTCTCACTCTTTATTCTTTCTGTTTCTCTCCACGCTTTTTCTATTTCTCTCACTCAACTCATACATCAACAAAACACACGACCGCCTTGTATTTATAAGTGTTAATGTCAGTGGTCTCCTTCTAGCTTCTTCCGATATGGCGGTGAAAATGGCTTTTGAATTCATCTAGTCTTGGCGGTGGATAGCAAAAAGTTTAGAGACTTCCAGCATCTTCTAGTATGTCGATAGAGAAAAATGAGTGATCTGGAAAGTCGATGATGTCTTCTTCAATTCTCCCCTTTAGCACCGACTTTCATTTTACCTCTTTTCTTTTTAGTCACGCCCAGCTTTGCCTCAAACTTGACAAGTTTGAAGTGCTTGATCCATCAATCATTGCCACTTCACATGTAGTTCTTTCATACTTTCTTCATGTCTATTTCTAGGTTAGCATACTTGGTACTTGATTTCTCATATCCATTTGACTTTCTTATTTGTGATTGTGGTTTTGTACGTACCTCAATCTCTTATTGTAGACTTTGTTGATCTTCCTCTAGTGTCTCATTGTACATGTTGTTTTTCCCAGGACTCTGTGTCGTTCTTATAAACTCTTCTTTATCTCTTGACACTTTTAGATCTTTAGATTCCTTAGGACTTTGTTATACTTCTATGATCTCCTCACGTAATTTGTCTTTCATTTCCTTTGAATCTAGCATATGTACCCTCTGTGGTGTCTACCAATGATATGCTTCTTCAAATACTTCTTCTGAGTTTGGTAATTCCTCCCTCTGCGGAGTCTACCAAGAAGACTTTTTAATTTTTATGAACCATGATGTCCTTTCCTAATTTATTGATCAATCATCTTCTCTCGAGTCTTCGATCCTATCATCGATAAAATCCATTTGTTTAGGAAGGACCACTACTAATGCTGATTTGTCCTTTAAACTCGAATTGAATTTCTTTTCTTGAGCCTGCTCCATTATTGTTGTAGCTACCTCAACATTCTATTCTTCTTTACTATTTATTTCTCTCGCTCGTTGGAGTTTGCTACATTACCTTCTGCTAAATCTTTTTTAAACTAACAATCTCTAACATAAAGGTCTCATTTTTCACATATGAAGCACGAGTCATTAGTTCGTTGCTATCTTTTACCTCTCTTGTCACAATTTTGTTGAGCTCCCCTTGTTTGATAGCATCCTCCAATTTCTCCTCTAGATTTACCTTTTTTTAATTCTTTATTATTTTGTGGATGGAATTGGCGTCTTATTTTATAACACATAGTGCTTCTCCTTCTTTTATCTTTATTGAGATCCCTAACATTTGCCTGGTCAATGCTTTTTGATCAGCCGACAAATTTTCAGGATTGACTAACGGAGGTTATTCTGGCCATCTTGTATTGTAGAATGAAACTTCTTTTAATCCACGTATGATTATTCTTCTTATTCTAGATGATAAGTGCGTTTTGTGTACTTATATGTGCCATATTACTAAGCTTTTTATGTCGTCCAAATATTAAATTTTACTTAACTTGGGTTAATTTTAACTTGTTTCAGTTTTGGACCCGCTCATAAGCAATTGGAAAAGAAATGGGGATGAATTCATAATTGGATGGAAGGTTTGGGACTAATATGCACATGAGAAGAAGTTGAAAGACCAAAATAGAAGTAATTTAAAGTGGATGATCAAAATCAAGGAAAGAATGAAGAAGATGACTAAATTGTAAATTTTGAAAGTGATTTTAACTGGGCACCAGCCTAGTTATATGTATCGAGCAGCCGCTCGGAGTTGTAAAAAAAAAAAAAAAAAAAGGAAAAAATAGGTGCCTGAGCTGCCATGCCCCCGCCAATGCCAATTCGGCCAGAAAACTTTGTTTTATTCAGAATTCAATTCTAACAAGGAAACTTCCATTTGGGATTATAAATACCAACTCTCAAAACATAACTAGTGATGGAAAATATGCACTAAAACTCATTAGAGAGCATTGAAGATAGCAATGAACATCAAGAGAGACGATGTCAAGATCCAATCCAAATTCATAATTTGGATGATGTCTACTTTATATAATTCTTGTTTTCTTCTCAATATCACGTTAGGTTAGATATTTTTGTGCTAGGAGAACGATGAACATTTTAATATGAGTTTTTAATCTTCAGTTATACATCAACATGAAATACACGTTTTTTTTGGATTTTGAACGATTTACATGATTATCTTTTCTTTACAATTATTGTGCATGGCATCTGTATAAATTTGGTGGCTTATTTTATGCGTTCAAAAGAAGGAAAATAGGCCCGACATAGTATCGTCATAGGGTCCGATAGGGGATATAAATATACTACTATGCTCTATGTGAATATTTAAGTGTTCATAAAAATTCACTCAATCTTGTATATTCGCATCCATCATAAAAATATAGTCGGGAGTAGATTTAACATTACTCGAGAAAGATTGTTGAATAAAATAGGAACGTTGATTCTTCATACTTCAATCGTGTTGTCAAAATCTAAAACTAGGGTTATAAATGACTATTACATGTGAATTTAGGACCCTAGTGCATTTGTCATTTATAAGAACACACAATTTGCATTTAGTATAATTTGCATTTAGCTTAATTACTTTAGTCACAATTACATAAGTGATTAATTTAGATATAATTTAGTCATAAACATATACATCACTTTATTATTGTTTCGATTAAGTTCATGATAGTTAAAATTGAACTAAACCAATCTCTATGAAACAATACTTAGACTCAAAATCCATTTTACTACTTGTCAATGAATCGTGTACTTGCGTTGATTTCAAGCAAAATAATATTTTCGTGATGCTAGACTCTAAATCTTACTCGAATAATTTAACTCAAATT
Organism: Fraxinus excelsior; assembly: GCA_019097785.1. Classification (NCBI taxonomy): domain Eukaryota; kingdom Viridiplantae; phylum Streptophyta; class Magnoliopsida; order Lamiales; family Oleaceae; genus Fraxinus; species Fraxinus excelsior. Next base: position 261,026 of record CM032635.1, on the reverse strand, counting down.
TTTCATGATACATAGATTTAACTTTATTAAAATATTGACTTATCGTCAATTCTCTTTGAATAATCGAACGTAGCTCATTCTCCAAAAACTGTAATCTGCGATCATTTTTTTTTAAGAATAGTGTGGCTAGAGTGTCACATGCTTCTTTTGGTGTGTTCTTATCCCTTGTGTACTCCAACAATTCTTCCTCAATTGTTATCTTTATAATGAACATGATGTTGTCTGCTTTAATTTTCTATTTCTTCAGAGCCACGATTTCTTCTGGTGGTGTCACGTCACTTCCGCCAACTACTTTCCATAAGTATTGCCCTTGGATATACGACTTCATGCAAGTTTACCATGTCGTATAATTTTGGTTGTTGAGCTCCTTCATTTCGCCTACCACTTATAGGTCTTCCATCGTGACTTAATTTACCTCTTCGTAATTAAGCAGAATTTATGAAAGTTTTACAATCTCCCTTTATGTACGACCTCGAGAAGCACAAAAATTTGTTCCCGATCTCTTCGCTTTGATACCAAGTTGTTGAATTTGAAAGAGAAAAATATTTTCTTTTATTTAAAAACTTGTTCAAGTTTTATTTTATTTTGACAAACACAACTCTCACTATAATCTAATAATTTATGGAAGAAAGCTCACACATACGCACTCACTCGTTTTTAAACTCCACTTACTTGTTTTCTTACTCAAGGAAAACTCATGGTAAGTCAATATTTTAACAAAGTGAAATCTCTCCATCGCGAAATTTTTGAATTAGATTCTCCGAGTAAGATGTTGGACCCTAGAATGAAAAGAATAATTATACATGATTTGAGACCCGAATTTAGAAGTTTCATTGCCATAATAAAAGTTTGGCTAGAACAACTTTCACTAGTCAATCTAGAAAATTTGTTGGCTGATCGAGAATCCTCAACCAAACAAATGTTAGGATCTCAATAAAAAGACAAGAGGAGGAAGCTTTATTCAACAATAAAAAAATAGGCCAATTTCTTCAATAAAATAATAAAGAATTAAAATAAGATAAATCTAAAGGACTGGTTGGAAGAAGTTATCAGACAAATCGAGCTTAACAAAATTGCAACAAGAGAGGTCACAAACATCAACGATATAATGACTCGTGCTTTGTACGTGAAAAATGAGGCCATTATGCTAAAGATTGTTGGTTTACAAAGAAGCCAGTAGGGGTTATTGGAGAAACCTTCAACAAGATAAATATAATAGTGAAGAAGAATGGGATGCTGAGACAACAACATTAATAATTGAACAGGCTTGAGAAAAGAATTTCAATTCAAATATCAAGGACAAATCAATGTTGTTGGTAGACTTGTCTGAACAAAGAGATTGCGAAGATGATTGGACTAATGATTTAGAAGTGGACATCATGTTTTATAAAGAGTCTTCTCGGTGGACTCCGTAGATAAAAACTACTAGATTAAGAAAAATAGAAGTGTTTGAAGAAGAATATTCTTAACAAACACCGCAAAGGGTGGAGCCGCTAGATTCAAAGAAAATGAAAGACAAATTGCAAGAGGAGATTATAGAAGCACAATGAAGCCCTGAGAAATCTAAAGATGTTTAAGTGTCAAGTGATAAAGTATAGCTTACCAGAGCAACACAAAGTTACTCGCAAAATGGTGTGGATCAAGAAATATTAGTTAAGGATTGATAGAGTCAACAAAAGATTGAGGTAATACAAATTTACAACCACAAATAAGAATGTTGGGTGAACATGAGAAATCAATTACTAAAGTACATTAACCTAAAAATAGATGAATATGAAACTATAAAAGACCAATATATATTTGAAGTAGCAGATGCGTTGAATAAATGACCGAACGCTTCAAATATAATCTAGTTTCAGACACCTTTTAGAGTGACAAAAAATAAAAGAGTAAAAATGAAAAATCGATGATCAAAGATAGAATTGAAGATCATCACCGACTTAAAAGTTCCAGGATTTCTAGCACCTCTCCATTCTTTCCTAACCAATTGCTTGCAGAAGAATGTGGAAGATTTCATCTTGCCAACATGCTAGAGAATATTATGGAGACTATTTCAATTTTTGCCGGACTTTACTTCACCGCCATTCTAGAGTTTTCTCCTCCATCGCCATACTTTTTCACTGACTTCTAACATCTATATATAATGTGTGTGTTGGTTGTATGTAATGTGTATGTGGTGAAACAAAGACAGAGAGAGATTAATAAAGATTGGGGACTGTGAGGTGGATCACGTAAATCCACTTGGCTCATGAGTATTTGTCTTGAGAACCTTGAAAGGATGGTGTTCGTTGATGTGTATTATGGACCATAGTAAGATATTTAAATTTGAATTTAAATGGTTCTTTGGCTCTATAATTACGAGAATCCTTCACTTATTTTACTTGGACTTGGCATATAAAAAGAGAGAAAGCACAGAGAGGTAGTCAAGTGGAAAAAGTTTATATCTTCGACGAAATTCTTAGTAGATTTCCTCAAATTCATTTCTCGATATATCCATTTTCATTCCCATTGACGACGATGCATTATCAGGTGTGGCAAGAATCTGAGCTCAACATCATATGACAATCCATTAGCGGTGTTGAAGAAGCTTTGGGTCTATTGGTTCGGTTTCACACTTTGAGGGTTTATTTTCTGCATTGTAGTTGTAATAATCATTTGTTCACTACATTTTAAACTCTACAAATGGTATAAGAGCTTAGGCTAGTGGTAGAAAGTGTTACAAAAACATGAAAATCAGATTGGAAGTTGAAAGGTTTTGATTTTGTTCGAAAAAATGTTCGACTGAAACTACTAACACATTTTCTAGAAAAACCACCACTTAGTGGATGAACGGTGACCGCTACCCAACTCTAGATGATGAGCAAAAGCTATTGGTGTCATGTGTGAAACACACACTTCAACTGTGAAGGTGGCGTGTAAGTACCATGCATAGACAAAGAAAAAGCTCGTGAGAATCAACCGGAGGTGAAAAAAGACAATTTGTTCGATGAGATATTTTTGACCTCTTTGTGGTGTTGAATTTCATTTTGGTGTACTATAGAAGCAGATATAGCCTCAGACAAAAAGGTAAAGTAGATAAAGCTTTTCTGTTGACGACTCGATGGTGTTTCTTGGGGTTGCAGCCAGTGGATGAGCCATTACCCAGCGAGGTGGCGCGGTGGCGCGTGCTGGCTCCATCGAAATTTATAGCAGCTGTACACTTAGTTTGTCATTTGTGATCTTCCCTGAGTAGAAAATTGGGGAAGATGAAGTCTTGGGCCATTTTTCTTTTGTTTGAGAATGTGCCTTCTTTTGTTATAGAGAAATAGGGAAGAATGAGCATTTATTTTTTAAAAAATGTGACCCATTACTTGAAGATAAACTGAACTATGATAATTTCCCAAAATCACAACAAATACCTCAATTGCCCAAACTCAAAGTGCAAAGAAGAAGTCATGACATTTCAATATTTCACTTTTAAAAATCCCAATTTGAGATTCAAACACAAGGAAATTTGAAATCTTATTCTTCTACCCAGACTCCGACTCGACGATTCCCAATTTTTCCCACCCTCCGTCACCATTCACTACTCAGTTCTAGTGACAAATGCACCGTGCACGCTGCCTCACTATCGGTAATTTTATTGCATTGTATTCATCTTCTTATTTCTTAAATGATAAAAAATTGAATCTTTTACACTTCAGGGTTTGTGAAGAGATTGATTTCAGTTATAATTTGATCTATTTAATTAAGAAAATTAGTCTGAGTCTCTCTTCTTTCCATTTTAATCACGGTTGTTCACTGTTGACGATCAATAGTCAATGGTCAACGACCGCCCTAGTTGGCCTCAATTCCTAGAACTGCCATTGGTACAACAGTTGTTGGATAACTTAGGACAATTAGTGGAGGCTCTAAATCGATAAAGACTCACACTCTCTTTAAAATAAGAACACACATATTGGTTTCACTTGGTTTGTGTATTCTAACACCTTCTTGAATTTACAATTGAGATATTGTGTTATTTGCTACCATATTGTTATTTGACCCTTGTGCTATTGTCTATGTGCTACTTGTTATTTTATCATCGTTTGTGTCACCGAGAAAATAATTTATACATAAATTCGTTAGGTAAATTGGTTAAGTAAAACTTTTTTGAAAAGAACATTATTTTGCTAACATGGTCTCTCGAGTTGAATTGGCGCAATTCAATAGTAAGGGAGATTATTCCACTTGGAAGCAAGAAATAAAAGCTATTTTAATCCAACAAAAGGTTTCTAAATCTCTTGACGACCCGAAAAACATTCTGATGCATTAAAAGATAACTCGAATAAAATTACTGAGATGGATGAAATTGCACATATTTCGATTATTTCCATTTATATGATGATGTGTTAGGACAATTTGAACAACATAAGACTGCCAAAGAGTTGTGGGAAGAACTTGACAAGCTATTTTTGGAAAAATCTCTTCCAAACAAAATACATTTACTTCAAAAACTTTTCAATTTTAAGCTGGACTTGAGAAAGGATCTTGAATCCAACTTGAGTGACTTTAATATACTCGTTAATTTGCCCACAGTGATAAGAAATTTGATGATGAGTATCTAGCTGTTATACTTTTAAATGTTACGCTTGAATCTTATATAGTTGTTAAGAATGCTATTACGTGTGGTTGCGATACTTTGACTCAAGATATTGTGACTGATGATTTGAGGGGTAGGGACTAGAGCTTAAGAAGGAGTTGAAGGATAGCTCCAAAAAAGAGAGTTTGTCTGTTAGAAAGAAGAATGAGACGAGGGAGAACTACTTTCAAAGTAAGGACAGAGGAAAATCGAAGGGTATGTCCAAGTTTAAAGATAAGAGTAATAAGAAATGCTTTCATTATGGTAAATTAGGACATTTTAAGAGAGACCGTAATGATCTTAAGAAGAAACAAAGATCACAGCAGAGTGATGATTAGAACATAGTTGTTGTAGGTGATTCCATTGCTTGTCTACATGTTATGATCGTGTCAGTAAACTTTGACACCGATGTAGATCATACCCGTGACAACATACATGTCATAAATGTTTATAATATTGATTTTGACACTTAGTGGATTTTAGACTCAGGTGCCACTGTTCATATGTGTCCTATTAAGTTTTGGTTCTATAATTACAGAGATGTCAATCCTAGAAAAGTATCCTTGGGAGATGATCCTATACACAATGTGGAGGGACTAGGTAATATTGCTATAGGATGCATGATGGCATTATTAGACCCCTTAGAGGTGTTAGATATGTCCATGGCCTGGCAATGAATCTTATTTCCTTAGGCACTCTAGAAGAATAAGGTTATGAGTTTAGATCTCATATTGGTACTTTAAAGATTTGTAAATGGTCTCTAGTGGTTATGAAATTTTCTAAGAGTAATGGACTATATGTCTTTCAAGGTGAAGCCTTAGGCAGCAAGGAGTTGGTGTTATCTTCTGTCTATAAAGATAGATTAGATCTTTGACATAAGAGGACGGGACACATTAGGAACAAGGGGTCGAAATATCTTAGTGACCATAATTTACTTGGTAAGGATAATATTACACCTTTAAGTTTTTGCGAGACAAGTGTTCTAGGAAAGTCACACTGGGTTAGCTTTGGGATATGAAAACATCACTAAGAGACTGGTGGACTATATTCATGCAGATTTGTGGGGTCTAGAAAAACATCCTGCACATGGAGGGAATAGATTTAATTTGGCCATTGTTGATGACCACTCGAGGAAAGTTTGGATGTATCTCCTTAAATCTAAATCTAAGACTTTTAGTAAGTTTAAGTCATAGCTTGCCTTAGTTGAAAATCAAATGGGAAAGAGTGTGAAAACTCTTAGGACGAACAATGGTTTAGAGTTTTACAGTTTGAATTTGATAATTTCTGCAAGAGAAATGGTAAAATAAGGCACATGACTGTGAGACATACCCCTAGCAACATGAGGATGGCAAAGAGTGATGTGAACCCACGTAGAGAAGAACTACGAAACCCACGATTAGATTGAAATCGAACCTATGAAAGCTAAAGTAATCAAAGTTTTGAATTTGATTAGAAAAAAGAACTAACAATACACAAAAGATATGTTGACCATTTTGATTGAATTTTTGAGAATCTCACCCGATTGATTTGAACACTACAAGAAGAATCTTGATAAGTTCGTAATTTGTCAAACAAAGAACAAGAATTCGAAAGCAAATTTGCCTCTCAATAATAATGTTGTGTTTTATAATGACAAGAATGGATCATATTTATAGGGAACCTATAAAACCTAGTTAAAACGGAATTAAGCTAAAAAATAGCAGAAGATATTACAAAATAGAATTTTAACTTAAATAGAAAATTACGCGAAATTTGAAAAAATTCGCGATCAGAATGAACTATGCTTCCTCATTAGAATTCGCGATCATAATGAATTATGCTTCCTCATCAGTTGCTTGAATCATGTTGATCCATTTGGTTTCTCCTCTCGAGCCCAACACGAAATTTGTTCATTTGCTTGTCGTGATCAGAGTTTTGTCCACCATAGTTTGAACCAGCAATCTCATCGCCTCTTTCACCAGCTTTGCTCTCGATCGTGTCATCAGACCTCTTTCGATAATCAACAGATCATTTCTCGGGCTTGACTTTGACGCGCTCGACTCTGTGCTCACATCAAAGATGATAAATCAAATGTTAATGGATAAATTTAGATGTATGATGATTAGTTCATGATTATCTAAACGTTTCTGGGGTGAGGTCGTGTATACTGCGCCTATATGATAAATCGGCCACCTTCTAGTTCTGCTAAATTCAATACTCCCCAAGAGTAGTGGTCTGGAAATACCCCAGATTTGTCACACATTAGAGTGTTTGGTTGTGCGGCTTATGCACATCATGTTGAGGGAAAATTGAACCCCCCCTAAGGCTACTAAGTGTGTCGTGTTAGGTTATCCAAAAGAAGTGAAAGGATATAGATTATGGATTTTAGGTGTGAAGGGCATTAAGATTATAAACAGTTGAGATGTGAAGTTTAATGAACTTGATATGCCTTACCTTAAAAACATAGACAGTCAAAACAAACAGACCGAGGAAGGGAAATCTTTTACTAGAAAGAAGATGACGTTTAAGGTGAAGAGATTAGACGATCAGCCAGAGCATAGTAAAATCCAACCTCAAGAAGAATCTGATCAAGAAGTGCTAATAGAACAATCATGACTTGAAATTCTTGAAACTGTTGTCTCTAATCAAGAAACATTTGCAGGTACTAATTTGGATGATTATCAATTAGTAAGGGATAGGGAGAGAAGACAAGTGAAACCCAATATGAAATACATCTCCTCAAATTTGATGGAATTTGTCCTAGTTTCAGGTAAAGCCTTGGAATCAGTTGAACCGGCTTCATTTGAGAAAGCTATTACTTGAAAAAATTCTGAAAATTGGAAAAAGGCTATGAGAGAGGAGATCCAATCTTTAAACAAAAATGAGACTTAAAAGTTGGTTGAAAAACCAAAGAATCAAAATGTAGTCCATTGTAAATGGATCTACAAGTTAAAAGAGGGAGTATGACCTAAAGATCCTTTAACATATAAAAGAAGGAATAGACTATAATGAGGTGTTCTCATCGATCATTAAGTATAATGCTATCAAGTTATTCTTAGCCTTAGTTGTTCAGTATGATTGAGAGTTGGAGTAACTAGATGTTAAGACGACTTTTCTTCATGGGGAGTTAACGAATTGATTTACATGTCTCAACTTCAAGGGTTCGAGGTGAGGGGAAAATTGGAACTTGTGTGTTTGCTTAGAAAGTCATTGTAGGGTCTTAAACAAAGTCTTAGGCAATTGTATAAAAGATTTGATGCTTATATGCTTAAAATTGGTTTTTAAATTAGTGAATTTGATGCATATCTGTATTTTAATAACTCTAAAGTAGGTTGTGAAGTTTATTTATTGTTATATGTGGATGACATGTTGCTTGCTAGCTATAGTGAGTTGAAATCATAAAGATGAAAAACCTTTTAAAATTGAAATTTGACATGAAAGATTTAGGAGAGGCAAAAAATTCTTTTTGGCATGGTTATTAAAAGGAATATGGCTGATAATATGATGACTATTAATCAAGAGTCTTATTTGGATAAAGAGATAACCAAATTTGGTATGAAATTTGCTAAGTCTGTCAATGTACCATTAGCCGCACACGTGAATTTGTATTAAAAAATGGAAGGGATAAGTTAAGAGTTGAAAGCTATATAAATCCTGACTTTGCGGGGGGTAAAGATTAGAGGAAATCTACTACTTCATACTTCTTCACTTTAGGTGATAATTGTATCACTTGGAAACCACAATTGCAATCTATAGTTACACTCTCCAGCATAGAAACAGAATATGTTGCATTAACTGAAGCTGTAAAAAAATGCATGTGGCTTAAAGGCCTTCTATGTGAATTAAACTTTTTGAATAATAATGCTATGACTTTTACTGATAGTCAAAGTTCATTGATATTATGTAGAAATCCTGTTTATCATAAACGTTCTAAGCATATTAAGGTGAATCATCAGTTCATTAGGGAACAGTTAGCTTTTGGTGATTTTATTTTGCTTAAAATTGCAATTGATGATAATGTTACAGATGTTGGAACAAAAGTACTTGCTGTTGGTAAGTTCCACAAATGTTTATCAATATTGAGTATTGATAATGATTAATTGTTGTGCAAGTACTGAGTTTGATAAAACGATGATGATGAACTAAGACTACATTAATGGATAACACTTGTAACCAGGGAATTTGGCGGTGGATTATATGTGATCTAACGTGAAGATTTGTGAGATGGATAATTTAAATCCACTTGGTACATGAGTATTTGTATTGGACACTTTGAGAGGATTATGTTAGTTGATGTGTATTATGAGCCATAGATTAAATCCAATTGATCTTGTGGTCAATTACCCTACTAGTCATGTCTCTTTGATTGTTCAATGTTTGAATTTGTATTTGTATTCAAATGGTTCTTTCACTTTATAATTACAAGACTCCGTCACTTGTTTCACTTGGACTTGACACAACAAAATAGATAAAGCATAGAGAGGTAACCAAGTGGGAGAAATTCATATATCCGGTTTTACACTTTGAGAGTTTATGTTTCCGCATTGTAGTTGTAATAATAATTTGGTCTCTACATTTTAAACTCTACTCGGATAGATACAGTCGTGTATGAATAAAGTATTAGATAGTGGTCTTCGGCGAGTGAGTATCCAAAATTGTTTAATTTCGTTTCTTAAATAAAATTCTACTTTGGGTGTTTAAACTCAACATAGATGGTGACAATAATAGCATCGAGAATTGGCTATGGATATAGACATGAATGACTTTGATGATCACAACAAATTCGCATACACGTAATAAAAATAGATCAAACAACTTAACAACAACAACAACAACAAAACATAGCAACAATGTAATTGCCATAATCATCCAATGCTCTTTTGGTTTGTCCGTTTCCTCTTACCAACAACAACGCATGATTGATGGACCAATTTTAGAAATTGATTTTCTTTGAACCTCTTTGAAGGTCATTAGTAATTATGAATTTAAAATAAATAAATTAAGCATTTGAATGATGATAACATGCAATTTTGTCTCTCTTTTTGGTCATGGCTTTCACGCCTCAAAATTTTTGTCATTATTTCTTCACTGTTTTGATTGATATGGTGCATTGAGATATTTTGATGTAAACAGAACCAAGAATCGATCTTGGGAACCCCCACAAACAAGATGGAACGAACCTAATAAAGCTAGAAATCATGTCGCGCAAAAACCAACCTGATCCGTTGTTCAACCCGTATCAAGAACCGAGATTACAAGTAAGAAATCCGACCTGTTGATTACCTGGAACAAGAACCGTGAAATGGGAACGCCACAAAAGGATTGCGAGACCTTTTGATAAGTTCAAATTAGAACTTTAAGCCACCAACATTTGGAGGAATAAAACTCTTCGAAATTGTGTACAAATTCTCTCAAATATCAATCTTTTTTTTTTTACAATGAATAATAAGAACACATTTATATGAAAGCCCTAAATATCGTAAAAGGAACGAAATAGAGTCCAAGATATGCTAAAAGATGTGAAAAATCTAGAGTTTTATGGAAATAAGGAAACTTCCAAAATCTGAAAGTCGCGACTGAAATTATAGCCATGCGGTCGCATAGGTGACTCAATCTGCCCCTTCAGCTTTAGGTAAATAGTCATGCGGCCGCATGGCTTGTAGAACTGTGCGACCGCATGGTTCTCTAGCTTGCCTCCACGCTTCTTTTCTTGATTCCGATGTGTTCAAGCTCGTTTCAGCCCTCGACCCCAACATGGAACTTGACCGTAAGTTTGTTAACTTCAATATTTTTTACTTCGTTGCCTGACTAAATGATTGCAAGACTTCTTCACTTTGATTCGATCTCGAGCTCATTCGTATCTTTGTCTCAATGCTCATCGAACCTTTGTCCGCTTGATGCCTTTTTCGGTTCACATCATCCCTTATTTCTTCGAAGGATGTCCTCGAATCCGAACCCACATCAAACGAAACATCATTAGCAACGTCAAAAATGTTAACTATTATAGACTTACCCAGTAGAAGCAAACTGTAGCCATCATTCTCGATCATAGCAATGGAGTAGCATGGTCTGTCTCCTCTAGGATGTACTTTGGACCTCCTCTGAGTTCGTATCCGTCTCGTACATGTGATCACCCAACTACCATCACATGGGTCAAACAAGACTCGACTTGATAGCCCTATTTAGCAATACTAAGATATGTCCATAATAATCACATGCTTTTCACCAAAGCCACTACTAACACCAATACATAAAGTCATTAAATTGAACAAGGTAAGTAGATTAAAATCACTTTTTAAATTGACGCGTGGAATGGAAATATTAGACATTAAACTTACTCCTAACACATGCCATACATCCAGCCTACGACATGTAAGAATATTGTGAATAAAGTAAAGACATTCATGCATCCAGTTACCAATAATGCACTCTAATTATTTAGCATACGTGATTAACTCTGTGTGGCATGCTAGAATTTCATGACGTAGCAAGTGTATATCTTAGAAAAATAAGAATTTTCCATAAACGCACGTGACACTGGACTGGCTCTACTTATAGAATCATCAGAAGCAATAACATGTTCAAGAGTACATAGTTGATGTAAAAGACTATTCCTTAAGTTGTTCCATGTTCTAACCTAAGTGTAAGGTTTTGATAGCGTGGTTACATCCGTCTTCCTTGTTACTCACCAATTTCTCCATGTGCTTTGCATCAAGTGGATAGTCAATGTATGGCGCCCCGCGAATTATCCCTCCATGGAATTAATCCTTGAGTTCCTCAAAAGAGAAATATCCAAATTGGAGAGGGGATTGTTAGTTCTCACTAAAGCCCTCTCACACTCTACTTTTCTTATATGTAAATTCACCTTGAAATTCTCTCATTTCTGAATTTTTTCTTTCTCTCTCTCTCTCTCTTCTCTCTCGTGGCTCTACTATTTTTTTTCCTAACTCTCAGCCACCTTAATTTCTTCTCTCATGCTATCATTTTTTCGCTCTTTATTTTTGTTTTCTCGCTCACTTTTCAGTTTTAATTGGTCATCATGGACCTGCTGTGGTGTCAAAGGTACAAGCTTAATAGTTTTTCCATGTACCGATTTGTAAATTTATCATGCTCTACTCTCGTATTGTACTGCCATGGCCTACCTAACATGAGATGTCCTGCATGCATTGGAACCACATCACATAACACCTCATCACTATACCGCCCAATGCTGAAGTTCACCAAGGCCCTCTTGGTAACCCGTACCTCTCCACATGTATTCAGCCACTCCAGTTTGTATGATTGTGGATGCTTCATAAGAGGTAACCTCAACTCCTCTACAAGAGTTGCGCTAGCCACATTCGTACGACTCCCACCATCTATTATCAAACTGCACACCTTATTCTTAACGTGACACCTAGTGTGAAGCAAATTCTCATGTTGCTGCTCCTCATCATCCACCTCCATTTGTGTAGTAAGAGCACGCATCACTACTAATGACTTCCCAACTGGGTACTCTACATAAGTCTCACATTTAACATCCTCCAGCTCAGGCATGCTGTCACTCCCACTTCCATCATCCAACTCAATCTCTCCATTTTCTCGAAGAATCATCACCCATTGGTTTGAATATTGTGAAGCGATATGCCTCAAACTCAAACACTTGAAGCATTTAATATCCCTCGACCTATGAGTTTGAGACTTGATGTTTAGTTTATTTTTAGCCACATCCTCCTTAACCATAGATATCTTAACATTTCCGTTGGTCTCTGCTCGATCATTCCTGTCACTATCACTCATTTGGGTTCCATAGTAAATCTCACTACCCCTTTCGTTTGAGTTACTTCTCCACCTTCATAGACACGTGCACCAAGTCCTCCAACTCCACATAGTGTTGAAAATCTACTATGTTGGCAATGTCCCTATTTAACCTATTTATAAACCTAGCCATGGTGGCCTCCCGATCCTCCTCCACGTTTGTTCTAATCATCGTCACCTCCATCTCCTTATAATAATCTTCCACACTCCTAGACCCTTGAGAAAGAGTTGGTAATTTTTTATGAAAGTCCTGGTACAAACCATTTTCTCATACGAGCATTCAACTCTCCCAGGTCTTAATAGGCCTATCCAAATTCCTCATACGACTAGTCACCAACTGATCCCACCAAATAATGGCGTAATCAGTGAACTCCACTACAGCTAGCTTCGACTTTTTCTCCTCCGAGTAATTATTGAAATCAAACACCAATTCCACTTTCTTTTCCCATTCTAAGTAAGTCTCAGGGTCACTTCGACCTTGAAAAGTTGGGATGTTCAGTTTGATGCTTCACAAATTTCTATAAACCCTTCGATCAAACATACTCTTCTATTCCTTATTCGTACCATATTAGCTTCCAAATAATAATAATCACTCCCTGCACTCATTGCCTCATCTTCCTTATCAAATTCAGCCATAAGATTCTGTCATCGCCTATTTCTTCTATCCCCACGAGGAACCTTTTGAAGCGTCCCTCGCCCCTGATTCCTAATCAAGGTTTCATGCCTAACTACATCACCACTAATACGATCAACCGCCAAACCCAACTGATCAAACCTATGATGTATAGCATGCATACTATCAATAAACTTCGCATAAAGCTCCTTAGGCAGCGCTTCTTCCTTGCCTTTACTCATATCTTCCCTTTTTTTTTTTGCAAATAATTAAATAACAAAAATTAAATGGAAATGAATAAAAAAAGGAAAATATTTCACCTCACGTCTTTGCACTCGTGTATCACCCGAAATTGGTTTTTTCCCGATAATAAGCTCACAACTCTTTCATTTTACCGCTCGTCCTCATTTCTCAATAGCTCGATCAATAACCGATCTCAATCAAATAGAACACAAATCCCGCAGTGAACACCACCACAAGTGTAAGTTTCGAATAATCAACAAAATTTGCACGGGTTGAGGCAATTCAACTCAACTTCAAGAAAAAGAAAACAAATGACGCAATTTTTTTATTTTGTTTTGCCTCTAAACGTTCATGAGGTGTAGACTTTTTATTTTGTCTCTCTTCTTTTTTTTCTCCTCTATTTTTTTGGTCTCTTTTTCTTTTTGACTCTTTTTTTTTAACAGAACTTTATAAACAACTAAATAATTAATTTAGAGGAAATTAAACGACAATGATTCAAAATCAAGAATAATAAAACTGAATTTTTTTTACTCAAACAAAAATTAATCAACAAAAATTAAAATGATAGATGACCTCTAGAGACAAACTTTGATATCAACTGAAGTGAACCCAAGCAAGAATCGATTTTGGAAACCCATGAACAAGATGGAACAAACCCAGAAAGCTAGAAATCACATCGCACAAAGATCAACCTAACCCGTTGTTCGACCCGTTCCAAGAATCGAGATTACAAGTAAGAAATCTGATCCGTTGATTATCCGAAACAAGAACCGTGAAATAGAAACGCCATAAAATGATTATGAGACCTTTTGATAAGTTCAAGTTAGAACTTTAAGCCACCAACAATTGGAGGAGTAAAACTATCTGAAATTGTGTATAAATTCTCTCAAATATCAAGTCGTTTTTTTTTTATAGTAAATAATAAGAACCTATTTATATGAAAGTGCTAAAAACCCTAAAAGGAACGAAATAGAGTTTAAGGTATGCTAAAAGATGTGAAAAAATCTAGAGTTTTAGGGAAATAAGGAAACTGCCAAAATTTGAAAATCGCGACTGAAATTATAGCCATACGGCCGTATGGTTCTCCATGCGACTAAGTAGTCATGCGGTCGCATGGCTTGTAGAACCATGCAACCGCATAGTTCTCCAGCTTCCCTCTATGCTTCGTTTCTTGATTCCAACGCGTTCAAGATCGTTCCGGCCCTCGACTCCAGCATGGAACTTGACCGTAAGCTGGGTAACTTCAATATTTTGTACTTCGTTGCCTATCTAAATGATTGCAAGACTTCTTCGCGTCGATTCGATCATGAACTCGTCCGTATCTTCGTCCAAACACTCATCGAACCTTCATCCACTTGATGCCTTTTCCGGGTCACATCATAGTTAATCCTCCATCAACACACAATTCTTGTAATGAGTAGCACATTTTAAGTAATTGCTACATGCCTTATTTGATCAACATATGAACAGCAAATTATTCATTTTCTTCAATCAATATCTTTGAGACTCACCTTAACTTGAAGATGTTTAATTCCCAGTTTCTGTTGAATGCTGATAATCCTAAAATTATTACCTTTGCTTGCTTTGCATGGTGAGATCCCTTCAAATTGGTATAATGAAAAGTACCAAAACCATTCTGATACCAACCAAATATCTACATAGCTCAAATTGGTACATTTTAGATTTTGAGAAGTCTCAAAACTTATATCGTGGTTATGGTCATGGATCCCATCGTGTCAGGCACAAGCACCTTGCCTAGGAACAATAATATACACGTATAGCTCACAAGAAACTAGTACGTATATAAACATCTCTTCTTGTTCTCAACACAAAGCAAAAAACATATTCATTATACATAAACATTCTATACAATAAAGCTGAAGAAGATTAGGAAAACAAGTAATATTTTTAATTCACTGTGCATCACTTAAATTGAAGAGTTGGAGATCTCCCTTGTAACAGGGAAAGTTGACTTCTCAAAATCAGGGACCAGAAGAGGCTCTAAGGAATCTACTATATCTCTCATTAGTGGTCTTGCCTTTGGATTTCGATTCAAACAATGGTAAGCAAGCATGGCAGCCTTTTGAACTCCTTTTATGGGATAATCGCCTTCTAATCTTGGGTCTACAATATCAAGTAATTTCTTCTTTTCTTTCATGAGAGGGATAGCCCAATCTGTAAGATTCTGTTCGCGGGCTCGTCTGGATTTATCCAGAGATTTTCTTCCTGTCAGAAGCTCAAGTAGAACCACACCAAAGCTATATACATCACTTCTAGGACTCAAATGACCTGTGCAATTGAGAGTTATATAAGATGAGTTGAGTAGCATATGGTACTAAGCATATATTGACCTCTTATGTCAGCATACATTTCAAACTAATTGTCTGCTAGTGATATACATAAATACCTGTCATAATATATTCTGGTGCAGCATATCCGTAGGTTCCCATTATGCGAGTAGACACATGAGATTTGTCCCCAACTGGTCCATCCTTAGCTAGACCAAAATCAGAGAGTTTTGCATTGTATTGCTGTTTACAGAGTGCATGTTACAAACACAACCTTGGCATGAGCCAATAAGACAAGTTAATTTAAACTGATTGATATATGAAGCACCTAAATTCTATACTGCTGCCAATCTTTAAATTTCATCATTACTATCAGAAGCTTGTATACAGCAGAGGTACTCTGTGAATCAAAATTTCATTTACTTTGAACTAGCTTATTTATAAACGTTTTCATGGAAAAGAAGAAAATGAGAATGTTTTTATGCTGCTGAACCACAATGAGGAAGTTGGTGCTTTCAGTTGAAAAGCACGACTTCATGAACAAAAGACTCCATGCTGTCTTTCTAAACCAGGTTATTACCTGTCTATGCACTAGAGTATTTCAGAGTGGCTTCATTTAGCATAATCTATGACTTTTCTATTTTTACATTCTCATCAACACGCAGTTCTGTAGAAATTAACTAACCGATCCATTTCAAAAACATAACTAAAAAATAGAGGCCTTTCAACAACAAACCTGGTCCAGTAAAATGTTAGAAGTCTTGAAATCCCGGTAGATAACAGGTTTCTTAGCTTCATGCAGAAAAGCAAGTCCTTTTGCTGCTCCAAATGCTATCTTCATTCTGATAGACCATGGAAGGGGAAGCAAGACTCCTGCAAGAAGCATCTAAGCATGGATAATACTTGGGGAAAAGGAAAAAAAAAAGAGAATAGGAGGCTGGTTACGAAATTCGAAAGATCTATAACGGACGCTTACCAATTTAAAATACATTAGACCAAAAAATTTAATGAAAAAGAAAAATATTTAATCAAATTACCATGTTTGATAGTTCTCGAAATTATAATATATGGACCATATTAAATAGTCCGAGGACTTTATTTTGAAATTGCAACAGAGTCTGTTAATGAGGCACATTACATGCCTCTCAAATATTCTCGAGTACTCTGGATGTTGGTGTGTTGCCTCCCTAAAAGCTGTCCCAAAGTTCAAGTATAAAAAGAACAGCAAATACAAAGCTCATCCTTTTTACTGGTGGGGTGCTCTTGGGAATTTGTAACAGACGTTTAGACAAATATTAACCAAGATATTTGTCTAATTTCCTTATTTCAATATTGCTCTTTTATTTCCAGTAAAGATTGGTCTTGTAATTTGCTTTCCATATTGCTAGTTTATTTCCAATAAAGATTGGCCTTGTAATTTGCTTTTCCATATTGCTAGTTTATCTCCAATAAAGATTGGCCTTGTAATTTGCTTTTCCATAAAGGGATATTTTGTAATGGCTATTTATTAGCAAGAGAATGTGAATGAAAGTATCTCATGAATTTGTCTTTAACCTTGTGTTGATTTGGGAGTTTATTGGTTTACTCGAATTAACCAATAAAGGTGTCACGGACCGCAGCTTTACATAAGCCCCGTGACCTTGTCGCAGCTGTAGTTTGCCCAACTTCGGCCGCACATTGTAAATATTTTATTTCAATTGCAAAATAGTTAAAAATTAAAAAAATTTAGTATGATTCTTCGGCCAAAAGACGTCTACTCCCGTCAGTTGGGTTTTTGTTTCGAAGTCTATTGTAGGGGGTATTAGTCTTTCAAACATTTTCAAGCTTTCTAGTGTTTGCCCTGCGCTAGCCATTTAATTTCCTGCTTTCGTCTATTGTAATGTTCAACTTTCAAGCAATCAATGATCAAGTTTATTTCAATGCATTTCAGTTTCATGTTGTAAGCTATCTTTAAATTGTTATCAAATTTACTTTCTTCCCGACACGATCGAAAAAAAGCGGAAAGTTGTCTAGCGGAGCAGACTACTGCCGCATGGTGTCCATTTCTGTGCTAAGAAGAAAGGTAACCCGTGAAAAGGGATGCCTAGGACCCCTCAAGTGTCCCACCATATCACCATCATAGGTTGCCGACATAAGGACGAACCTTGGTCCTTATCCATCAATCGACCCATTACTAAATCCATATCCCAAACACGTAACATAATTGAAAGTATAACTTTTATGATCTGGGGGGCTCCCTGAAATTAGCATTATGTCAAAGTAGTAGTATTATGATGTAAAGTACGTGTCGGTTTCGGTCATGACCCTATTGAGTCATGGACAGTCCTGGAAAATCATGAATCTGTATCATAACATGGTTTAATGGAGAATGATGTAACAGAGGTAAAATTAAACACAAAAGATATACATGGTGTAGGCTCACAATGACACTGCACATTCTTACCTGCCTATCTTAAAGGGAGTCTTTCATAGTTACTTCAAATAAATAAATCAATACTTTAAACTGAAATACATCTCAGCTTAACCTTGTGAAGTGAACAATATGTCAATACTTACTTGAAAATAGATTGTTTTCAACGCTCCCTCGAGACATATACTCATATATTAGAACACGATGTTCATCTTCACAGCAATATCCAATCAATTTCACTAAATTTGGATGAGAAAGCTGCCCCAAAAAGATTACCTCAGCCTAAAAAACCACACAAAAAAAAAAAAAAAAAAAAAAAACCCAGAAGAAAGGATCAAGAAATCTATTAGGATAAAGAAAGTGCAAGCATGTCAAAGTGGACATTCCACCATTTACCAGCCATTCCCTGTGACCCTGATGACTGTTATCTCCATCATGAACCTTGACAGCAACAGTATTTGACTGGATCCCTTCTCGTAAATCTTCGGAAATGTGCCCTTTATATACATTTCCAAATCCTCCTCCGCCTAACATGTAATCTTGTCTGAAGTTTCCCGTGATGGCCTTTAGCTCATCAAACGTAAAAGCAATAAGTGGATTAGCAGCCGTACTACGACGCAGGTGTTCCACTTCCTCAGGATTTGATGGTAGCTTAGTGTCATCATTCCTTGCCTTTTCTGATGGACTTTGATCCTTCAGAGACTCTAAACAGGATGATGTAAAATATTACAAAAATAATGATAAATATAAAATACTGCACATGGAAAAGTTTAGATCAACTCATCTATGAGATTACACTATCGTGAGAGATCATGTGCCAAAAACACACACTTATTCTGTATAAAAGTAGAAAGTAAGTATTACATTTTTTGGAGACTCCCCAATTTGTTATTTTGATGTTTATAGTCTTCTTAGAAATTTTACATATAAATAGGGCTAGTAATGTCATAAACTAGTATAATTTTGATCTGTTTCGCGACCTCCATTGATATTGAATTTGTTCTATCTATACACCTCTCCAAATTCCAAGTTCTTCTTCTTCTCTCGTTAGTGTTCTACATCACTTACATTTACATGAAAACAGCCACATTCTACTATTACAGCCAAACTAATCATCAACATGAACTAGTTCCAAGTGGAAACCAAATATTAAGGGTGAAAAGAGAAAAATTCCTACTCTTAAAGTCAATTGTTTACTATGATAAAAAAAGATGTCTGCGTCGAATATATTAAAGTTGTCCTTTGCTTTCCCAATTAGGTGGCAAAACCAAATTTCAGAGGCTATGTTATCCCTTAAAAAATCCTAATTAGGTCACGCAAAGGGGATAACAACATAACGGTTACAAACTTATTTAGCCCTGTTTGACCCCATTTTTTAGGACTCGTTTTTAACTAAACATTTCATGGAATTGACAATTTTTATTAATTACACATTTCATCAAGTTTTATAAAAATTTACTAAAAATCTGAATTTTAGCATAACCAAACTGGGACTTAGTTTCACACACAGAAAGATTCACGAATGCTATAGGATTCCACCTTCAGTATCTTCAAGTTGTAGATAAATAAATTCTTTACTTGAGAGTATCCAAATCATTAAAAAAAAAAAAAAAAAAAAAAAACTTATATGTAAAAGCAACAGAATCTAAATTAATAGCCCAAGCCCTTATAGTTTCAATTGGAGAAATTTTGCCCCTTTTTGGTTCCTTCTCTTTCCACATTTTTGACCAAATATTATATCAACTTTTATCAAAATCTATTAAAAATTTGATTTTTTTATCAAAACCAAACAGAGGATTAATCCCTTAACAGAATCTAGTTGTTGAAACATCAGCAACATCCAGAAGCAAGAACTGAGGAAGAAAACTCACCGGACTTTGCATTGGATGATACTCTGTATATTGAAGGTTCCCATCTACACCAGCAATTCCCCATTATGCAGAAACAAAAAAGAAAGCAATCAAATAGTCTGCTTTCTCAATAACTACGACAACCCATCACACAATTATCTCGTAAATTATACTCTAAAACAAAACAAAATAGAAAGTTAACACACCACCCCCACCCACTCCTTCACCCAAAAGATAATAAGGAAAAAAAAAAAAAAAAATTGGACAAAACTAAAGAGAAAAGTGAACATTCTCAATGTGAAATGAGTTTTAGGAGTCGGATGTTTTTGAGTGTTTGCAAATGAAACGTGGTCTCTTGGCAATGATGGGGTGCACTAGTATAGTGGGGGCTTTGTGGGTTTTGTTTGGCAGAGTATTTTGTTTTGTAATTGATTCTTTTAGTGCGCTTTATTTTCAATTTTCTGTAATTGGACACCCGGTCGCCTTTTAAGCCCTGCCAATCCTTTTCTATCATCCTCCCAATCCCCATTTTCTTAACATGCGCAGTTTACATTGGCCTCCGCCACCGCGCTTCGAGTTGTAGAGCTCGAACAAATATTGAGAATTTCTAAATAAATACAGTTTAAATCCACCCCAACCCCATGTGGCTCCGCCACTGCACGCTTCCTCTGTCGTAAATGTAAATATTGATACAACCTTAGTGGGTGTTTGGTGGGGATTAAAATTAGATTTTTAGTAGATTATGATAAAAGTTTTTGAAATGTGTGAGTGAAAAGTTGTGGGACTATACGATTAATATTGATTGTTTAACTTTGATTTGGATTAAAACTTGATTTTAATTCGAAACAAACAACGCCTTAATTGCCTAATATACAACTACACTACCTACACTCATCCGATATAGACTTACTTCTAGAATATATATTCTATATATCTAAGACGGTGTTTGGTGTAGATTAAAATTAGATTTTTTGTAGATTGTGATAGAAGTTTTTGAAACGTGTGTTTGAAAAGTTATGAGACTCATGAAAGATGTGGTTAATATTAATTGCTTGACTTTGACTTGGATTAAAATTGAATTTTAATCCGGACCAAACAGGGGCTAACTTAAGCTGTCACTATCTGCTATCTCTATATATCACTAGGACGGTGTTAGGGAATTCCTAAATATAGTCATTTTCATTTATTTTATTATCGTATAATATTTTTGGTTGCATACAACAATTTAACCAAAATAACACAGAATGGTCCTTTTTATATCTTGATGGTGTTGATCAACTTCTTGCGGACGGAAAAGAATATGCTCAACAAAATACGCATTACAATAAGCAGCTAAGAGCGTGATGAAGGGGAATTAGTACAGCGCATTTTGACTATAAGAAGTTTATAATGAAAAGATCACTGTTACTAATATTAGTCAATTAGGTGCAATAAATGCCAACAATTTTAAGTGGCTGTAATCAAAATGGATAGTGGGATACAAAGACTAGTGCTTGTTCAGCTATTTTTGGTTTTCGTGCTACACTTAGACGAACCTACCTGCAGTTGTTGGTTTGAAGCTGATCAACAATAATTATTTGTAATCAAATTACTTTCACTATGCTTCAGAATAAGTATTTTATTAAAATATATTAAGTGATTAACTCAATATTCAGTCAATCGCCTTTGAAAACATAATGGCGAAAGTGAACAGTTTACTTGAAGAACTCTTAGATGATCTGTGAAGAATACTATTTCTCTTTTAGTGCCCCTGGAGACATCTTAATCCAACAATTCATTGATGGTGGCCTTATAATGTCATCCATACATTGGCTTTGCATCTCTCTCTCTCTCTCTCAACTCACAGACGGGATTTTTTAATCCTTCGACTTATCCCAATATTGAGATATAAACTGAGAGATGGTGGAAGCTGAGCTCAGATTATAAGCTTCATATTCTAATTCATCTAACAAGTGTTTGGAACTACTTTAGGATACAATTGGAGGAATTTATGTGGGAGAAATGTTTGTGGTCATGAAAACTGCTAAAGAAACACAGCAATTCAAGCAGTCATGACGAATATTGTTAATCGCATGCACATGTAATTAGTAGAGAAAACAGATAGAGCATTTGCTATTTGAAGGGAATACAATTAATACTCCCTTCTTCCTAGTAAAATTGGCAATCAATCATTTGTTCATGACCTGCATCTAATGGCTAAGGCAGTTCAGGTTCATGTTTGGCAGTTCAGGTTCATGCTTCAATATTATCCAGCTTTTCAACTTCACGATCTGTTGAATGTTATATACCAATTATTATAGGGTAACTGAGGTCACTGTACATAGTGTTCGACAATAGTTAGAACAATATACTTGTTATACTTCGAGTCTTTTCTGTAAAATTATTGATCAGTGATTCCATTTATTATCTGCCGTGTCATTTTATCAATGAATTAACTAACATAATGTTTAAAAATTCAAAGAAGCAAAGAAATAAACAATAATACGCATTCCTCTGCTGGTTACTAACATAGCCAACGCATAGATGCTCGACTGAGTCTTTTAGGAAATTTGAGCACAAAAAGATTCTTAATATCAGGCCAGACAGCACAGTTTCTTCAGTTCACCAAATGTATCAGCATTAAACCCCTTACTAGTCTTTTTATAAATTTTAAAGCATAATCAATTATATGTTTTTCTCTGATACTTATAATTGGCTCTCAGATTTGTGCATAGTTTGAAAACTACATGATTCTCTACATCTATCTATTTAAAAATAAAAATAAGAAAGAAAGAAAGAAAGAAGCTTAGATATGGTTATAATTTCTGAAGTCTTCCTCAATTTATTTATTGCATTAAAGTTGAACTCTACATTCTACCTTCTACATACATGAGCTTAACTTGAGTGCAAATAGATGAACCTTAAGATTTCAGTCAAAATTATTGCTCAAATACAACCAAACTCATAGCACTTGTGCAATCAAATCCAAATTAGATCATGATGCTTAATCATAGATTGCCATGACAGAAATTCACAGAGCATGTTCTCAATGTTCACTTGCAAGTTTAATGATGTGAATTTCATCTTGGAAGGTGAAAATCAGCGTGCCGTGCAAGCCTAAACCTTTCATCATAATCCTGCAATCAATACAATGGCTTATTTTACTCAATGTTGGGAAAAATCTAGCTAACTAGGTAATGATTTCTTTTGGTACACAAACCTCTTATGAACATACAATTATATTTTGTTCAAAAAACTTGTCCTATATTTGCTATTTATCTAACATAAGTGCATTCCTGCATCTGTTAGAGGTGTAGTTCTGTTGGAATACATATTTTATGATTGCTGGCACGAATAATTTTCCAGTAATTCCCACAATTGAATATAAAATAGAAAGAAATGTTAATCACTATGCATTCATTGAAGTCTTGTTTAGCAAATTCAACAAGAAGCTTGTGTAGCTTAGGACCTCGTGCACTAGGGATTCATACTCCGCTTACTAAATGTGTTTGGGCTGGCTAATGCTGGACAATTCTCATGAGTGAAGTCTATACCTATTGATAGAGTTGAGTCGTTGACAAGTAATTGATGGCAGATATTGAAGTCACAAAATTGCAAGGCCCTAAACTACAGTATATGCTGTTTCTAGATGTGCTCATTATGCTAGAATGGAATTTCTATCTGAGGCTCTCGATTTTGGCTGTTTTTCATTTATTTATTGAATATTCAGTGTTTTAATTGTTAAGTACCACTGAACAAAGATGAGAGAGGTTCCGTCAAATATCTTAAAATTTGTAGTACTCCGAATGCAGTTTCAAAATTTTTTACCTTCTTTACATGTTCCATAACTGTTCTGGCTGTGGAATTAATGCTTTTATTCAGAAAGTAAAATATTTATCTCTCACTTAGAGAAGAAAATCATTAACCTGAAGATATGTTTCCTTCCAACAAAATTGCCTATTGTCACTGATTATTAATAAGATAATACAGTATTGCATTAATTTGCATAATCAAAATAATCAGCAGAAGATGGCTAAAAAGGTTTTTGTGCCATTCTTTCTTGTGATGAATGATGACAGTCACATGTGCTTCTCTTTAGCCCCATTCATAGTCTTGGGGTTTAGCTTGATAAAAGGTGTTTTTTTTTTTTTTTTTTTGACTTAGAATAGACCGGTATGATACAAGACATATTAGTATAAATAGAAAATGAGAGAGACGGGCAAAAATATTTTCCCCACTACCAACTTGGAAGTAAAAAATACTGGAGGTTTGTCAGTTTTCCTGCAGCTTTAAAATCCTTTTAATGCAAGTACTACAAAACCGTTCTTTCTAATGACAACCCTCTTTACGTGGGAGTCAAAAGTCAACCCTTTGCTTGCTATTTAATCCCAACCTTCCATGTGGTTTTTCATTGAGGCAATGGCTAATGTTTTACAGCATTTTTGGGGCCTGTCCCTCTTACTTTCACTTTATTTAATTCACTCCAAATCCACTTCCCATGTAACTTCATTACCTTAAGTGCTTCAGCTATTTTGGTCCCCTCTAGTAATGATCAATATCATCTTTTTTTTTTTCTTTTGATTCATGTTCCTCGCAGGTTTACATTGTCTATTTTGGGCACAACCAAAACCGAGATCATCTTCTTACATATCAGTATCATGTTGAGCTTCTCTCTAGTGTCTTCGAAAGGTGTTATCTACCACTCACATTTCTTTTGAAGCTCCACATTAGTACCATGCCTTTGCTTGATTCCCAAATTAAAGCATGGAATCTGACATATTTTTCTTAAATTTAATTATTTATGTAGCAAAGAAGATGCAAAGCAAGCCATGCTCTACAGCTACAAGCATAGTTTCTCGGGTTTCGCTGCAACTCTTAATTCAAGCCAAGCAACCATCTTAGCTAGTAACGAGTTTATTAACTCTTAATTTCTCTCTATAACAATGCTCCTACATAAAAAAATACAGTACATATTTATAACCTTAATTACGGAGATTTTACAACTAGCAACGAAATGAAGCGAAAAAATTAAATGCAGATATAAAGGGAGTGATATCGGTGTTTAGGAGCAAGACAGTCCAGTTGGACACCACAAGAAGCTGGGATTTTATGGGTCTTTCCGTGGACTACAGCCAAGGAACTCCATCGCAGCTAGCTTATGGTGACAACATAGTTGTTGGAGTCTTTGACACAGGTATCTCCTCCTGTCACGTGACCTAATGCAGTAATGTAGTAAGCTATAACATTCCAATAGCCAAAACAAGGGGAGATTTTCGATTTTAATACACAATTTATTATGTAAAGCTGCATGCGTTTCACAATTTAATCAAAATGATCGATGCACAATTAGTAAGGAAAATTTCTAGTTACAAGAACCAGTATCTTGATTCAGGGACTTACAAGTATATATTAGCAGAATAGCCTTCACGTGCATGGACTATCCCGCAATGGCTGTATTTTAGAAATTAATTTCTTTCTTTTAAATGGCAAGGTATCTGGCCAGAGTCTGCTAGTTTTAAAGAGGAACCTGGCATTGGACCTGTGCCTAATATCTGGAAGGGCAAATGCATGCCTGGAGAGAAATTCAATCCAGACAAGCACTGTAACAGGAAGCTGATTGGAGCCCGTTATTACCTGGCAGGGTTCGAGAGACAATATGGGCCGTTAAATAAAACAGGAAACCCAGAATATCGATCCGCTCGTGATTCCCTTGGTCATGGAACTCACACAGCTTCCACGGCTGTGGGTTCGCGGGCTAAGGATGCAAGTTTATTTGGTTTCTCTCAGGGCATTGCACGGGGAGGATCCCCCAGGGCTCGTCTAGCTGTGTACAAAATATGCTGGAACAGAAATTTTGACGGAAGGTGCACTGAAGAAGACATATTAGCAGCTTTTGATGAGGCACTGCACGATGGAGTGCACATCATATCGGCTTCTTTTGGTCCAAGGCCACCATTGTTGCCATTTTTTAAGTCCAGTTCCGGTATTGGTTCGTTTCATGCCATGCAATTGGGTGTTCCTGTTGTATTTTCGGCAGGTAACAACGGCCCTGATCCATCTCTTGTTGGAAATGTGAGTCCATGGAGCATCTGTGTAGCCGCATCCACTATTGACAGACGTTTTCCGACCAAGATAATGTTGGATGACATCATCTCTTTCATGGTAATTTACCAAGTTAATTTTGTTTTTAAACCGACTTTCATTACAAAGTAACGCTGCAAACCACAGGCAAGATGAAAAGAGGAATACGAGTCTTGTTGGTTGGGAAAAAATAGCAAAAGAAGCAAGTAAATTTATACAACATAATTACAATTAAGCACTTAATCAGACATATATACCTATGTCATTCATCATCGTGTGTTTTTATGTAGTAGTTATTTTATTATTGTTTGTCAACTCAACTTCAAGTTTATTTCAACATACATAGCTAGCTGATTTTGACTAATTTAATATTTTACTAGTTTTTTTTGTCGTCTAGTTGTGCAAACGTGTTTCACAAATTGATTTTGAGGAAATCTTGCTTAAAATATAGGTCGTGAAATCTTCCTCAAATACATTACTATACAAAAGATAAAAATAAAATAATCTCCTCTATTGGATAAACTTTCATTTCAAAATTTCACGTGCATTTTCAATTAATAAAATATTTCCATTTTGCTATATGATAATGTCTTCATGACTAGATACATGATCGTGTGATATTAGGTGACTAACATTGTTTAAACCCAACTAATTTGGGATAGATCATATAAATACTTGATATTTTAGACAATCATATGGCCTTTATTAATATTGACCATTGTATTCTACAGGATAATGATACATTTTAATAATTACTCACTAGTAATTATTAATTAACTAATTGTTTGTCTTCCATTTATATTAATTTGCAGGGTGAAGGTTTGATAGCCAAAAAAGTAACAGGAAAACTGGCAGCAGCTAAGAGTTACTTTTATGGAGGGTTGGTGGCATCTCCCCCTTCTTCTTCAATTAATTTTTTTGTTATAAGACGTATTTATATCAATCGAGGTGGGTTCAGGGTTTGCCACTCGGGGAATTTGAGGAACAAGTCG
The DNA here is from genome assembly GCA_019097785.1 of Fraxinus excelsior. NCBI lineage: Eukaryota > Viridiplantae > Streptophyta > Magnoliopsida > Lamiales > Oleaceae > Fraxinus > Fraxinus excelsior. The sequence continues at coordinate 234,194 of CM032635.1, read as the reverse complement.
GCCGCAGGTAAGGTCATTTTGTGCTTCTCTGGACAGGTGATGAGCGAAGATGCAGAGGTAGCTGCAAGACGAGCCAATGCAGTGGGGTTGATATTTGTAGAGCCATTGACTAGGCCAATTGCTGCAGCTAGCATCATTCCTGTTGTACGCATTGATTTTATCCAAGGGACTCAAATTGACCACTATCTTGCTCTATCAGTCAAGTCAGTACTTTATCGGCAAACAATTTAAAATCTCTTTGGTTAACTTATTGTCAATAGAAGTCTAACATGAGTGGCCTACGTGCAACTTGAAGACTCCCTATTGTAGAGATATTACCAAGTGCAACCGCCATCAGAAGTCCACCAGCGCCAATAGTTTCAGATTTTTCTTCTAGAGGACCAAGCTCTATTTCCCCTGATTTTCTTAAGGTACCCTGAAATTAGTGGTATTATATTTTTAAAAAGGTAGTGTTTGTCTTTCACAAAATCTTCATCTAATCTAACTTATTCATGAACACATATGAAACTTATAGCCAGACATAAGTGCTCCGGGGATCAACATATTAGCAGCATGGCCTCCCAACATTTCTCCCACTGGTTTTTCAACAGACACACGGTCCGTGGTTTGGAATTTTCAATCAGGGACATCAATGTCATGCCCTCATGTAACTGGTATTATTGCCATTGTCAAATCTGCACATCCAGACTGGTCTCCTGCTGCGATTAGATCTGCTCTGATCACTACTGGTAAATAATTCGATAAAAAGAGAACAATTCCGCAAAAGGAATTTTCTTGACTAATTTCTTGGCTTTATGTTGTTCACTCTAGCATACCAAACAGACATAACCGGTGACAATATACAAGTTGGAGCATCAACAAAGGCTAGCGATCCATTTGACATTGGTGCCGGACATGTAAACCCATTGAAAGCAATTGATCCAGGACTAATCTATGACATGAACACTAGAGACTACATTATTTTTCTCTGTAATAGTGGTTATACAGAGGATCAGATTAAAGCTATGGTTATCTGCCCATTTAGTACATGTGCCAGCTGCCCGGAAAAATATGAACCAAATACCAACATAAATTACCCATCCATAAGTGTACCCAATCTCCAGTGGGAAACAACGATCAAAAGGACTGTTCAGAATGTTGGACATAAGAAGACAGCCATATACTTTGCGAGAACTGTAAATCCCAATGGGGTGGAGGTTGAGGTTTGGCCAAGAATCTTGATATTCTCACCTTTCAAGGAAGAAAATACGTATTTCGTTACCCTTAAACCGGTGAAGGCATCTCGAGGGCGATATGATTTTGGTTCTATAACATGGTCTGATGGTTTTCATTATGTTAAAAGTCCTCTGGTTGTTCAGCTCAACACTGTTGCTACTACCGCTCCAGAGGTTGAGGCTTTCTGATGCTACACCAAAATTTTATCCACATTTTTTGCTAACAAATAAATTTTCATCTGATCTGGATTTGAGGCAAGCTTTGAGGATAAACTCTAGCCTTTTCCTTTTTTATTGAATTTAATAAAGTACTAAAAATCCTTTTAGAGTCCGTTCAACTTCATGTCATAAGTTCTTTCTAAGAATTTCGCTTTCAAAGAGTTCTTTTCAAACAGATTAATCCATCCCAAGTAATGGGAATATGCTTATCCTCTATGAACTTATACTGTAACAATATAATAGGAGAGCTCTTTTCTCCTATCAAAAGTGCTTCAATAATGCACACACAAGTGTGAAGGGAACGTCAGTGTATAATGAATAGTGCTACTCCTCTTAATAAAATCGACATTTTAAATTGGAACCACGAGTCTTATATGCATATTTGGATAAATAAAAGCTTGTAATTTGTTTTGCATGTGTATATATTTACTTTGCACTGCATACAGCTATCTTTCAATTAAGTAATGCAGTATAAAACTTTTTAATTTGTAATTTCAGTTAGCCACTATTTGATGACCATTATTTAGCAAAAACAAAGCGTTGAATAGTGAATTTTTTTGAGAATATGTGGTCAAAAGGTAGAGAAAAATTTTAGGTTTACGTTCAGAATATTTTATTGTGTGAATGTGAGGTTAAAAATGAGTATGTAGAAAAAAAATTGGATAATGGTTGTCAAATAGGGCTTAATGGTATTTTTTCCCCACTCATTGTACAACTACATGTGTGTGATGAATCATGGACACTAATTAGTACCCAACTTGAGTGATGAGAGAGTGTTTTATGATTCATTCCCGCTAGACGTACAAAGTCGGTTGACAAAGTAGGTTCACAAAGTGACGTGGTATTATTGTTAAAAAAAAAACTTACATATTTAAAATCCAAAATCGCGTTCTCTCTCCTCATTTTTCCCGAGATCAAACCCTTTTCCCTCCTCAAACACATTTCCTCCCAAAGCATTAACCTCTGGCAGCCGCTCAGCTCCGACAGTCTCCCCACCTCCGGCAGTCGCTCAACTCCAGCAATGTACTCGCTTCCGCCCTGCTCTGCACAATTGTCAAAGCGGATGCCTTGTCGAGACATTCGGTTGCCATGAAAAAATCGATTGGCAAATCTCATCTCCGAATCGTTATATTACTGCTAACTTCTTTGGTTTGCTAAAAAACTAAGTGTTTAGTTTTTCAGTTTTGACATTTGGTATTTGTTTTTACTCATTTTTTTGTCAATATTATTGAAAAAACCTTCTTTGGTTTGCTATAAAATAAGTTTTCATTGTTACAAATTTTACATTTTGCTAGACTCATTAGTAAGTCGATTATTCACTATTGAGCTTATTTCCTTCAAGATTTGACAGAGAAATGCTGCAAGAGTGTTGGACACTTCTTCAGTGATTGCCCGATAAAATGCCGATGCCCACGTTGTATGCATGGATTTCAAAAGTTTTTTGAGGTTGAAAGAGACACTGTTAACAGAAGCAAGTTCTTCAAATGTTGCAGTGTGAATTGTTGGTTTTGGGATTGGTTCAAAGATGGAGAAGCAATCGGTAAATCTAGTAACGCTAGTGTTACTGTGGCTAAACTAGCGGCCCACAAGAAGTTGACGATAATGAAGAAGAGCTCTTGATTTCTGTGGATGTGAACATACGGTCCGCCGGGAAAATCACCTGCCGAAGGGAAAATGATGGGGACGGGCATGGCTTGATTAGTGGTTTATGTTCAACTGGTTATGTTATGTTAAATAGCGGCATGCTGTAAATCTGAATTTCGTCAATTTGTTTAGTGCAGCAAGTTGGTAGATTTTGGTTGCACTGGAAGTCTTACTTCATGTACCTTGTGTCTTGCTAGCTCATTGGATGTTTGTTAAATTATAATGTAAGCATTTTGGAGTTTGATAAATGTTTGGCTGGTTATGTTTTTTTTAATAGCTGGGAAAATGCTGTAAATGGTTTCCAGCGGATAGCAACAACACAGCACGTATATTTGTATGGCTTATTCGAATAACAAGCAAAACCAGCTCACCGAGAAACAGAAAACGTAACCGATTTTCAATCTGTAAATGCTCTCAAGTCACAAGTTTACTTAGGAATCATAAAAACTGATAAGCAATCATCTAAAACCGGCGCATACTATGTCCTCACCTACTTCTTACGTCGTCCCCATATGTCCCTCTAAAGCAGACATGAGGTCGCAATAAACCTTCCCTATAAATTCAACTTGAGCTTCCCTGACTTCGAAATGGTGTACAATGCCTAATATTGCTTTTCCATTTCGTATGTTGTTGCTCACAGTAGCATTTGAGAGAAGACTTTGATCTTCTTGAGTTTGCTTGATTTGTAGAAGATTTTGACTTGGAGTTGAGAGGGTTTATTTAGCATTTCGTAATTTTCTTTTTCCCCTTTTTTTATTGTGAACATTTGATCCTATTTATATGTGAAATTCGTGACCAATTTTGGTAACCACTTAATTAATTCAATCAAAATTATTATAATTGAATAATTGTGGATTTTGAAAGAATGGGATGTGCCTTTAAAATTTTATGGGCCTTGGTAGGCTTTAATTTAGTAAACTTAATTGGGCTAATTATTTAAATTAACCCAACCCATTAATTGTTATTTTATTTATTTATTTATTTTTTATGTCTACGGTCTCACTTGTTCGATATAATTTCGACAATCATTTTCCACGCAAGTCATATTCTCGTAGCCATTGGCTGCAACAACTGCGGAGTTAAGAACTTTTATACAATGGTATTCCTACTATATCATTCATTTCGAGCTTCACTTTCACATGTGCACTCAATTCTCAATTGTATTGATACAACCTGAACTTAGTAGGACTTGTTTTATGATTGTGGTCAATGTAGGCCATGTTAATTTTTCAGTAACCATGGATATCTAAAGATGTAGACATTCTAACTTTACAACTCATACGAATTGTCGGTTGTGGCTTTAAAGAAGTGCTTGTATTACTGCTTATTCATCTCACCCAACTACATGTTAACGTGACATATCTCAAAACACTATCATCATCCCTCGTCGAACTCCTCTTCCTAATTGGAAAACCTACAGCATAAATATATCTTGCATAAATATCATACACTTCTTTTTCATCTTTGAACTGCATACCAACCTAAGGCGCAGTCAAAATCTCCTATTGTTTCATCTTCCATGACACTCGCATTGTCGTCCACATTCTCATTTTCAAAATCGGCGAACAAAACATCTTCCATATTTGGCTGATCCTACAAAACATAAACACTCACTCAATATTTATGTGTTCGAAATGCCCAACTTTGAGTCAAATCTAGCTAAGTTCTCTGAATATATGCTCCAATTTTCCATATATTTCATCACCGAATACATTTAGACAGAGATCGAGTTTGTTGTTTCTTTGGTTTAATTAGATTTAACAAATGAATTAACTAAATAAAAATGAAATCTTACAATTAATCAAAAAACTGATCATTTTCATATGTCATCCAATTTTCAATTTTCTTGTCGTCCAATTTTCAATCTAGTTTTGAATTCATTTTCTATTTTCTGTTTAAGATTTATAAAAACGTGTTTAGTTTATCATCTTTTGCCTCCCTGCAATTTATGATAAAAGTAAGACTTACCTCCATCTGCGCCTTCCATGCGTGCAAGTGCAGCTTCACGGGTACATTGGGGGAAATCGAACAGGGGGAAGTGTGTTCGAATTGGGGAGAAATCGAATTGGGGGATGGCATTAAAGAAAATCGCGATCAGACCTTTGGCCATCGCGTCGAGGAATTGAATTGGGGATAATAATGTTTAGGGATTTCGATTTCCCACAACTATGTCGTGTTTTTTCAGCTAAAAATCGTGTCCAATGAGACTGTTATTCATGCTGTTTGGAGCCACATCGGAAGCCGTCAATCCACGTCAGACGATTTCACACGTTGGAGATGGTGGGTGATGGATGGAGGGGTTCCTCTATAAGTTCAATGTCAGTGGAGAAGCAAAGTGAAGTTTAGTGACCACAACATGACAAAATGCTAAGTTCAGCGAGTGTTCAAACTTTTTACTCGAAAATTCACCATTCCTCATTTTTTATCCACGATATAATACTCGATCAAAACCCTTTTTAGCCTTTCTTTTCCGGTTCCGCTAAACCCAAACCTTTATACTTTCGTGGCTGCTTCTCCTCTCTCTCCCCACCTCGAAAGAAAGATCCGTATATTCAGGGGTCATGGCCGTCGTTACTCCACCGGCTGATCGTATCCTGTTTAGCTCTACTACTGTTATGCCACTCCCCTTTCTATTTTTGATGCGAAAATTAACCTTGTTTTTGTTTTCTATCTGCATAGATGTATATATGATTCTTTTAGTCTTATGCAGATCTGAACGTGTTGAATCAGATTCTACTGCTCGGGGGGGGGGGGGGGGGGGGGTTGTTTTTTGGAGATTTGAATTGTTTTAGTTTAAGAATTTGTTACTGGGCATGTAGTTTAAATTTTACAATAAGATTTTTCAGGGACTGCTGAATTGTTTTATTTTTATTCTCGTAGTGACTGCTTGTTTATGCTATCTGGCAGATGAATTTTCTCACTTAGTATTTAATTTCTATACATTCTTCTGACATCCCTTCATAGAAGGTTTTCTTGTATTCTAATTCCTTGGTATCGATTTGGATCTGTAGTTGAGCTCTGAGGGCTTGTAGTGGATAAATAGCCGGGAGTACCCTTTCTTTGATCTGATGTGATTTTCTTAGCATGCATTTTATGGTTATTATTACTGCATCTAAGTGACCAAGTTAGCAATATACATCACTTCTGGAATTTGAAAAGACACGTTCCTTTACTTCTATCTTTTCTATAGAAGCTGCAGATTTGGTGCAGAAGTTGTCTCTTGGCACTCAGACGAAGACTATTGAAATTCCAGATCATACCAAAAAGGTTAATATCCCTTAATTGTGTAGATTATTATTCTTAGATAACCTTTGTTCTAAGGACATTTCAAAGATCTGTCTTTGTAATCTTTAATTTTGATGTTGCATACAGTCTTCTAAAGATTTTGTTACCAGCATTCGGAGTCAGTTAAATGAACGATCAGTGATGCCTACGATGCCAGATATTATGGATCCGACTATGTCTTATATCCCAAATGGTTACCCTTCAACTGCATATTTTTATGGGGGTAAGTTTATCCTTTAGAATATTTAGAATCCATGTTATAGTTTTTCCCTAGCCTTTTGAATTGGGAATTGAATTGGAATTTCATTTTATTTTAGTTTGCTTCATGATTTTCAGTCTACTTGACCTTCATTGTCCCTATGTTTGTAGGCTACAATGGGAGCGGTACTGAATGGGAGGACTACTCTAGATACATGAATCTGGATGGAGTAGAGAGGACTCCAGTAAGTCCTTTTGACCATTTTGTTTTTGATATATTGATTTGCAAGCATTAGTTATGATAGAATAATGGACTTGTGTATCTGTCACACACATACACACACACAGAGAGTCCATTGGCCTTCTGTGTAGCTGTGTCTGATTATTAGCCATGTGACCAGTTATGCTTGAATTTCTGATGACATTTCTTTGGTGCCTTGACTAAAATATATAGGGAGTTTATGGGGACAATGGATCACTTGTATATCACCATGGCTATGGTTATGCGCCTTATGGACCATATTCGCCTGCTACTTCGCCCGTTCCAACTCTGGGCCACAATGGTCAGCTTTATGGAGCTCAACACTACCATTACCCTACTCCGTACTTCCAGTCTATGACACCAACAAATAGTCACCCTACTACAGCTGCTCCTGTCAAAGGTGAGATATCAACCTCTGCAGCTGCTGATCAAGTGCCTTTGTCAGTGGATTCTGCTAATGCAAAATCTAATGGCATTGCAAATAGCGGCAGCGTGAAGGGAAATAATGGTTCAGCAACTTCAAGACCAGCATACCAAAGTTCATTGTTTAATGCCATTGACTCTTATGCAAGGGGTGCCTTGTCTGGAGGGATTCCTGCTTCTGGTTATCAGGACCCAAGGTTTGGATTTGATGGTTTTCAGTCTCCTGTTCCATGGTTAGATGGCCCAATTTTCCCAGATGGACAGCCAAGGGCAGTGACTACTTCATCCATTTCCAATGTAAATGGCAATTCCTTCTCGAGGAATCAGAATCATCAGCCTCACCTAATGGTATTTACATCATACTTAACTTTTGATTTGATGTAGTATAGTTTGCTAAAATATTTTTTCATTTTCATGTAAACAAATGATGCTAACATTACTCACCATTGGAACTTCATGCGCACTCTTGCACGGATTTCTGTTTTGAATCTAACCGAGGTTATAGCCATTGATTGAACAACTGTAGTTTAAATTTCCATTGTGTCATTCCAGGGTTTGCACCATCCAAGGCCTATATCATGTATGAATATGGCTAATGGTTATGCAAATAGAATGTATCCAAACAAAGTGTATGGTCAGTATGACAATGCTTACAGATCTGGTCTAGCCTACGGATCTAATGGATATGATTCACGAACATATTATTGTGGATGGATGGCTGCTGATGGCAAGAAAAAACCCAGGGGAAGAGGAAATGGGTTCTACAATTACAGTAATGAAAGTATGGATGGTTTAAATGAATTGAACAGGGGACCAAGAGGCAAAAGCTCCAAGAACCAGAAGGGTTTTACACCACTGGCTCTGGTCGTTAGAGAGCAAAGCATCCCGTTAAATGGAGCAGCAGATTGCGAGAAAGAGAAAAGTGCAACTCCAGATCATGAGCAATACAACCGAACAGATTTCCCTGATAATTATGCTGATGCAAAGTTTTATATAATAAAGTCATACAGTGAGGACGATGTCCACAAGAGCATCAAATATAATATATGGGCTAGCACGCCTAATGGTAATAAGAAGCTGGACTTAGCGTACCAGGATGCTCAGCAAAAGTCTGGAGACTGTCCTGTTTTCCTTTTCTTCTCAGTAAGTTTCTGGATTTTTACCTGTTGTAGCCTGCTTGATCTCATCATATTTATTTATTTATGTATATATTCCTTTGTTCTATCTTTATGTCTAGGTGAACACTAGTGGGCAATTTATTGGTGTAGCGGAGATGACTGGGCCTGTTGATTTCGACAAGAGTGTTGAGTACTGGCAGCAGGACAAGTGGATAGGTTGTTTCCCTGTCAAGTGGCACATTGTGAAGGATGTACCCAACAACTTGTTGAAGCACATCATCCTAGTAAACAATGAGAACAAACCTGTAACTAATAGTAGGGACACACAAGAGGTATACTATTGCCATTTTTTTGTCAACGTTGATATGCCATTCTTATGATCTATTTCTTTATTTTACTGGAAGGAATACTTGGAGGATCCCTTTTCCATTACCAAACCACAAAAATCTCTTTTTGTAGGTTAAACTGGGGCAGGGTCTCCAGATGCTCAAACTATTTAAAGATCATGCCAGCAAACAAAGCGTCCTGGATGATTTTGATTTCTATGAGGATCGGCAGAAAAGAATTCAGGATAAGAAAGCCATGCAACATCAGTTTCTGAAGCAGGTACTATACAACATGATTTGGGTTTTCTACTTGGTTGATTTAATGGATTTTTGGGCCATTGTCCTGGTTCTATTACGGAATACTATTTTCACCACCTACTACTGTGCTGGTTTTTGGGAGGGACATCATTCTTGATTCTATGTAGTGACCTATGATTTGTCTGGTTTGATTAACAGGCACAGCAATGGGAAGGAAAACTCGGCGAAGAGAAGAGCAAGGAAAACAGGGAAGGTAAAAATGGGGATCATAAATCTCAAAAGTCATTAGAAGTTGCCTCGGATTTGATGAAGGAAGCTACTCCAAAAGTTGTTTCTAATGGGGATAGGAGCCCCTCAAACAATGGTTATTTATCTAAGTCTGGACAGTTGCTGGAGTCTGTAAAACCTGTTACAGTTTCAGAGAAGATTGTAGCTAATGGGGTTGCAAATGGTTGCTAGCTTGTGACCTGCACAGGGATGATCCATGTTGGAATGTGTATGACAAAAGAATATTTAAGTTCAGCTTGGATTGTCCTGGTTCATGATCAATGCTCCCGTCTTGTTCAGTATGTATTTGCTGCTTGAGAAATTTGCTGACTAGTAAGTGGGAGCTCTTAGAATTCATTCTCAAAGGGTGACAGGCTTTGAGTAACTTATCTAAGAATATGGAAAGCTTGAGGCCCCATTTTTCGTCATGATGGGTTTGTTTCTGTACTAGGCTGTCACAACAGGGTTTTGGTTTAGGGCTTTTTAAATTTTATTTTTTGTATTGTGCCTCTCTCCTTTTACTCCTGCTGGGAAATGACCCTTATTTTACTAGTTTGATATCCAACATATCTAGTAAATCTAGCTATGTCAACGAGCCGAGCCAAGCTGGAAAAAAAGCTAGGGCTCGGCTCGAGATTTTTTTGGCCCGAGCCGAGCTGAGCCCGGTAAAAAAAATAAGGCTCGGCCTGAGCTTTCGGTCCAAGTCTTAGCGGGCCGGGTCGAGCCCGGGCCGGCTCGATTTTTTTATTTATTTTTAATATCAAATCTACATTTTTTAGCCATTACACTTATCTTTAAATTATTCACTTCAAATTTAGCCATTACACTTGTCTTTAAAAAAAATGCAAGAAGTTTTAATAACCATTTTGCATTCACATCTTTTGGTGTCAAGTATGACAAAGATTAGTGTAAAATGAATAAAGGAATCTATACATTTACGGTTCAATGCCAGGTTTATCATTATATAAATCAACTTTTACCATCTGATAATAACTTCTATTCAATATTGTTCAATTGTCTTCATTGTGTTATATTATTAGAAATTACTTTTATGGTTTTGGCTATTAAAGTTTATGGTTGTACTTAGTTATTAACCTTTCCTTCTTGTCCTAGACTTTAGTGTTATAGTAATTTTTTTTCTATTTAAAATGCTCGTCTTTTTCGGCTACTCACAGTGTAAATATATTTGGACTTCCAGTAGTTCTTACCCAATATCATGTTGGTTCCAATATAATTGTAAGATGCCTTTTCTTTTTCTCTTGGTTAGCTTCAAAACTGATTACTGTGTTGGCCTATTAGATTTTGTAATAAATTTTTTCTCTTTTTTCCCTTGGATGAGCAGTTAATACAAGCGCAATCTTGGATGACTCATGCTCAGGAAATGGATGATTTTCATTTAACTGCTAATCTGAATTACAAGAATGGACAGAAAAATGTAATCAACCGTGGTTTGGTTGTCAAACACATGTGATTAAGATATAGATCTTACTTCGGTTGTCAAATATGAAATTAATTGTTTGTGCTTAATCTTCCATTGGATTACATCACATGGATTATGTTTTTTTTTCATAATTTTAAATTTTATTTGGTGCTTTATATGTTGAACTAGACAAATGTGGACCTCTGTATGTTTTTCGACTCTCATGTTGCACCAGTTACTTGATCAACTTTTTCAAGAATTTCTGTGTCCGGCATATGTGCTATGCAATGTTATATACTTGTTCATTCCACATATGGTAACGAATATCGTCAATGAAGATTTTATTTAATATATGTTGGATAAACACATTTATAATTTGTAGTTGTGACGTCTGTTAAATTATGACTGGTGCATGGATTGCCTGTATTATTTGGGGACAACTGAACCTAATGCACAATCTTTTGTCAACTAAGTATGCATCTTTCGGAATGCATATTGTTTGGACAAGGCCTACCATATTCTGTTGGTTGTTATGTTGCAGAATTCTAAGGATGATAACCAATATCCTAAATGACTTAGGTGTATAAAAGAAAATAGACAAATGATTTTTTAAAACTTGGATAAACTCCATTGAAAATGTAATATGAATTGAAGACAACATATACATTGAGAAGAAAAAAACTAATGAATTGAATGTGTTATTTTTAATAGAAAAAGAGTGAAAAGTTAATGAATGCAAAAAAAAAACAAATCGTGTCTTCGCACAATCTGGAGACAGAGTGTGCACAATGTGAAGATGCTGAGTGCTATGTCTCCACATTGTGCGGAGACACGGGAGTGCCCGTGTCACTCCTGTGTGGAGACACAAAGTCGTTTCTCGATGCCGTGTGGAGACACAGAGTGCCTGTGTCTCCACGCCCTTTTTTTTATTCCTTATTTTTTTGGCAAAAAATTCTACTAATATACATTTTATACAAATTATAAATATAATTTCATTTATTAATAATTTAATTCAAAAATATTAGAAAATATTCAATTTCATACATATATGAAAATCAAAATCCATTCGGGAAAAATATTAGAAAATATTCAATTCCATACATATATGAAAATCAAAAATCTGTTCAGGAGCATTGTCCCCGAGCCCCACGAGGGGCACTGCCCCTCGACCCCCGTGACCGACCGGGCAGGTCAATCCTTGTCGGGGGTGTATCTCCCGCCCCCACGACGGGCGTTGCCCCTCGACCTGATCAGTTAGGTCGATCACATTCGGGACATTGTTCCCAAACATTTGATGACTTTAGTGCACTTGGAACCTTGATCGTGACAAGGCAGCGCATGGATTTATTCACCATGTAGGAACAAGACATTCTATTAGATGTTGAAGCAATTATGAAGAATTATGAATCAAACACGGTAATTTCTTGATTTCATTCTCACCCTTCAAATTATATTATTATTTACAGTTTTCGGTACTTCGAAGATAATGTTGTGTGCAATAATGATATGTAGACAGAGAAAAATATACACTCCATTATTATTTTTCATGATTAATGAGATTATATAGTGATAAACCCCAGTAGATAAGAAAATTCATATAGCCGAACTCAGATTTATTAAAAAATAAGATAGTGTTTCATCGTAGTTGTCTATAATTTGCAGTAACGTCGATGTAGGCTGGAGAATTCTTACAAATTTATTTAATTTGGTATAAATATTCCACTACAGCCATTGACTAGAAATAATGCTTTTGCACATGTAAAACACATTCCCCCATTGATGTCTTTAAGCTTAAAAAAATTGTCTATTTGAATTTATGAATTGATATTTAGCATTTTTTTATGAATAAGTTTCTTCCATCATGTTATTCTTTTGAAGAGATATAAAAGAAGAGGAAAAAAACAACGAATTATTATAGCGGAACGCCTTTGATTAATTTGTTTACTAAGATTTTGGGGTTTTGATTTCTTGTTAGGACAAACTGCAAAAATATGAATCTAAAATCTTACCAAGTAACTTTTGTGTGAAGGTACAATGATGGTGATCCTATATCAAGGAATGATGAATCATACATGGTGGATAATGTGTTGAATTACCATCTTTATAAAGCTGCAAAGATGGAAGTTGGATTAAAGCATGATATATCATAGTATGCTAATTTGTTTTGCGTTAACTTGAACTTGCATCTTTCTTGAATGTAATTTCTTGTTACTACAGTTGTAGATAAATATCTTCAGTACAACGTGTGATCTTGCTTACTATTTCTTTGCAATACGTCATTAACCTAACAAATGTTTTCACTTTTTCTCCCAGGATAGTGACGTTGTGCTATAAGTTTGCATAGTTTAAAACTTAAGCTCTCTTTGCAGTAGTTAGATTATAGTTTTAAGAATTTCAGATTTCTTGTCCTCATGTGAGTAATATAAAGCTTTAATACTTCAATTTGAGTTGTTGCTGTAAAATTACGTTTTGCAAAATCTTTTTCTACCAATAGGCTAATTGCTATTTAAACTCAAACGTCAACAAAAAAAGGTTTCCTAAGAGTTTTTAAAAAAGATTAACTGACCAAAAATTTGATTCATATAATTATACAAACAATACCTTACTTATAGTAAAAAAAAAAAAAAAAAACCTTCAGATCACTCTACACTATTAAATACACAACTAAACTGTAGGCACGTGCTAGTTTAAGAATTCTTGCATTTTCTTTTTATATAAGCTTATCTAAACCATAAATAAACTAATAGTAAAGGAGGGAGGTGTTAATGCTATTCATTGCTTGTAGGATCCTTGATTCATTTTAATATGAATAATGTTAAAACTACATAATTTTTATTTAAGGGTTAATTTCACAAACGATCATTGAAGTTACGTCGAAATCACAAAATTGCCATTGAAGTTTAAAACTTGCATTAGTGGTCACTGAAGTGTCATGAGCTTTCACAAACGGTCACTAAAAGATCATTATGATTTTAATTCAAACTTAAAGGAATAAAACACGTGAACATATAACCTTAAGGATCTCAAGTGCAAAAATCATCAAAATCCTCCCCAAAACCATTTTCAGCCACCAATTTGGAACGAAGTTCCACCACTTCTCGACCACCAAAACGACATAACCAACATACCACCTTGAAGCTATTGCTGCCCCTATGCAACCCACCCAAGAATAGCCCCTAACTCAAGCAGATTTGGTCGGAATTTCGTCCCAAAGTGGGCCGCTCGCACAACACAAAACTGCCAGCCGCCACTTTGGGACGAAATTTCACCACTTTTCGGCCGCCAAAACCACAGGACCAACATACTACCTTGAAGCCCTCATTGCCCTCTACGCAACCCATCCAAGAATAGCCCCTAACTCCGACGGATTTGACCGAAATTTCGTCCCAAAGTGGGCTGCTCGCATAGCACAAAACTGCCATACGCCACTTTAGGATGAGATTCCACCACTTTTCGGTGACCAAAACCACCAGACCAGCACTCCACCTTGAATCTATTGCTGCCCTCTATGCAAAACACCCAAGAATAGCTCATAACTCCGACGAATTTGGCCGAAATTTTGTTCCAAAGTGGCCTGCTCGCACAACACAAAACTTCTAGCGGCCCACTTGGGGATGAAATTTTGGCCAAATCCGCCGAAGTTAGGGGCTATTCTTGGGTAGGTTGCATAGAGGATAGCGAGGGCTTCAAGGTGGTGTGTTGGTTCGGTGATTTTGGTGGTCGAAAAGTGGTGGAATTTCGTTCCAAAGTGGTGGGTGAAAATGGTTTAGGGAGGAATTTTGATGATTTTTGCACTTGAGGTTCTCGAGATTATATGTTCATGTGTTTTATTCCTTTAAGTTTGAATTAAAATCATAATGGTCATTCAGTGACCGTTTGTGAAAGTGCATGATATTTCAGTGACCGTTTGTGTAAGTTTTAAACTTCAATGACTGTTTTGTGATTTTGACGTAACTTCAGTGACTGTTTGTGAAATTAACCCTTTTATTAAACGTTAGTAACATGCACTTTCGGCCCTCGTTTTTTGTTTGATTAAAATCCGTCGTGTGAGTGGTTTGATTATTAATAATAAAAATGCATTCAAATTGGTGTTCAATTTACTTTATGATCAATAATTGTGGAGTATGATCTCTACTTCCATCTATGATGAATAAAAATACTCTTTGTCGAATGGATTAAAAATATAACATAATTTTATTGAATATGAATAATGTTATCTAACACATGGTATTTAGCAACCAACAATGTTTAATATTTATAATTTGTAATTGTAATTTTTTGTGGATGGTAGGCCTCATTTTCACGTAGATTGATTTTAAGCATCAATGATATTATATAGCGCTGTTGCTCATTAGATAATAAAGGAGGACAAACAAAAGAGGACAAGTTGATCATGACGTATGATTGATAACATTATATGATATTGGAGTTAGGCGGGGAAGCTAATAAATGAGGACAAGTTGGTCATGACATATGATAGATAACATTACATTGTTTAGGAATCTTAGCATTTTCAAGAGACTTTTTGTTTTTAAAGAGCGTTTTTTTTTTGTAATTTAAAGAACATTTATAAATTTAATGAGTAATTTTTTTAATAATATAACAATCTTTTATGTTTAAGACTTAATTTTATTATTCCCATTATGCATTTATTATTTTTCCATATATTTTATTTTTACTACTTCCCTCCAAATTATTATATTATATCCCTCCATTTTCTTTGTACATACTATTTATTTAGAGTCGATATATAGAGTATTGAAAATTGAAATATTTTGAATGCATTCAATTTTTTTTGAAAGGTAATCAAAATTTTATTAATCAATGTATAATATACGGGGAGTGTATAATCATTTTAAGTCAGAAAAGAACGACATGAAATTAGACAGCCCATATATATGCCTAATAGCCATACTATTAAACCAAGTATACAATGTCGATAAAACAATTCTCTAATCTGCGCTTTTGTTCATGATTGATCTTCAAAGCAACTGTTGTTTCTTTCTCTCCATGGGCACCAAATGATGCACCCCGAAACAAGATCCCAGATGAGTTTACTATCTTTTTCTCAAAACTTTTCCTCCATGCCTTTAACATATCCTCCATGCGCTTAGGCAATACCCAATCCATGTGTTGTGACGTCAAAATATCGTTCTACAGTAAGTGAGCAACATCACAGTGAATAAATAGGTGGTCAATCGTCTCTCCGTCCCTCTTACACATATTGCACCACTATGTAACATAGAAACCCCTAGTACGAAGATGACACTATTAACATCTGTCCTTTGACTGCCGTCCAAAGTAAAAATGCCACTTGAGGGGGCAGTTTGTATTTTCAAACCATCTTCCAGGGAAATTGATTATCTTCAATTCCCAATAAGGATCTAAAATAGGTGTGAACTGAGAAGATACCATCACGTGTCAATTTTCACCTGCTACAGTCACCCTCTCCAACCTTGATATGAACCTCATATAAAGATGTCAAGAACAACACATAGTCATCCAATTCCCAGTCTTGCAAACCCCAACAAAAAACAACGTTCCAACTAGAGCTCCCATTATGGAAGTCTAAAACATCATACACCATGGAAGACGGTTCCAACGCAATTCGATACAAAGAAGGGAATCCCAATTTAAGCAGTTGATGTCCACACCAACAATCATCCCAAAAACTGATGGAATTACCATTCCCCACTATAAAAGTCAAACGGTCTCGAAAGTCACTCCACCTTCGCCGAATATACCACCACAAACTCACCCCGTAAGAGCCATAAAAATCGGCCCGGATCGACCTGAGCCGTGGGCCGACCCGTGACCCCAGCGGGTGGTTCACGGGTCAAGGAGGTGTGACCTGCGGGCTTCGCGTATTGCACCTTCACAGGCGACGGTTAACCGCGGCCCGTGAAAAAATAATATTATAATTAAGTAGGTTCCAACCTAATTGGAATGTACTTAAACTATTAATTATAGTAAAACTAGGTACCAACCTAGTTGTGATGTACTTATGCTATAAATATTTGATAATAGTAATTAGAAATCATTTAGTTGTTATTTGTTTAAATTAAATTTGACTTTGCAAAGTTATAATAATTATAGTTAAGTAGGTTCCAACGTAGTTGGGATGTACTTAAACTATAAATTATAGTAAAAGTAGGTACCAACCTAGTTGTGATGTACTTATACTATAAATATTTGATAATGGTAATTAGAAATAATTTAGTTGTTATTTGTTTAAGTTAAATTTGACTTTGCAAAGTTATAAATAATTTATGTAACATTAAATTTGAATTCTGTGTGAACTTTTTTTTGGTATAAATATGAATTTATCATTTTGTTCAATTCTTAGTTTACATTTAACAAAAAAAATATTTTTTTGCTATAAATATGAAAAATTCTATATTTTTATAATTTTATTTATACAATTATACGTGTCAAATCGGAACAAACCGCAACCCGTGACCCGCATGGGCTCGACCAGGATGGGTCAGTGGGCGGGCCTGGGTTGTAGTTCAAAATTGTGGGCCGACCCGGAACCCCATAGCGGGCGGATTTTTTTCATGCGGGCCGTTACCGGGCTCATATGTTGACAGACCGACCCGTCCCGGACCACCTGGATTGACACCTCTAGCACCAGCCCCCTTCCATGACGCCATATTTAGCCCCTATAATTTCTCTCCAAAAACTCTCCCTTTCAACTCCGAATCGCCATAGCCACTTACCCAACAATACCTTATTAAACAGAAAAAGACTTCTCAATCCAAGACCACCAGAACTAATAAGAGAACAATATGTCAATTAACCAAATGTAGTTTTCTCTCCTCCCCTAAGCAAATGCATTCAATTATAAAGAGTGCGTTTGACTCTTCGAAATTGGAGATGCTCTTGGAGTATACTTTTAAAATAATGCATTTTTATCAAATAACAAATTGTCATGTGTATGTCATGTAAGGTGTCTACTGATAGTCTCATAATTTTAAGAATTGATTTTTTAAAATAGAGAAGCAAATATGGTAGGAAAGAAAATTAATGTGAATTGAAGGCCAAGCCTGCTCAGCTCGTTTTTGACGAGCGGCTCGTCTATTTTTTATTTTATTTTATTTAGAGAAGGATAGTAAAAAAAATAAAAAATTCAAAAAAGACGAACCACGAGCTGAGCAGCTCGGCTTGACTCGTGAGAGACGAGCTCATGGGTCGAGCCAAGCTTGCCCACTAATTGAGTAGAAGCTTAGCTCGTTTTATAACGAGCCACGAGCTCGAGCTCGTAAGTAACGAGTCAAGCCGGCTTGGCTCAGCTCGTTTGCCACCCCTAGTTATACATTTATATTGAGCTTATTTCAATTTTTTTTTCTGGGGTACTTACAAAAATACCCTTAAAATTAGAGATGTTTTGAAAAATACCCTTAAAATCATATGAAAGATTTTTAGGAAGTAAAAAAAATACTGTGTAAAATAAAAAAGTGACACAATGTCATTTTTTTAAATAAAAATTGTCACTTTTTTAAAAAAGTAACACAAACTTAAAAAAAGTGACAAATACTAAAAAAGTAACAATTCAAAAAAAGTGACAAACACACTCAAAAAGTGATACAAACTCAAATACAAAAATAGACTCTTCCATTGCATGCTGATTATGTACTCAAAAAAAGTGACAAACACACTCGAAAAGTGACAAAAGTAACAAACACATTCAAAAAGTGACACAAACTCAAAAAAAGTGACAAAACTCAAAGAAAAGTGACAAACACACTCAAAAAGTGATA
Source organism: Fraxinus excelsior (assembly GCA_019097785.1). NCBI lineage: Eukaryota > Viridiplantae > Streptophyta > Magnoliopsida > Lamiales > Oleaceae > Fraxinus > Fraxinus excelsior. Next base: position 215,800 of record CM032635.1, on the reverse strand, counting down.
CAAATTCAAAAAAAGTGACACAAAACAAAGCTCAAAAAAAGTGAAACACATTCAAAAAATTGACACAAATTCAAAAAAAGTGACAAACGCACTCAAAAAGTGACACAAATTCAAAAAAAGTGACAAAGCTAAAAAATGACAAACACACTCAAAAAGTGACACAAACTCATTACATGTTGATTATGTTAGGAAAATATAACATATTATTTTATTTTTTTTATCTTCTTAAAAAGTGACAAAAACTTAAAATGTAACAAAAAACTAAAAAAAAGTGACACAATGTCACTTTTATAAAATTGACGAGCAACTTTGACATCCCTAGATGGTACTGCATAATATTAAGTAAGTGATATAATCTCACTTTTATAAAAAAAATGATTTTGTTAATAAAAAAAGTGATCAAAAAATAAAAAAAGTAATTGAAAATAGTGACAAATATTATAAAAAGTGACCAAAACAAAAAAACAAAAAAAAGGTGACACAACTTTAAAAATAGTACGTCCCTTGCTACATAATTCCATCGCATTTGCACTTCTCTCTCCAACTCTCTTTGTATTTCATCTTTATCAGCCATCATCAAAATCCCATATTTCTGTATCTATCTTAAGGTTGATGGTGGTTGGGTTATAGATCATCAGTTCAAGACCAACATTTTTCATATCATGTAATATTCACCATTTGATCTGGTGGATAGAGAAAAAGAAAGTCATGGAAATTGCAAGAATCAGGCAATTGGTGCTCCTCTGATCTAAAATTCGAAGCTTTCGTGTAGCTCTCGTGGGTGGTAATCACATCGCAGCAAGATTCAGTACTCGCTAAAATTTTCCTATACTGCGCACGATCTTTTAGCTTGTTTTCCCCCTCTCTTTCTAAAATTTCTTTTCTTACCCCATAATCTGCCTTTTTCTGTGACAATTATAAATAATCTGCATTTTGGATCTACAAATTCTCTTGCTGCTCCCATTTTTTTCAGCATCCTTTGGACATGGATGGACGATTTGGCAGAGGTGGCGGTGGAGGCGACGACGGAGCCAATAGAAGCAATCAAGAACAGGAAAGCAGTAGCCACCACAACAATCATCCGTCAGAAATCAACCCAGACCTCATTAGTTTTTGAAGAATTCTTGATCGGATCCTCCGTCGAAACCGACACAGATCGCATTAGTTCCACCAAGAACCCGACCTCACGTATTATGAAATCTATTTTCTGAAATGAAGAATTATCCCTTTGAGATTGGAGAGGAGTTTATGTTTGGTTTTGATGAATTTGACCGTAATTGATACGGAGATTAAATAGATAATTAGGTTTAAGTGTATTGTTCTAATTATTTCATTTTAGGAAGTACTGAGCCTAATTATCCCTTTTTTTCTTGGGCTGTGGGGTGACCCAAAGTTCAAGTCAAGTATCTGCCTGCACATGGTCCGCCCCTGAGTATATGATGATGGTTTCAATTTGATTGATTGACAGACTGGTTGAATTATGATTAAACAATAATTGTGAGAGTAGTAGTGAGGGTGTGTTTTATGAATATTATTGAGAAAATAATGTATTTTAAATAGTGATATGATGCGAAATTTCTGATTAAAAAATAAAGCAAAGTTATTAATATGATAAAAAATATTATTTTATTGAAGAATGCGTGACTTCTACTTTTGTACAAACATCAAAGCTCTCTGCTAATTGAAAGATGCTTTTGATGATAGGCTTATAATTTAAATCCTGGCTTATGAATTGCTACCAAAGAATTCAAGAAATACTCATTGTTTAGAACATTTCTTCTTTGCCTAAAATGGGGAAGAAGATTAAGTGTGGTGGGGTGTGGTGGGGGTGAGAGTTGGGTGAAGTGCAACTGTAATTATTTCTTTTTAATTTTAACAATTTTAACTGTCTTTAACGATTAAATTAACACACTTGAACACTGAGAAATTAAAAGGTTGTATTTTTATAACAAAAGACACTTGACACAGTCCAGTTTGTAGTGGGCGGCTAAAAAAATCATCATTATCATTATCATCTCAACTCATCTCCCCACTCGCTCTCCCACGTTTTCTTCACATAAAAAATATAGCCACTGCCATCTCGCGTCAACTCGGTCTAATTGTGATCCTATTACTGTTGGATATCTATGGCAAGCAGCTTGAGGAGAAGTGGGAATTTGGGGTTAATTTTATCAAGATTTCAAAGTGGTGGTAGTAGTAGTAGTAACGGAGGGAGGGGATTGTCCACGGCTATGAATATGATCAATGAGGAACGGGTGAGTCCCCATTCTGAAGGAACCGGGAACAAGTCCATAAATCTCTTCTCTGCCATCAATCAAGCCCTTCACATTGCCTTAGAAACTGACTCGCGGTACGACTGTCCTGTCTCTTGTCATCGTGCACAATCCGGATTTATTTTTATATATTTGTTTTCGAGCTGATATAGATTAAATTTTCACTTCCGCTGGAGTTCTATGTTGGTATAGAATTAAAAGTTAAAAAGCCCTATTCAGCTTAATCAGTGGATTCTTTGTTTTTGTTTTTATTTTTATTTCTATTATGTGGAATATATAGAACTCCAGAAAGGCAAGCCTCGTTAGTTTAACTCAGTAATTTCAAATTGCTGGATCGACCTGCGGCCAACTTGTTCCTTTGCTTATTTTGTATCATGTTTCTTTAGTGCTTATGTATTTGGAGAAGATGTTGGTTTTGGTGGAGTTTTTCGTTGCACAACGGGATTATCCGATCGATTTGGCAAACAGCGAGTTTTCAATACTCCTCTTTGCGAGCAGGTAATTATTAGTTATGCAAGACAACAACATTTTATTTTGCGTGTGATTCCAAATGGAAGGCAGTAAAATCTCCTCGAGACTATGGAAACAGATGCACCACTAGTATGATATGGTATGCATTTGTTACTTGTAAATAGACTAAAGGAAGCAGGTTTTACTTTGCCAAATTCTATGTAGTATGCATTTTTCAGCTAGACATGTATTTGGAAGAAAGTTTATTTAGTGATATTAATTGTACTAGCAGGGCATTGTTGGATTTGCAATTGGTCTGGCGGCAATGGTGGGCACTGGATTTATTGCCTTCAAGCTTCCAAACCAAAACCTTAAACCCCAATTTTTTAGTTATAATTACCTTGTATTTAGTATTACTGCTACTTTTGTGCTGTCTTAAATTACAGGGGAATCGAGCCATAGCTGAAATTCAGTTTGCAGATTATATTTTTCCTGCTTTTGATCAGGCTCGTGTCTTATCCTTTTGCATTTCCACATCCACAAATTTACATTTGTTTGACAAATGTCTATTCTAATCTTAGATTGTCAATGAGGCTGCCAAGTTCAGATACCGGAGTGGCAATCAATTTAACTGTGGAGGTATTTATGGGGGCTCCTCCACTGGATTTTCTACTCTGTGCTTTTATCTTTCCTTTTCATGTTCTAATATGCTCATTTTTCTCAGGTTTGACAATTAGAGCACCTTATGGAGCTGTGGGTCATGGAGGACATTACCACTCACAATCTCCTGAAGCTTTTTTCTGTCATGTCCCTGGTATTAAGGTGTATATCTTGTCGAATCTTGTATGAATTTTGCTATGACTCATGCATGTATTTTCCTACACAACGTACAGTTGAAATTCTGTTGATTCTAGCAGAAGATCATAGAATGATAAAATAGGGAAAAGTGAAAAAGAACAACATGACATTGTTTAGTTTATTATTATTATTATTTTTTTTTTTTTTAAAGAAAATAGAATACTTGACTTTGTTTCCATACAAAAAAAAAAAAAAAAAAAAAAATTAGCTTTATGAATACTGGTCTAAGCATATGATAGTATAATCTTACGTGCACTGACTAATCAAATGGTTTCTGTACAAATCTTTTCCCTTTACAAATCAAAATTTCCCTTTATGAATCTTACTGAAGAAGTGGTAACAATGACATAGGATGTCTTGTGAAGTTAATGATTTTGTGCAGCTATGCCCCCCTATCCCCAATACGTTGTATAAGCAAGCATTCTGACTAAGTGTAGCGTGTCAAAGACAGTTTCTTTTCATCTTAAATTGCATTTTCTTTTTGGCTACCAGACACATGCTTATTGTGCCTGATTATTTCTGGACTTTTGTCTAATTTGCTTACTTATAGGTGGTTATCCCACGAAGTCCCCAACAGGCGAAAGGGTTGTTATTATCTTCTATCCGTGACCCAAATCCAGTTGTGTTTTTTGAACCAAAGGTATTCCTTTGTTTCTTACTTTAAATCGGCATAAGATCATCAACATAAGTTATATCATTAAGCATGCCTTCAATTGCTCTCAGTGGCTTTACCGTCTGGCTGTGGAAGAAGTTCCGGAGAATGACTACATGTTGCCTTTATCAGAGGCTGAGGTATGCTATTTCAGTCTCAGTTAATAAATAATTCTACATTTAAATATATTGCACACTCAAATTACAGGTGATACGAGAAGGTAGTGATATAACTCTCGTTGGCTGGGGCGCTCAGCTATCAGTTATGGAACAGGCATGTGTTGAAGCTGAAAAGGTTGGTAGTTCTCCATGCTAAACTATCCATGGATGCTTATTTTTCTTTATTTTATTATGTGTCTTAGTAGAGAAGCTTTACCATGCCACTCCACTTCAAAGCGGCTAGAAATGTGCTTGGTGACTGTTGGAAATTGGTACCTGTTCAAGATGATTTTTTTCATTTTCTTCCTATCAGTGTTTATTCAAAATTATGTTAACAACTGAATTAACTCCAGCACTCACCGTCAAATCAAAAACTCATTTTATCCATATTTCCTTGTGAAATGAGATCTTTAAAGTATAATATCTTATTACCTTATCTTGAATTGCATCATGATTTTGTAGGATGGGATATCTTGTGAACTGATTGACCTAAAAACTCTAATACCATGGGACAAGGAAACAATAGAGTCCTCTGTTAATAAAACAGGACGGCTTCTGGTGAGTATTATTACTCAACGCAAAATATGTTCTACGATGAAAGTGGCTCTAATCCTTGATGTATTTGATTCTTCTTGTTCCTAGGTTAGTCATGAAGCTCCAATAACAGGTGGATTTGGTGCTGAAATTTCTGCCTCTATTACAGAACGTTGCTTTCTGAGGGTACACATCAGCTGATATTGATCCTTGTTCTTTGTTTTAAAACTGCTTTTTCTTTTCCTTGATTATTCTTATCAATTGATTGAATCAGTGACCAATCAGGACTTAGGTTTCACCAGAGATCTACAGATATTTCCAGATTTCCTAAATGAACTGAAAAAGACAAATTGAACTTGGTTATTTTTGGAATGTATCAGCAAATTACACCTGAGTCTTGCATATCTGGCTGATCCTATAGAATGAAGAAAAATTTAGCAATTTTGATACAACTCCTCGTTACAATGTAGATTGATTGAGATGTTAGATGACCAAGTGAAATTACCATACACATCAACATGGTTGCCTTGTGCTCCAGAGTTCAATCTTGCCCTCTTAGTGTTACCCCGGATGCAGGACAAGCCTAGAGAAGGATATAATTTATTTAACTTTTAGACAGGTGGAAGTACCTGAGTTGTTGATTCCTTTTCAGTTTTCTATTCTCAAGAAACTCTTGTTGGTCTTTTGGGTAGCTCATCTTAAGAGTTAGATTTTCACTGTTTTGTAGCTAGAAGCTCCAGTAGCCAGAGTATGTGGCCTCGACACACCTTTTCCTCTTGTTTTTGAACCGTTCTATCTGCCAACCAAGAATAAGGTTAGTCATCTATTGTTGCTCATTTGCAAAAACTGTCCCATTAGTGCTAGCAGATTGATGATATGGATGTGGTCCCTTTTTTGCCTAACAGATACTGGACGCAATCAAATCTACAGTAAATTATTAGTGTTTGGCATCTTTGCTTCTTCAGAAATGTGAACAAAAAGGGTTTTATGTACTCCATCCATGTTTATGCTTTCATTGTTACAACTCTAGCTACGACAAGAGCAGTCCAGTTCGTCAGCACACACTATTGGAAAAAATCATGTATGGATCTATGCATTTAATGCGGTAAAGAATTGATCACATTCTATGCAGTGTGCTTTAAATATTTGATTTTCATGGATTGTCTTATCCTAACTCCTAAGGGATGCTTCTCCTTAAATGTGTATGTTGCCCTTGTTATGTGTCAGTTAGACCATCGTGTTGCATAATAAAATTGTGTTAAGCCTCTGCAAATTTGCTATTATACCACTGGTTTTTTTGCGGGGAACAAGGTGACTGCAGACTGAAGAGATTCAGAGTTACCTCCATAACGAGTTTACCAGAAAAAAAGATATACTGGGCTCTCCTCTGTACTCTGGTGATCCGTGCTCATAATTTTAAGATTACAAAGAGCTTGTCTTAGATTAGAAATAAATTCTCCCTCACCTATTGGACGCTACTATACTGAAGCACAAAGTTACGAACTCTTGTATGGATATCATATCAACTTGTGTCATGACTGTGCAGCTTTCCTAAAGCATAGCCATATAGGTTGAACTATAAAATGACAGAACGAGGTTTCTTTTTATACCATACTAATACCAATGTTGGTGGAAACAATTCAAGGGATTCATGCATTTTAATTATATGTGAAACGAGTGAGTAGCATTCTTCTTCTTGTGCTTATGCTTCTGGTTTAAATGTGGGGAATGAATGCACAATCATCGCAAAAATTACTCTTGGACTCTAGTAAAGTTAAGAGCATAATTTATATTCTGCCCTGTAATTTTTGTATGCTGCTTTTTTATATTCCACGCACACCTTATCTCTAGATAGTATGAACATTCCTTTTCTATTGAACAAGGTGATCTGCATTTTACAAGAACTATTGAACAACAGCGTAATGCTAACTGCCAAAATTCCGAAAAAATATCCCATTCCAAAGGAAGATTTTACCATGAACTTTCAGATTCTTCCTCCGGCATTTTATCAACTACTGTAATTACTGGGCAACTTCTTCGTTGAATGTACCCACAAATTTGACCTGAAATGGTGCTAATGGAGGATTGTCAGTCATCTCTCAAGATACAACGGATTCTCCTTGCAATAGAAGCGCTATAAATTTCGGCAACGTCGAACTCGAAATAGAGTTTTCTCTCGACGCAAACTATGATTTTGATGCAAGAAACAAATGTTTTTTCAAGTGATTTGATGCAAAAATATCAGCAAGAGGGATATGCAATGAGTTTCATGTGTCATTATAGAAGGTGATGAGTTGTGGAAGGAGAGGCGCCCCAAATCAGGGACCAGGTGCCCACTTGGTGCCAGGCTGCCGCTAGAGCAGCTGCGTTATATGGCCAAAACTCAATTTTTTCCAACTTTTGAATAACAATTTCTCATTCATCCATAATTGATTTTGGAATGTCAAATTTATTGCGATCGTCTATTTGATGAGTAGAATACGTTAATCTATTCACTTTTGTTATTTGACCATCGAAACATGTTCGAATACTTGGCCAAATTTGATTCACTTTCGTGATCTGACTGCCAGAACATGTCTGGATACTTAATTGAAGTTGACACAAAATCAGCTTTTCATGATTTTTACCTTACCAATTTTAACCAAATTCCAACAATTACCAATTTCTCATTGAAGCTCTGACGACGTGGTTTTGTGTGAGGTTGACGTAGAAGAGGTCTGGCTTACTCTTCAAACAAGTTGGAATTGTGCCTGAAATCAGATTGTACGAGAGATTTAGGACTTTGAGCTTCCTTATCTTAGCAATTGAGGAAGGCACTTAACCTACAAGCTTGCACCCTCCAGAAGCATTTACAGATTTTGGAAGCCATTTAGATTTAATTGGCTGTAATCATCTAGCATCATTTCGTTGTGGAAACACCTTGACATGAAGAGAACTATAAGATTGTCACGGTGCATGAGAATCCTTGAGCTCTAATAACATTAGATAGGTAATTGTCTAAAAGTGAGAAGTATGATAGTGATGTTAGTTCAGTCACGCAAGTTGGAACTTCATTCTCTAGCCTATTATACGCCAATCGAAGTGTAGTCACGGACTTGCAAAGACAGGCTTTCTGGAATTCTTCAAACAAAACTTTTATTACCGAAATCAATGACTTGAAGTTGCAGGAATTTAGAGAAATCAAGAGTTGTGTTGCGGAAGCTCCCTTCAAGATCTTCGATTCGATGATTTTCGGCTCAGTTTCATGTTACCTTTCTTCACCAATAACCAATCTAAAATTTCTCAGCTCACCACCAATATATTCACATCGGTTGCTTCTTAATCTCACCCAACCACAAAGGCAAGAAGAAAACAGGGAATAAGGCACAAGAAGGAGACCAAAATCAAGAAGGCAGCTAATAAGTGAGTTTTTACACACTTATTGTAGGCCACAAACATGGATAATTGTCGATTAATGTGCGAAATATAGCTCAATTCGATGTAATATGTGTTTGCAGGACAATAATGATGATTGTGGTGGAAATTAGGAAAAACAAGTGAAAATGGCGTAAATGTAGCAATAGCAAAGTTTGAGGACTCAAGTGAAAATATTGAAAAGTTGTGTCGAACCTCACGATGAAGATTTGAGAGTGTTAGGAGTTAATTGGATGAAAGAAGACATCAAAGGGATGAAATATCATCAAAGTATGATCACACATCAATTTCCAATCGAAAAAGTTATGCACCGATTTTCAGTCTCATATTGAGACCTATTTTCAACATGGAAAACGATTGAGTTTGAAGATGATATCAGAAGAAATGTTGTAGCCCTTTGAGTTATCTTTCCAATGCATTTTGAAATCACGTCAATCGGATATCGGGAGTGAAAGATATAACCAAAATACCGAAGACTGTCCGACAGAGAAAAATGCAACACTATGCGGTCGCATAGTGTTAATTCCTTGAGACCGCATAGACAACTACCGAGAGTTTTTGGGCTGAATTTGTTTGTTCTATGCGACAGCAAGACTTTATACTATGCGGTCGCATAGAAGACTTTCGACATGAAAATTTTAGTTTTCTAATTTCGATTAAACACCTATGAAAACTAAATTTTGGGCAACTATATAAACTTCTAAGCCGCCCCCAAACCCTAGGCAGACCTGGGAGGAGATTCTTGAAGCTTTTGAGAGAGAAATCAAGATACAAACAAGAAGATTTAATTCAAGACTCAAGATTTCACTTTAAGAACTGATTGGGCGATGTCCTCTCCTACACTTTTCTTGTATTTTCTTAGTTTTTCCATACTATGATAGATTTTATTGTACTAGGTGAACAATGAACCTCGTAATGTGAACTTTTAATTCTTTATTTTGCATTTTGATGTTTAAACACGTTTGATGGATATTGAATGATTTATATATACTTTCTTGCCTCTACAATTATATGCGCAATAGTTGTATAAGTTTGAGTGGTTTATTTTATGCATTCGAAAGAAGGGAAATAAACTCAACAAGGTATAAATCATCGTTTAGTTCATAGATGATAAAAATATACCGATATGCTTTATGTGAATCTCTAAGTGTTTACAAAACGTCATGCATTCTTGTATATTGCATTTGTCATAGAAATATAGTCAAATGGTATGCGAGAATATGTTCAATTCTACTCGAAAGAGATTGTTAGATAAGTTAGAAATATTGATTCTTCAACCAATTCATCGTATTATCAAATTGTGAATTAGGGATTAAAAAGTGAATATTGCTTGGTGATTCGGAATCTTAGTACACCTTTTTTATACATTAATTTCTTCAACTTTTGCATTCAACCATCACTTTTGCATTTAGTTTAATTTGCATATTAGCCATAGTTTCATCATAAAAATCACAAAAAATATCAGTTTGAATTTTATTAGATTCGGTTAAGGTCGAAATAATAGAAATCACGTTAAATCAATCCTCGTGGGAACGATACTCGGAATTCTTGAATTTTCACTTTATTACTTGTCAATGAACCGTGCACTTGCGGTGATTTAAATCCGAAACATATTTTCATGAATAGTAGCCACCGATTTTTCACAGCACACAGCAGCTCGTTTTTCTCTCCAAAAAGGTAGCCACATTTTCTTCTCTCAATTCGCATAAATCATACACAAAACGGCTAGGACTAGACAACCATATATAATTATATATAGATATATGTTAGGCTTTAGTTGGACGAAGACTCGAGCTATCCAATAGGTGAATATATAGGTCGTGAGCAACATTAATTCCTTAATCTACTTTCAACAATTCATGTTGTTTTCGGGTTGAGCCTTTAGACTTAGTTGTTAATAATTAACTCACTAATCGGTCGAGGCCTGTGAAATATAATCCTACATTTTACATCATTGCCCGAGATTTATTAGGTATCCAAACCCAACAAGTTGAAATTTATCTACCAAATAGATTATTGCATAAAAGCAGCACTTTGAGGTTGATGCAATCTGTCAAAGAGGGGGCAAAGAACCATTTAGGTGGTTTGTGTAAAGCAAAAGTTGTTTCAAATTGGACAATAATCCAATATCATGAGGGAGCTCATCGATCAGGTCGTTTTCATTGAGCTCTAAAATGCTAAAAGGATAGACATCATAACAATGCTACCATTGAATTGATGGGTCCTGAAAATTAGTTGTTGGGTAAAGAGAGTACTTTCAATGTTCTAACAGTATAAAGATCACATGATGTCCATCCTAAGAGATGGTTGAGACCCTACCCTGAAAAATTCCAGCTAAGGAATCGCACCAGTAAGGCTATTGTTGCTAACATTGAAGCTAATCAAATTGAATGCGAAATAAATAAATTAAAAATCAAATAAACCGTTAAATCGATTGCTTGATAGGTCTACGGTTTGGATGGAAATGGGCAAGCTATCTGAGGTTGTTGAAGTTGCCCAAATAGAATGTTCGGGAACATGATCAGTGTGGAAATAGCGGAATTAGTCTAAAATGCCGGAAAAGCCCAAATTCAGGTTGTAGATGATAGAATCCTAACTCGAGTCTCAAGAACCAAGAACCTAAAGTATATTAAACCCTAGACCCGTTGATGTGCAGAAACAAGAACCATGATTTTGCGAACGCCACAAAGGGTGCCTAATCCTTTGACAAGTTCTAAAGGTTGAACGCCACAAATATACAATATATTTGATAAGTTCGGTAGTTCATTCAAAAACCAGGGGAGAGAAAAAACTCGATAATTTATTATCAAAAGTCTTGATTTTACAATGAAATAATTCTCATATTTATACTAATGCTAGAAATCATAATAAAATGTAATTAGGTCATAGAATATTGTCAAAAATGGAAATAAAATAGAATCCTAGACTAATAAGGAAATCTTGCAAAAATAAGAAAATTTCGTCAACTTGTTTTCCGCATGTTTCTGTGCGAACGCAAGCCCAAAAGTACCATGCGTCTGCGTAGCATTGTGCAAAGTTTTGTGACGATTCCAAATTGTACTCCTGTGCTAAAATTCGACACCCGAGCTGAGAGTTATGCCCATTTTAATCCACGCTACTCGTTTTCTTTCCAAATATCTTCCAAACATTGAATCCAACTCGTTTCGGCTCCCGAGCCCTCTACGAAACTTGAACCTTGGCTTGTCAACTTCACCCATTTGAACTTCATTGCTTGAACCCTTGACTCGTGTGACCCGACCAAGTGATTGTCTGTCCCGAATCATATCATCCCCCCTCTCTTCGAAAGGATTCGACCTCGAATTCGAACCTGCATCAAACGAACAACATTAGCAATGTCGAAAATGTTAAATATTACAGACTTACCCAGTAAAAGTAAACTGTAGCTTTCATTCTCGATCATAGCAACTGAATGACATGGTCTGTCTCCCTTAAGATGTAATTTTGACCTTCTTCGAGTTCGTACCCGCTTCATACATTTCATCACCTGTATCTCACAAAATCCAAAGCTAACACCAACAGATGAAAACATTAAATTGACCCAAACTAGTGTATTAGAGCCACTTGTTAAATTGGAATGCATAATGAGATTAGTAGACATTAAATTTCCTCCTAACACACTCCACAAATCCATCCTTAAGACATGTAAGATTATCATGATTAAAGTAAAGGCATTCATGCACCTATTTACCCATAATGAACCTTAATTGCCTATCATATTCAATTATTTCTGCGTGACATGCTAGAATGTTGTGGTGTAATAAGTGCAAATCATAGAAAAGTAAGAAAATTTCCATACATGCAAGCTCATAGTCTAACCTAAGTATAAGAATTTGATACGTTTCCATGGCGTGGTTACATCCATCCTCGTTACTCACCAAAATTTTCACGTGATTTACATCAAGTGGATAGTCAATGTATGGTGCACCACGAATTATTCTGCTATGGAATAATTCCTTGAAATCCTGCAAAAAAAAAAAAAAAAAAAAATTATTGAAATTGAGGAGGGGATTATTAGCTCTCATTAAAACCCTCTTATACTCGATTTTTCTCTCATAAAAGCTCACTTTGGGATTTTCTCTCCTCTCTGATTTTTCCTTCTCTTTTCTTTTATGTGGCTCTACTCTTTTTTCTCACTCTTAGCCACCTTACTTCTTTCTCTCTTGCTCTTCTTTTTTCGCTCCTTATTTTTATTCTCTCGCTCACTCTTCAATTTTAATTTGTCCTCTTGGACCTATTGTGGTGTCAATTGCACAAGAGTAATTGTTTTTCCACCCATCACAAGGCTATTCCTGTAACGACCCGAGTCCCACTTAACGGACTGTCCCGACCGTTAGATTGATGACGTACTGTCCTCACTGTACCAACATGGGTCTTCTCAGCATACTTTGTTCTCACTCGCACACTCCTCGAGAAAACTTCTCAGGGGGTTACCCATCACAGAATTGCTCCAAGCCAAGCAAGCTTAACTGTGGAGTTTCTAATGATGGACTTCCAGAAAAGAAGGTGCACCTTGTTGGTATGAGTAGTACCTATCAAATTTTTTTAAGCTTTCCTGGTCTGTATATTACAATCATCACTCGTTAGACTCGCTACGTCCTCGTCACGCTTGATCCATTTGAGGATCCGTTGCCAGGTGTTGGAATTCTAGAGGTGGCTCCTACGGGTTCAAGAGGTAGCTCCTGCCCTATGGCGTAGCACTTTGTCTCACATAGCATTTAGTTCCTAATTTCCAGCTGGCAATCGCACTCTGATACCATTTGTAATGACCCGGGTCCCATTTAACAGGCTGTCCCGACCGTTAGATCGACGATGTACTATCCCCACTGTACCAACATGAGTCTTTTTAGCATACTTTGTCCTCACCCTACGCTCCCCGAGAAAACTTTCCGGGGGGTCACCCATCATAGAATTGCTCCAAGCCAAGCATGCTTAATTGTAGAGTTTCTAATGATGAACTTTCGGAAAACAAGGTGTACCTTGTTGGTATGAGTAGTATGACCGTTTGATTTTCCGCAAGTGAATGGGGTCGTGATCAAGTAATATAGTAGTGTGTAAAGTATCGAACCCATGAGGACTACGTGTTTGATCGATATAAAGTTAATAGTAGCCTTAATCGAATATCAATGATAATTTGTACTAAATCCAAATCTAATTTATAACGTACTGGAAATTAAAGTAAGAGTTTATCAAATTTATGAGATGTATTGCTAAGATCTAGAATCCTTCTTGTTCATCCACTTTTAGTTTAACAATTAAATTGACAATTTGTTATCATGCGAGTTGGTCGAAATTCCAAATTTATTTAAAAGTCTCTCTCGATAGCAATTAAATCTATTCCCCTCATGTGACTTTCCTATCTCTCGATGAAAAATACGAACATGACAAATGCATTAACGAGCTAGAATATCTTTATGAACTATGCAAAGCATAGAGGTATATCTCTATTCTCTATCGAACCTCACAATGTTTATTACTATGTGCTAATGATTTTATTACCTCTCTCGATGATAATAAAGTCCATAAACAAATCAACTAGTGGCCAATTAATTGAAAAGCAAACTAAACCATAATAAACATCCACGCATTCAAACAAATTATCGTCAAAATAGTTAATTAATACTAAAAATTTCTAAACAAGGGTTCATCTTTATCATTAGCAATGTAAAAATCTACCCTAACATAATATTGAAATTAAACAAACAAAAGAGGAACGACATCACCGAAAATTGATGAAACGTGAACAAATCTGGCTTTAATTCTTTTCTTGCCTTGTGCGTAAATATATAATGAACCTGTTTCAATTTCTGTGTGAAAATATAATTAACAATGCCTCCAATTTGTCCAATTCCCTCACCGTGTCTATATGTTTTCAGCCTCTCTCTTGTTCGAATATATATAAATATATCCAGGCTGCCAGCCTGAGCATATGATAATCAATTCCCAGCAAATTATCTCCCTTTTCCTGCGTGTTCTCTTTCGGCGACGTAATTCCATTTTTTCTCGTTGCTACATGTGTGTGTGTGTGTATATATATATATATATATATATCAAACCTAATTGTTTTTAATCCAACTACAACTAAAAGTCCAACTTGAGCCCAATTAATTCCAATGCCCAATTAAATTAATGTTTGCTTCCAAGTCCTCAATTCTTCTATCTAATGCAAGTTGGTCCTTGTGCTTTAGATTTTTGCCATTTTTAAATTAATGTTTGCTTCTAAGTCCTCAATTCTTCCATCTAATGCAAGTTGGTCCTTGTGCTTTAGATTTTTGCCATTTTTCGCTATCTTTTTCTTCCTTTCTTCAATTCTTTTTCCATTCAAAGTGTTTTACCTATTAAACATAAATTATAACAATTTAGAATATATTTTATCAAAAGAATTGTTAAATGTAGTTATTTTAGGTCCTAAATAAGTGTAAAAATTACATTTATCATAGTACTTATCAAATCTTTTTAAACTTTCCTGATCTAGGTATTACAGTACCGATTTGTGAATCCTTTATACTACCATGGCCTTCCAAACAATAGATGCCCTGCATGCATTGGAACCACATCATACAACACCTTATTAGTATATCGCCCAATGCTGAAATTTACCAATGCTCTCTTGGTAACCCATATTTTCCCAATTTGTATGGTTGTGGATGCTTTATAAGAGGTAACCCCAACTCCTCTACAAGGGTTCTGCTAGCTACATTTGTACAACTACCATAATCTACTATCAAAATGCACACCTTATTCTTAATGTGACACCTAGTGTGGAACAAGTTTTCCCGTTGCTGCTCCTCATCATTCACTTTCATTTGTATAGTAAGAGCGCGCATCACCACTAATGACTCAGCCACCGGGTACTCTAAAAAAGTCTCACCTTTAACATTCTCCAACTTAGGTATGCTGTCACTTCCACTCCTATCTTCTGACTCAATCTCTCCACCTTCCCGAAGAACCATCACCCATCAGTTTGGACACTATAAAGCTACATGCCCCAAACCTAAACACCTGAAACATCTTATATCCCTCAACGTACCAGTTTCAACGTTTGGGTTATTTTTATTCACCTCCGCCTTATCCTTAGGTATTTTAGCCTTTTCCCTGGTTTGCACTCGATCATTCCTATCACCACTACGCCACTGGGTTCCATAGTAAACCTAGCGACCCCTTTTCGATTGAGTTGCCTGTCTACCTTCATAGTCACATGCACCAAGTTCTCCAACTCCACATAATGTTGCAGCTCTACAATGTTAGCAATGTCTCCATTTAACCCATTCATAAACCTAGCCATGGAGGCCTCCCGATCTTCTACTACATTCGCCCTAATCATTGCCACCTCCATCTCCTTATAATAATCATCCACAATCCTAGTCACCAATTGATCCCACCAAATAATGGCATAGTCAGTGAATTCTACCACAACTAACTTCAACTTCTTCTCCTCCGAGTAATTATGGCAATCAAACACCAATTCCACCTTCTTTTCCCACTCCAAGTAAGCTTCAGGGTCACTTCAACCTTGGAAAGATGGAATATTCATTTTGATACTCCCCAAATCTCTATCAACACCTCGATCAAACCTACCTCATCTATTGCTCATTCGTCCCATGTCAGCTTCCAAATAGTAGTCATTACTACCTACACTCACCGCATATCTTCCCCATCAAATTCAGCTATAAGGTTCCATCCTCGCCTACCTCCTCTACCTCCATGAGGAACCCTTTGGGGCATCCCTCATTACTGACTCCCTATCAAGGTTTCATACTCAGCCATATCACCACTAATACGTTCAATCGCCAAACATAATTGATCAAACCTACTATGTATAGCCTGCATAATATCCACAAATTCAGCATAAAACCCTTTAGGTACCTCTTCCTCATCACCTTTACTTATATTTCCTGTTTGCAATGAAGTAAATAACAAAAATTGAATGAAAATAAATAAACTCAGGTGTCAAAGATTGGTTTTTACCCGATAATGAGCTCACTACTCTGCCTTTTACCGCTCGTCCTCCGTCCTCAATGGTTTGGGAAATAATCTATCTCAATCAATTGGGACACAATCCCGCAACGAACACCACCACAAGCACAAGTTCGGATAATCAACAGAATATGTACAGATTGAGGTAATTGACTTAAGCTCAAGAAAAGAAACAAAATGACTCAAAATCGATATTTGTTTTTATCGTGTTTACCTCTAAACATTTACGAAGTGTTAAAACCTTTTTTTCAGCAGTACGTCGGGAACAGTAACGACGTGAACATTAATGTTTTTCTCCAATAAACAACTAAATATAATCTAGAGGCAAAACAAACAACAAATTTACACAGAAAAGAATGACTCAAACAAGAACAAAAGAAGATGTGATTTTTCTTCCTGTGAACAGTAACGTGAACATAATTTTTTTTCTTTTTTTATTCAAACAATGAGAATAATTGACAAAAACTGAATAATAAATTACCTAAAATCTAGAGCCAAGCTCTGATACCAACTGACGCAATTCGGGAACGAGATCAGTGTGGAAATCGCGAAATTAGTCTGAAACGTTGGGAAAGTCCAAATTCAGATTGTAGACAATATAATCCTGACCTGAGCCTCACGAACCAAGAACGTAAGGTATATTAAACCCTATACCCGTTGATGTACGGAAACAAAAAACCATGATTTTGCGAACGCCACAAATGGTGCATACTTTTTTTGATAAGTTATAAAGGTTGAACGCTACAAATATACAATATATTTGATAAGTTCGATAGTTCATTCAAGAACCAAGTGAGATAAAAATCTCGTTAATTCATTATCAAAAGTCTTGGTTTTACAACGAAATAAATCTCATATTTACACTAATGCTAGAAACCTTAATAAAACGTAATTAGGTCATAAAATATTGTCAAAATTGAAAATATAATAGAATCCTAGACTAACAAGGAAATCTCGTAAAAATAAGAAAATTCCTCAAACTTGTTCTCGGCATGTTTTTGAGCGACAACAAGTCCAAAAGTATCATGTGCCCACGTAGCCTTGTGTAGAATTTCGTGACGATTTCGAATTGTACTTATGGACGAAAATTCGACACCCGAGCTAAGAGTTATGCCCATTTTAATCAACGGCACTCGTTTACTTTCCAAATATCTTCCAAACCTCGAATCCAGCTCGTTTCGGCTCTCAAGCCCTTTACGAAACTTGAACCTTGGCTTGTCAACTTCACCCATCTGAACTGCATTACTTGAACCCTTGACTTGTGTGACCCGACCAAGTGATTGCCTGTCTTGGATCATATTAATTTATGTCTAAATTATACCATCAAACAGGATAAGCCAATTCTCTATCATTTATGTATTTCCATGAAATCAGAACAGAGGGATTTATGCTTTATGGCTTTCACTTGATATTGTTGGTTCCTTTTGCTATGCTTTTTTATTTTCTGTTGGTCCCAGTAAGGGTGGTCAGAGTTTTTCTTTTTGAGCTTTTGGGATGACCTGTGGGCGATCCTTATGTTGAAGAAGATGACGTGCCATAGCAGGTACTACCTTCTTTGTAACTGTTTTCCACGTGAAAGGATCTGTTTCAAAAATTAATCTTTTGGGCATAACAGAAGTCCAGGATATGCTTACTGTTTCGCGCGGAAAGTGTGTTCTCGCTAACAATTAAAAAACACTCAGATGATTGTGTAAGGAACAGACCTCTTGAAATAAAGTCCCAAAAATGAGTGTTTTATTGAAGATTCACAAAGGGTGAGAAAAAGAAATGTCTCCAAAGGGCGCAAGCACACAGAACAACTAAAGGTTAAATGTGATGAAAGTAAAGATAATGAAAATTATATAGTCTCTGTTCGAGAGTGTTTGATTCGGGGGTCCTTTCTTCTATGCCTTCTCGCTATTTTTATACTCCTTGGATAGGTAGAACAGCCTAAAACTGCTGGTCTACCTGTAACTATCCACGTTCTTCATCATGGCTGACTTGTCGTAGAACTTCTGTTTCTAACTGACGTCGTCCCCACCTTTGAACTACCGATAACCGGGGATTTACTAGATCTTGGGACATGATGATAACGCCCTTTAACTGCCCTGGTAACCGTTACTTGAAATATCCATGTATCCAAATTCTAAGCGTTTCGAATTCTCAGCGATACTAATGTTGTCGCCTTAGGCATCAATAAGATGCTATACTCGCCCAATGTTTGGGTATCTTATAGGCTTGGGGGATGATGAGCCTTTATTGCACAGCTCTATTTAGGGCTTCACTTCTTGGGCCATTTAATTGGGCCGTATTTTTATGTCGTCAACACTTACCATTTTTAATCTCTTACGATTTCACATTGTTCGCCTAAAAATAAGGCCTTACAACATATGAATACTTAATTCAATTTATGCGAACTTGTATAGAAGTTTTCTTTATTGAATTCATGTCATTTTTCACTTAGAAGCTATTCATTTTCGACAATTGGAAAACAAATACTTTTACCTTCGTTTTTTTTCTTTGTACGTACATTCAATATAGTAGCAAGTACACGGAAAGTTTCTTGAGATTGTCATGTTAGCCATCACCTATTGCGTGAACTTTATATTGATCTTGGTGTTCAAATATAGTGAAAACTTTCATTCATTCATTTTCATGTGGATACAAATAAACATAAAGTGAATGGAAGCATAATTAGTTGAAACGACATCCAACCATTTAAAACGACAACATTACCGTTTTGGGTCACGGAATCTCAATTCCACTCCAAAACTAGTCAAAAATATTTCGAAATATCTTAAGAGACTTGTACAAGTTAAACAAGCCAAGTTTTTAAGTATTTTATCTTATAATAGGAATATAATGGAATTTAAGTTACTTACATTCGTTGTAGTGAAGCCTAGTGCAGTTTACTCATGAACTAATAATATTGGTTCTATCACGTCACCTATGTATTGATTCTTTCACGTGGTACCCAAATATAGTGAAAACTTACATTTTTTTCATTTCACATGAATAAGAGTGAACATAAAGTGAAAATATGAAATTAGTTGAAACGATATCAAGACGTTTAAAAAGGCAGCCTGCTGTTTTAGATCACAGGGTCTCGATTTCACTCTAAAATGGATCGATCATATTTTGAAACATCTTAGAAGACTTTTACAAGTTAAATGAGCTAATTTCTTGAGTATCTTATCTCATAATTAAATATAATGAAATTCGAGTTACTTAACTTCGTTTGTATTGAAGTCTAGTGCAGTTTACTCACGAAATAATATTATTGGTCACTATTGGGTGAACTTTTGTAATGATCTTGGTATCCAAATGTAGTGAAAACTTGCATTTGTTCATTTTTATATGGATGAGTGAACATAAAGTAAAACGATCACAAAATAGTTGAAACGACATCTAATAGTTTATAACGCTATCATGCCATTTTGGGCCATGGGGTTTCGATTTCACACCAAACTTGGTCAATCATATCTGGGAACATGTCATAAAATTTATACAAGTTAATTTTTTAGTATCTTATCTTATAATTGTAATATAATCGAATTTGAGTTACTTACCTTCTTCATTTGTAATTAAGTCTTAATGTAGTTTACTTATGAAACAACAGTGTTGGTCATTGCTGCATGAACTTTGTATCATCACTGATGTGTAAATGTAATGAAAATGTGCATTCGTTCATTTTCATTTGGATATGAGTGAAAATAAAGTAAAATGGATACGAAGTTAGTTGAAATGACACCCAACCTTCCTTCATTTGAAATTAAGTTTAGTATAGTTTACTTACGAAGTAAGTGTTGATCATTATCAAGTGAACTTTTTATCGACACTAGTGTCCAAATGTAATGAAAACTTGCATTCGTTCATTTTCAAATGGATACGAGTGAAAATAAAGTAAAACAGACATGGAATTAGTTGAAACGATACCCAACCATTTAAAATTGCACTATGTAATCTTGGGTTACGTGGTGTTGATTTCACTCTAAATATAATGAAAACTTGTCTATATTCATTTTCATATGGTTACGAGAGGTTATAAAGAGAAATTGACACTAAATTAGTTAAAACGTCATCGAACTGTCTATAATGACATGCTATTTTGGACCACAGACTCTTAATTACACTCTAAATATAGTTCAAACTTATTTTCATTAATTCCATGTAGATAAGAGAGAACATAAAGTGAAATAAACGAGAAATTAGTTAATAGACACTCAATCGTTTAAAAGGCAACATATCGTTTTACCATTGGTTTTAAATTGGGTATGAAAAATGAGAATGAAAGTGGGGATTTATGTTTGAGGGATTTGGTAAATTTTGGTTTCAAATTAGACATTTTTGACATTTCAAATGAAGAGTATTTAAGACTTACAACACATAATAAAATAGACTAAAGGCTAATTGATCAAAAAGTATTGAGTTTATGCCTTTTTATCAAACATTATAGTTGACTAAGTATTTTAAGCAAAATTTCCAAAAAGATATGTTATTAGAGTTTCAACTAATAAATGAAATTTGGTACTTGGAAACAACTCAATGACTCACAAAACAAAACAAGATGACTAATATATGATGGTGTTAGAGCATCTTTAATAGGACTGTGGATTGTACTAAAATGTAGGCCATATCATTTAAAAATATTTACATGTCAAAGGAAAAAGTGGAGGATGTCTTACAAACCATCCACTCGTGATGGGTGAGCTAGAAATCCTCTATTTAGTTTTTATATTTATCTCTATTGGAGGGTAGCAATGACAATGGACCGAGTCGAGTATATGACTTGTGCTTGTTTATAAGTCGAGCTTCGGCTCGCGAGTCTTTTTTTCTAAACCTTTAAAAAAAAGATATACATTTTTTTTAGATAAACCTTTTAAAAAAAGATAAACTCTCATCTTTTATCCCGGTTTGGGACCGGCTACTTCAATTTGGAGTAGGCAGAGTTAAAATTGTACACGAACAACTTGTTACATGTAGAATTTCTTTAAAAAATTATAAAGATATTATAAAATAAAAAAATTGATGAATATGGTTAAATTAAATATCACTTACTTGACGAGATGCAATTTCAGCATATTTATCTTGCAGTCGAAAATGATCGTCTTGTCAGTCCTTTACGCACATTAATGCTTCCAAAATATCTACTTTCAATCGGCTCCTAACCTTGGACATAACCCTCTTACCTTCACTAAAAGCAAACTGCGAAGCTACAGAGCTAAATAGAGGTGTTAGTAAGTCTTTTGCCATCGCAGAAATCACTGGCCATCAACGTTTGTACTTTCGTCAGAATTCAATTACTTCTTTTGAAATTTTCTTAATTGTTTTGTTATTAGGTATATTATGATTAAAGTAATCAATTAATTCAACAGACAACGCATTTGGACTTACGTCCGATATTTGATTACATGTTGTAGACAAACTACTACTAGAGAAAACACATACATTTGAATCATATCTATATGAATTAATGCCTTCAAATAAAGTTAAAAATTCAGCATCGTCTTCTGGTATATCAATGGGAGGAGTAGGTGCAAAGCTAGATGGCACCCGATTAATATTTGTACTAATTCGTTCTGCATATAATTCATACATTTCATATAAAGTTTGTTCTAAATTTCTATAAATGATAGGTGCATTAAAAGTTAAAGCTCTTGAAATGTGATCAATTACAAATTGGTACCCGATAAATTATATCGGGGTCCATGATGCATGCTAATAGAAATAACATAAGCAAGTCTTTCTAATCTTTTCTAAACTTTAATTCCATGAAATATATAATTGCAGTAAAATCAGGGTTATTTTTATATCTATGAAAAGCCCTAATAATTATATAAAGATATTCAATGACCATACAACTAGTGAGATAATAAACTTCACACAAAATATTTGTAGAATCATAAACACTTGTCAAATTTTTTTTAATTTTAAAAGTTAACATCCAATCGAACTCATTCAAAATAGTATTGTCATCGTTTGTAATATGCCTATTGTTATAAAATTCAATTATTAAATGTTCAAAGCCTTTGCATGATTTTATTAATAAGTAAGTGGAATTTCGTCTATACCATACGTCACTAATAAATGTTTTCGTATGTGTTACCCCAAATTCGACACAAAATTCCTCAAATGCTTATTTTCTACTAAGTGAAATCGTGATATATACTAGTGCATCCCTAATTCTTTGAATTTCATTCTTAATATGTTTTAAATCGTCTTGCACTATTAAATTAAAAATATGGCACACTCGAATATGAAACAAATAACCACCAAAATTGGACTGCAGCACTCTACACAATTTATCGATAACTACCTTATTAACAGTAGCATTGTCGAATGTAAATGAATGGATTTTACTCTCACGACGATATTCTCTAACAATGTTCATAATAACATTAAATATATTGTTAGCGTTGTGAGAGAACTCAATAATTTTAAAAGTAATAATTTTTTATGCATACACCAAAGTGTGTCTATATAGTGTGCAATTGCAGCTATATAACCTCTTTTATTAATCCCTTCACATATATCCGAAGTTAAAGATATAACACCTCCATATTTTTCTAAACCTTCAATCAATAGTTTCTTTGTATGAAAGAAATATTCTATTGTATCAAAATGAAGAGTGTTTCGACTTACCTCAACATACATCAGTTGAAGATATTCTTTCACGTAGGATATGAAATGTTGGTTTTCCGCTATTACTATAGGCAACTCAGAAGCGACAACGAACTTCACCATTTTCGTTCGACCTTTCTCCACTGAATACATCCACGTAGAAAGTGGTGTAGTAGTAGAACAGGTGCCTGGACTACCAAATTGTAGTTGCGTTTGACCAACAGGAAATAGTCCATGTTTGGCCGCACATGCTTTGTAGTGACGGTTGAGGTGGATGGTTCTAATGCCTTTTTGCCATACCAATCGTTGTTGATAGTATTTACATACTGCTTTAGATTCTGGAACTCCATCGACCACACGACCTGTTTGAATCAATTTAAAATGATCCCAACATTTTGCTTGCTTTTCCCATTTCTCTTTTCTCTTGCATCGGTAATATCTAATTCAAGTTCATCATCTCATTCCGCCTCGGAAATATCAATGTCATCCAAATCAATTGGATTATGACTTCCACGATCATCGAAATCTGGAATGTTTTCGGGAATATGTGCTTCATTTAGACCAGCGAATTCATTCTGAAATTGACTTTGCGGCGTGATAGGTGATTTGCTTCCGATACCGAACAAGCTTTCAACAATTGAGCGTGAATCCATTTGTGAATTGATATAAAATGTATAGTAAGAATTGAAAGAAGGTTGACGTGTAAGATTGTAATTGAAAATTTGTAGTGTGATAATTGATATTGTAAAATCAAGATTATAACTCAATAATATAAAATATAGAAGAGAATCAATAGAGTAGAGAGTAGAGAATGATAGTTGGGTGGAAAAAATGGATCAAGGAAAGGGTATTTATAAGGAAAAAAATGAAGGGAAAAAAAATTAAAATAAATTTTGTTCAATGACGCTCTTCTCTTTATCCACATTTTGCTTGTTATAAATACAACAATCCACATTGTTCCATTGGAGGCACTCTTATATCGTAGGCACAACTCAAGTAGCTACATTAATTGAAAAACTAAACCAAATGATGGACTGGCCTTTGTAAGTCATTACACGGATAGTGGGGTTTCTTGCTTTTCTTCCCTTTTGAGTTTTAACGTATAACTAAAAATAAAACTACACCTTTTGTCACTTGATTTGTCAGTTAGAATACACATGAAAGCATGTTCCAAGTTCATACCTCGTTAGATTAATTTGTTACAAAGTGTAATTGTTCAAATAAGTAATGCTATTCATCACAAGAGGCGATGATCACCAATTTAGGGGAAGTGATGCCTGTGCTTCAAGAAACTCACAATTACATAGAATATAATAATTATCACTTACGATAAATAGCATTATTCTTGTACAAATCTCAATGTTTGCCATTCAATGTGAATTTAATATGACAAAATTCAAACATTTTTGTTTGAGAAATATATGATTTCATAAAGTACCCTTCGGAAACCTACGGAACCTATTTAGTCCTCGCAAATGCCTAAGGAGTTCCAAGATAAGTGACGTTACTCCAAACATGGGTTACCATAGAAGTAAGTGAAACGATAAACCACATATTCGATTGGCTCACAATTACATCAGCATGTTCTTTTTGAGTAGGAATCTATGGCAACTTCCTACTCGTCCTACCATAACAATGCCCCCAAAAATCCAACAAGAAGCAATTATTGAACCCAAGTTTAATATTTAAATTATTTTCTCATTCACCAAAAATGTGCAAGAGTCTCCTTTCCGTGAATGATCCAAGTTAGGCAATTCATGGTGCTCCTCGATTATACATTGTAGAAACCGCATCGAGAACCCTTCACGTTTCCACTTATTCCTATAGATAGCTTTAAGTGACTTGTGATAGGCCAAAATAAGAACACAAGGTCTCTCCCTCACCAGTCTACATAATTGGATATAATTGCATACACAACTTAATGCCCATGTCTATAGTCTTATCACATGTCTTCACTTGTTGAGAGATAAATCTCTTATGGACTAAACATAAGACCATTAACCAACATATAAGGGCTTAAGTTGTTCCTCTTACCAATGTTAGCATTTTAATGGATCTTAAGCCTTAATATGGTAAGAGAGCCAATGCAGCTCCAATGAACAATTCAATCCGATTAAAATATAAATGAGTAAATGGAATGAGCCACCATTTTGCAAGGGTATTTTAAGGGTAAATTTCACATCCAAAAAAGATGAAAATATAAACTAATTTATAAGAAATTATGTTGCTCATCTTAACAATGTTAATATTTTAATATAAAATCCTAAATTTTAATATGGTATCGGACATAGTCCATTAAGCTCAAATAAACAATTCAATTCGAATATGACTCAAATGAGCAAATGGATTTCAAGATTGGACTTCTCAAACAAGCAATCATTTTACAGGAACATTTTAAATGATGAATCCTACATCGCATAAATATAAAAATAGTAACCAATATATAAGGGCTTGATTTGCCACTCTTAACGAGGTTGATACTATAAGATGGAATTTCGAGTCTTAATATCATGATCGTGGGATCCTTGTCCTAGAGTCACTGACCCATGCATTGATTATCTAATCTGAACTCAAGAAATTTCCCAAAATTCCAACCCTAACTTCAACCACTCTTTACGGATTCGGACTAACTCTTCGAGCGATAAGCGTACTAATTGGCTTTCATTTAGTTCACTTCCAATAATATTCACTAGCACTATTGATGGACGTGCTCACCTAATAGATACTGTTGACCTCATTTTTTGTAAGGGGACGTGGCTGATAAGTGCATTTTTATACACTTATTATAGGTCACAAATATGGATAATTGTCGATAAATGTGGGGAATATAGCTTAATTCGATGTAATATGTGTTTACAGGACAATAATGATGATTGTGGTGGAAATTGGAAGAAAAATGGAGAAAAGAGGACCAAAATGAAGCAAGATCAAAGTTTGAGGACTCAAGTGCAAATACTAAAAAGTTATGTCGATCTCGTGATGAAGGTTTGAGAGTGCTAGGAGTCCATTGGATGAAAGAAGACATCAAAGGGATGAAATATCGTCAAAGTATGACCACACATCAATTTCTAATCGAAAAAGTTATGCATCAGTTTTCAGTCTCATATTGAGACCCATTTTTGACATGGCAAATGATCGAATTGGCTGATAATATCTGAAGAAAAGGTGTAGCCCTTTGAGTTAACTTTCCAACGCATCTTAAATCACTACAATCGGACATCAGGAGTGAAAGATATGACCAAAATACTAAAGACTGTCCGGCGGAGAAAAAGCTAACACTATGCGACCGCATAGTGTTAATTACTTGCGACCGCATAGGCCATTACCGAGAGTTTTTTGGCTGAATTTATTTGTTCTATGCGACCGCATGCCTTTGTACTATGCGGTCGCATAGAAGACTTCCGACACGAAAATTCTGGTTTCCTAATTCCAATCAAACACTTATGGAAACCAAATTTTGGGCAACTATATAAACTTCTAAGCCGTCCCCAAACCCGGAGGAGACCTAGGATGATATTTTTGAAGATTTTGAGAGAGAAATCAAGGCACAAACAAGAAGATTTAATTCAAGATTCAAGATCTCACTTCAAGAATTGATTGGGTGATGTCTTCTCCTACATTTTTCTTGTATTTTCTTAGTTTTTCCATGCTAGGCTAGATTTATATGTGCTAGGAGAACGATGAACTATGTTTTATGATTTTTAATTCTTAGTTTTACATTCTTGACAATAAAAACATGTTTTGGAATATTTGAATGGTTTATGTGATTTGAATTTCTCCATTATTATAGTGCACGATAATTGTGTGAGTTTGGGTGGTCTATTTCATGCATTCGAGAGAAGGGGAATAGATTCGACATATATAAATCATCGTAGGGTTCGATAGGGGATAGAGATATACCGCTATGCTTTATGTAAATCTTTAAGTGTTCATAAAAACTCATGCATTCTTGTATATTGGCATTTGTCATAGAGATATAGTCAAATGGTATGCGAGAATAGGTTCAACTCTACTCGAGAGAGATTGTTGAATATTTTAGGAACATTGATTTGTCAATATTGCAATCGTGGGTCAAGATGTAAAAATAGAGTTAAAGATATTATTATTTAGGGATTCGTGATCCTAGTACATTCACCATATGTTAGAAAATACTTTAATTTGCATTCATCGCCATTTTGCATTTAGTTAGTTAATTCATTCATTCATCTTTGCATAATTATCATTCATTCATTTATAATTTCATCAAAACAACATTCTCAATTCATTGTTTCGGTTAAGGTCAAAATAATTAGAATCAAAACTAATCAATCTTCGTGGGAACGATACTTGGACTAAAAATCCATTTTACTACTTGTTAACGAACCGTACACTTGCGGTGGTTTTAAAACGAACAAATATTTTCGTGATCAGTGGCCAATAGATCCTAATGTTTCTCATGTCTAAGTATGCATGCTTCGCACATTAAGACAAATCGTTAGCCACAAGAGGCTAACTCTGGTGGTAGGGGAGAGGACCGCGTGCACTTTGACAGTCAAGTCAATTAATGATATAAGTATTTGAATGTGAGGCGTGTTTTAGATGTGAGATGCTTATATAAAAAGGGGTTCTACATTGGGAAAGTATGTAAGAAATATAGGAAGCAAGGTCACAGCTTTTAAAGTCTAAACTTGCATTAAATGTAGATGACACAAAATGTGAGCTTTTATAGCAAAAGGAGATGAGCATGAATTGTTGATAAATAGACAAATGGCCTCATCCGAACGGTCGATGCCTCTTATCATATGCATCAATCAATCAAACACATTTAATGTTATAAACATTTTTCCCGCCCTAAACATGACGCATGGAACATTAGACTTGACCTTCTGACTTCGTAGGATGACTGTTGCAATGAATTATCACTTCAATCATTCATTGAAGACTCTGTTAGAAGACCCTTTACAAAGTTCCCACCAGCCTCATCTCGTCCATGAAAAATCGACCTTCCATATGGAAGAACCGAAATGAACTGAATCCGAATTTTCAAGTATTTAGTAAATGAAATTGTCGGATTCAAATTTAATTAGGGAACCGTTTGGGTTGGGTTGAGTTGGGTTCGATTCCCGGGTTCCGTACAATAATTAAACTCTTTAATATTTACAATAAGCTACCTTAATTCAAAGTGGAGATATCACTCAGTCAGAAGGTTGAGGGCCCCAATTGCGTATACATTCTAGTGATCTGATGCACTACGAATACAAAATAAAAGGTTATGCCCCTTGAGCTTAACCTTATCCTATGACTTATCACTACAAAAAAAATAGTCATTTGCAACACTAAAAAGGTAACATTTGTTGATAAATGTTGCTTAAAGGGTTTTTTGGTAACATTTTAGTAAGTGAATGTTGCCATTGATTAGTATAAATGAGTTTTGGCAACGTTTTATAAAAAAAATGTTGTGATAGACCCCTTTTTGCAATGTTTAATGAGTGTTGTGGAAAGTTTTATTTTTCGCAACGTTTGTCGAACGTTGCGATAGACCCCTTTTGCAACGTTTATTGAATGTTGCAAAAGTTTTATTTTTAGTAGCATTTTTCAAACATTACAAAAGAAAAGCCTTTTGCAACGTTTGTCAAACATTGCAAAAGTAGACTTTTCGCAACACTTGACAAACGTTGCAAAAAGTGAACTTTTTTGAAACATTCAGCAAACGTTACAAAATGTCTCACTTTTCGAAACGTTTAATAAACGTTGTAAAAGTAGACTTTTCGCAATGTTTAACAAACGTTGTGAAAAGTGAGACTTTTTGTAACGTTTGCTGAATGTTGCAAAAAAGTTCACTTTTTGCAACATTTGTTAAGTGTTGAGAAAAGTTTTTATTATTAAATAAATGGGTCCAAAAACTGAACTCAAGCCCTAGTTACTATTATAAATCCCCAAATCATCTTCTCCCCCTTATACGATTATCCCGACTCACCATCGTCACCAGAACCTCCCAATTCCACCGATGGTGCAGCTTGGACGCAGCGTTTGAAGGAGGAGTATAAGGCCTTGATCGCCTATACATCAATGAATAAGGCCAAGGACAATGACTAGTTTCAGATCTCTGCTACCAATCTCAAGGGAACCCGTTGGACCGGTAAGTGCTGGTACATTCACAATCTCCTCAAGTACGAGTTTGATTGAACTGGAGTTGCCACAACTAGATGGAAAGACACAAAAGTTTTCTTTTATTTTGATTATTACTTTTTTGGGGAATTGATTTTTTATGGGTTTTTGATCTTTTTTTTCTTCTTCTTGGAATTTATGCAGATGTACAGAGGTGGGAAAATATGCTTGACGGTGCATTTCAAGCCACTACGGGGGAAAAATTGGTAACTATTTGCTTTGATTTTTATTTTTATCTCGAGTTCTTGATTGAATAGTTAGACTTCGTGGTATCTTATGAAGTTTAATTATTTAGACAAGTATAGATTGTTGCACAGCTTTGGGCAGGAAGAGAAGAAGGCTGCTGAAGAAAGTACTGCAGCCGTGAAGGCATCTGGAAAGAAGAAAGAGAGTAGTTTCTGTATTCCGTTTATGATCGAGTTTTTTCCATTACTATTTTATTTCATTTTCAAGCTCCTTTTTATTTAAGTGGCGGTGAATCACATTCTAATGTTCAAGTATATGGATTCAAAAATTTGTAATGAAATTATCAATTTTTATGCAATTCCAAAATTTGTTCATAAGATGCATTTTCAATTTTGTCAATCTACTTACATAAATTGTTGTATAAAAAAATAAAATAAAATAATTCCTTATGACAACGTTGCGAAAGACATTGTTGGTATTAAAACAAAAAAATTACATACGACAACGTTTGGCAAACGTTGCGAAAGACAGTCTTTCGCAACGTTTGCCAAACGTTTCCGAAGACTTTCGGTAACGTTCAAAAAATATTGCCGTAGCTGTCTACTCTACGACAATACCTCGATTTGCAACACACATCTTGTGAAGTAGGGTGGTTAATCACAAAGAATTGAAGGAACCTTTGTGGAAATATGGAAGATGCACTACCAAAAAAAAAAATGCCAATGGCAACGTTCAAAAAACATTTCCATCACACAAGGATCCAGCCATTGATACCCACTCTGATATGTCTAGCGCCCCAAGGATCGTTGATGTTGTAAAACTCCAACTTGGAGCATGGTTTTGAAAGTTATATTGGATTAATAACATTACAATTTTAATATAACTCAGAGTAAAAAATTAATTTTAACTACATATTTCGTGGGGTCCACAACTTTTTAATCACACATTTAATTAACTTTTATCAAAGTCTACAAAAAAAATTGATTTTAATTCTCCACCAAATAGAAGCACAGAAGTAGTATTAGTATTACTATTTACTACTATTCTGCTACTTTTTCTTAGTTTTATTTATTTTTTTAGTTATTAATAATAATATAATATTTTGGGTCTGTTTGATATGTATTTTCTGAAAATAAACCGCAGATTAAAAGAAAGGGTTTCTTGTCAAGTTGACCTACAAATAAAATAGTGAAAATTACACCTAACTAGATTTTTTAAGTTTCAATTTCAAAATTCAAATTTAAAATTTTTTATACAAAAATCAGATGATAATATAATTTTTAAATAATAATAATAATATCATAAAATTAAATAAATCTAAAAACACACCACCTACCAAAACACTCACTTCACCCAATTTCAAACCCTAAAACATTTTATAGGGTATTTGGTGTAGATTATAATAAGATTTTAAGTGGATTGCGACAGAAGTTTTTGAAATATGTGGTTGAAAAGATGTGGAACTCATGAGAAATGTGGTTGATATTGATTGTTTGACTTTGACTTAGATTAAAATCAGATTTTAATCCGGCCCAAACCGACCCTTAATCTATTCTCTCTCTTCACTCTCCCTCCTCATATTCTCCATTGTTTATTGACTTTTTGATGTCGCAGCACCAATGTACCACCATCATGCAAAGCGGATTGTGATCGTTGCTCTAGGGAGAAATGCTAGCGGCGTCGCTCGACTATAAAGGGATGCGGCGTCACTCGACTATGAGGAGGATGCAATGGCGATATGACTGGGATGGGGCTCCTTCGTCGCAGTTTTTTTTTTAAATTTTAAATTTCTGATTTTGATTTATTCCATGGCCGATGGAGTCATGTGTGTTGTTGGCCAATAATTTCTTGTGCAGTGCGGTAGTGGTGTGACATGGGTGTGATGTGAGAGGCTGTGCGCGGTGGGTGCAGTAATGGTGTGATGTGGGTGTGGGGTGCGTTGTGCGATGGTGGTGTGGTGGTGTTGTGGGTTCTATGGTTATGTGACGAGGTGGTGGTGGTTTTGGAGGCAGTGGTGCTCATGGTGATGAGGTTGGTGGCATGGCGACATGGGGTGGGAAGAGTGTTGGCGATCAATTATTTGGGTGTTGTGACCAATAAATTACTTATCCGTGACTAATAAATAAATGTGACTTAAAAGAATGTGTGATTGTGACTAAATTTGTATTTATGATTCAAATTTGGTAAATTGTGACCAATTAATTTGATAATTTGTGATCATTAAATAAGTTGTAACTTATAAAATTGTTGATTTATGATCGATAAATAAATTGTGATTTATAAAATCTTTGATTTGTAACCGAAAAGTAATTTGTGATCAATTAATTTGATAATACGTGTCTGAGAAATAAGTTGTGATCTATAAACATATAATTGTGATCATAATATATTTAATTTTTGAAATAATAAACATTGTTTCTAAATTTTGAAATGGGTCATAATTTAATTTTTAA
Source organism: Fraxinus excelsior (assembly GCA_019097785.1). Taxonomy (NCBI): domain Eukaryota; kingdom Viridiplantae; phylum Streptophyta; class Magnoliopsida; order Lamiales; family Oleaceae; genus Fraxinus; species Fraxinus excelsior. Next base: position 184,080 of record CM032635.1, on the reverse strand, counting down.
AAATGAAATTTTCCCAATAAAATAAGACTATCTTTCTATCATCATCATCATCATCATCATAGATATTTTTTTTTTTTGAAAAATTATATGTTTTTAAAAATACATGATTAAAAAATATGAAAAAGTCATTGAGTAAAATTATTTTATTTAAGTATAATAGCAAAAAACCTCCAATATACGTTTCCAATCGTAGAAAACCCCATGTTTGAAAATTTTTGTGCAAAAAAACCCACGCCGTCAAGATTCGTCAGATTTTTCGTCAAAAAGGGTAAACAAAAATGCCAAAATTAAACCCGAACTCTTTTTTTTTTTTTTTTTGTACAAATTAAATCTAAATTTTTATATGTGCCACCTACCATCCCACCATCCCAAATATTTTAAAATAACGAACTTCCTGACCAACGAGAAGAAAATAACTTAGACTAGACAACTTTTCTAGGAATCCCGGCTAAACAAAAAATATTACCAAAGTATGACAAAAATTCAAATTCAAGATTTAAATTTGAATTTTAATCTATACATATACAATACTTATAACCTTCATGAGTATGAGCTGAAACGACTATTGGAATTGTTGTTCAAAACCAATAAAATTGGAATTAGAATGAAAAATGAAATTGGTAGCCATAACTTTAATATATGCGATTGCATAGATCAAACGGTATGCGATTGCATACACCCATGCAGGGATTCCAGCCCTGGCATGTGTTTCTTCTCTGCGACCGCAAGGAATTGTTCTATGCGGTCGCATAGAACAAATATATGACCGTTGGACTACTATTCTTGTTTGAATTTTTGGTGGTTATTTGTGTAAAGTTGCAAACTTTTCATGGTTTTTTGGCCCTATTTCATGAGTATTGATGGTTATCTATAAATAAATAACATGAAATCAATAACATTATTAAATCCATTATTGAGATAAAATCACTCCAAAAAACAAATTAAAAAAAAAAAAAAAAATCAAAGAATCAATATTCTTTCATCCATATTCAAATACCTCTTTGTGTTCTTAAAGTTTTGGTAAAAAAATAGAAGTGATTAAGTGTTTTTCTATTGTAAGGCTTGATCAATCCTACAAATCATTTGTCGGGAAACCCTTTAAGCATCAAATTCATCGAGATGGGGCAAATATCGTTTGAGGACAACGATCTTTGTGTTTGAATTATTCTATGAAGTTGTTGAACAATTATTTCCTAGTTTTGGTTCGTGGTTTTCGTCTCAAATCTTTTATGGAGAATCAATTATAGATGTTGATGATTATTTGCTTCTAGATTTTCTCCAACCTCATTCAAGTGGATGCGATTTTGTTGATGTTCTTGATCATTTGTTCAATGGTTTCTTCTCCAACCCTTTGTGTGGAAGAATGATGATTTTTCCCAACAATCTTAAACAATAATTATGCGATGGAGAATGAAATTACCAAGGCTTCAATGAAGTGATGAAATCCAGTAAATTATTTCCTTGTCTTCTCAACTATTTCGGTAAGTCGAATTTTAATTTCGATTTCATGAAGTATAAATGATACGTATTGATATGAATATAATATACATATTATCAATATGATATCTTCAACATTCTTAAGATGGATTTTTTGTTTATTGTGCATAAACATATTCTGTTAAAGTTGAGATACATACATAGAGTATCATGTATTGGAATCTAAGCATTATAGAGCATACATGAAATCAAATGATGAAAATATGTTGATGAAGATCTTGTGTGCATATTGAATTACATTTGCAATAAGGATCATGATATTGCATGAATAAATTTAAATCATACTTTTGATGTATCATGAATATGATAAAAATATTCATTGGAATTAGAAAAACTCATGTTTCATCAATTTGTTGAATGAGGCATTAAAATAATATTTATGTTTATGGATAATGAATTTGTGTATTGTAGTGATTAAATGCACATAATAGACAGTGACTCTATAACATGAAATATGTGTATTGTGGTACATTTGTGGATTTTATTCAATAGTTTTTTATGAGAGATAATTGCATGTTTAAAATTATGAATTTATTTTCATTTGTTCATAATTCATTTTCATGAATCAGTGCTTGCAAATGTGTTTTATATCGTTGAAAGTATGTGACTTTGAAAAGGAAGTCATATGAGTTTCAATATGAATTTTGTATAGCAACCACATGTGTGTGATATATTTTACTTTATCAAACAACATGTATATATGTTGGTACATACATTGGCTATTCTTAAGAAAATTAGATTGCAACATTTCTTGTAATGTGAAAGTGCAATCAACGTCCATGAAACTTTGATATTCCTAGTCAACGTGTGTTGACTAAGATGGAATAAACTTATACAATATATGTATAAATGTTTGGAATATAAGTTGTTATTCCTTCACTTTGATTGTGATGATTTGGATATTGTCGAGATTAATACAAGTTAGACAACAAATGACTTGGGTGAATTAGTAGGTTGATTTCATGTCTTTTTGAGATAATATTAACTTTGGTTAATAATGATAGCCACCATTAATTTGATAAAATTAGATGAGATGATTTATGTAATATTATTTTTACATAAGAGTATGGTAAATAGGGTGAATAGGTACCCATGATTTGACATGAAATAATACTATCTTGTGAAATGTCATAAATATGATAATTGCATATATTTGGAGAAAATGCAATTCTTGTGAATCACGATACTTAGTCCTTTTTATTGCACTATACTACACTTACATATGTGAAACCAATTAAATTGGTTTACGCTTAAAAAAGCATTGTTGGTCTATGTGATGATCTTGATCAAATTGTGTGTAATCAAATTAAATATAGTTGGATTGCAGTCTATTGTGTGCAATTGAAATATATTATGGATTGATGAACACTATTTTGAAAGTACTTAGACTTTTACGAGGCACTCAATTAGGACATTAACTATTTGATAATGAATTGAACTATAAAAGAATTGATGAACTCTAAGAAATGTGAGGGTCAACATTAATGTTTGTGAACTTATATGAGAAAGATCAAAACTTGGGGATGCAAACTTTACTAGATTGCATATGTATTCCTAATTAAGGAAGTGTAGAGGTAACTTAATTTAAAAGTTACATTACCTTATAGGAAAATGTCTATGAAGTGGAATCCCAACAAGCCATTGTAGTCTTCCAAGACGCTACAGTGGCTAATGATTACGGATCACTGACAAGATCTTTGGGCATCAAACAAAGGGATACACGTGGAAAGGTCCTGTGTCAGCGCCCACCTATTCCTCCAATCAGAAGCCTTAGCCTGCTTTAATAGACAATGCATTTACTACCGGGATCAACAAGTCCCATCATCCTCAGTCAACAGTACAACATTGAGGTCGGGCGCCAATCCCGTTAGGACAACGCACCAATTAGCTCAGCTCAGTCTCTGGGTTGACAAGACATGAGGATTAGACGTTATTATGTTTCTACTATAAAAGGCTCAGAAAACAAAGATGGCGGGGGGGGCAGACAGAAAATCTAAAGGAATACACTAAGGAGAAAAACCCCAGTGAAACCCTTTGAATATTCCAGACTATCTGTAAAAAAGAAGTAATTGTTTCAGAGACAATCTAGCATTCTTCTTCATTGTATCCTTTAGACTACTTTCTGCACTCTTAGTTGGCTTTAATCTTGTTCATACAATTTTGAACGTCAACAGTTTGGCGCTAGAAGGAGGGCCCCCTACTTGATAGCAGCCCCATCTCCACACACGATTCATTAAAGTAACCCCAGAACTGAACTATGTAATGGCACCGTGGCCTTTCGCAAAATGGGGGGTCGATCTTATCGGTCCCATGCCTACGGGGCAAAAGGGGGGACGAAGTTTGCAATTGTGGCTGTTGACTATTTCACCAAGTGGGCTGAGGCTGAACCTATGGCGAAAATCACCGAGCACAAAACCACTGAGTTCATATGGAAGTCAATCATATGCAGGTTTGGAATACCTCACTCCATAGTGAACGATAACGGAAAACAGTTCGACACACTCGCTTTGCAAGTTTCTGCGAGGAATTGGGGAATACAGAAACATTTCTCCACGCCGAATCACCCCCAGGCTAACGGACAAGTTGAGGCCATCAATAAGATTATCAAGCATACGTTGAAAACAAAGCTCGACACTCTTAAGGGAGGATGGGCAGAAGAACTCCCCAGCGTATTATGGTCTTATCGCACTACTGCTAGAAGCAGCACTGGAGAAACCCCTTTCTCCCTAGCCTTCGGGGGGTAGAGGCCGTGATTCCTCTTGAGGTTGAAATTCCATCTATCAGAACTCTGATGTATCAAGAAGACAGGAACGAGCAAACATTACGAGAAGAATTGGATTTGATAGAAGAAAGAAGGGATGTTGCTGAAGTCAGAAATGCGGTATACAAACAGCGCAATGCGAGATACTACAACCAGAAGGTAAAGAAACGAGAGTTCGAGGTTGGCAACCTTGTCCTAAGGAAGGTCTTCCTGGCAACAAGAGAACTAAATGCTGGATCTTTAGGACCCAACTGGGAGGGTCCTTACAGGGTAAGCAAGGTACTGCTCAAAGGGGCTTACGAACTGGAAGATATGGAAGGCAGGACTTTACCGCACCCCTGGAACGCAGAGCACCTCAAAAAGTATTACCAATAGATTGCTGTAATATGCTGCCTCTATGAATAAAAGCATGGTTATCAGAATGACTCTCCAAGAAGTACGGCGTCCACGCCGGGTGATTCCTAAGCCCTACTACTCACGAAGTAGGCAGAATCTCCAGTAAGCCCTACTCTCATGAAGTAGGCAGAAATCTCTTGTAAGCCCTACCCATGCAGTAGGCCGAGCTAATGTTGTAAGTGCTGCAACACTTAGCATGATTCCTAAGCCCTACTCATGAAGTGGGCAGAATCTCTTGTAAGCCCTACCCATGCAGTAGGCCGAGCTAATGTTGTAAGTGCTGCAACACTTAGCATGATTCCTAAGCCCTACTCATGAAGTGGGCAGAATCTCTTGTAAGCCCTACCCATGCAGTAGGCCGAGCTAATGTTGTAAGTGCTGCAACACTTAGCATGATTCCTAAGCCCTACTCATGAAGTGGGCAGAATCTCTTGTAAGCCCTACCCATGCAGTAGGCCGAGCTAATGTTGTAAGTGCTGCAACACTTAGCATGATTCCTAAGCCCTACTCATGAAGTGGGCAGAATCTCTTGTAAGCCCTACCCATGCAGTAGGCCGAGCTAATGTTGTAAGTGCTGCAACACTTAGCATGATTCCTAAGCCCTACTCATGAAGTGGGCAGAATCTCTTGTAAGCCCTACCCATGCAGTAGGCCGAGCTAATGTTGTAAGTGCTGCAACACTTAGCATGATTCCTAAGCCCTACTCATGAAGTGGGCAGAATCTCTTGTAAGCCCTACCCATGCAGTAGGCCGAGCTAATGTTTGTAAGTGCTGCTGCAACACTTAGCATGATTCCTAAGCCCTACTCATGAAGTGGGCAGAATCTCTTGTAAGCCCTACCCATGCAGTAGGCCGCTAATGTTGTAAGTGCTGCAACACTTAGCATGATTCCTAAGCCCTACTCATGAAGTGGGCAGAATCTCTTGTAAGCCCTACCCATGCAGTAGGCCGAGCTAATGTTGTAAGTGCCTGCAAACACTTAGCTTAAAATATACGAGAAATTCCTACAAAAGCCCCTCAGTAGGCCGAGCTAAAAACTCAAAACGACTTATACCGCAAACAGGGGCG